>CM044012.1:65322957-65667469 GCA_024085815.1 Flaveria linearis
AACGCCCGTTAATTTCTGACGTTAAATTAACCCACGTGGCTCGCATGTGAGGGCAATATGGTCTTTTTATTACCCCTTTCTTCTTGCCCCATCTTCTAACAAAAACCAACTGGATTACCCCCCAAATGTTTGTTCACCTGTCCATTTCCATCGTCTTCTCCATACGTGATCATGGCAACCCCAAGTTTCTTCATACGAAAGCATATGACCCAAGATGAAGTTGATAAACTATACGGTACGATTCTTGACTATATTCATTGATATTATCAGTTGGAGTTGTTACTAAATCATAATTTTGTTCAAAATGCAGTTGGATTCCCTAATCTTTTTTCCTTCAAGTAGCATCATGGTGGTTCTTTCACTCGATTTTCAGGGCGTACCTACATAGGAGGTAAGATTAACTACGTGGATTTGATTGATATTGACTTATTCTCAGTGCACGAGATGGATTTGATAATGGGTGAGTTAGAATATCCAGTTGATGTAGAGCCCATGTACTATCATTTCTTACTTCCTGGAGGTGATTTAGATTTTAGTTTTCATGCCCTAGGTAGTGACTCTGATTATATAAAGTTATCTAAATTAGTGTATGTGCATAAGTTGATTAGTGTGTACACTGAAATTAGCATAACAAACCTACATACATATTTTTGCTCACCGGCAAAGCTTACTATTGAAGAGATTAGTGATGAATGTGCTATTGATGTTTTGGTGAAAAAGAATACTTTAAGAAGATTGGCACTGGGGTGGCATGAACAAAATCAGAATGAGGATGACCATGTAGAGAATAAACAAAATCAGAATGAGAATGTCAATGAGGATGGCCATCAAAATCAGAATGAGAATGTCAATAAGGATGAACAAGATCATAATAGGGATGGGAATGAGAATGTGGGTGAGAATGTAGGTGCTGAAATTGAAGTTATAATAGGGATGGGAATGAGAACGTGGGTGAGGATGAGAATGAGAATGTTGGTGAGAATAAGAATGAGAATGTGGGTGAGAATGATGATGGCCATACAGATGATGAAGTTGAACAAAATGCAAATGGGGATGACATGTGGGATGATCTTTTAGGTGATCAATTTCAAGGCGATCACTTTCAATATAATGCAATGTGGGATGATCTTTTAGGTGATCAATTTCAAGGCAATGCAAATTGGGATGATAATGAAGATGATCAATTTCAAAAGGATGCAGCAGGTGGTGATAATGATGAGGATGCTACTGATGAGGATGATAGTGATTTTATAGTTGATGAAAGTAATAGTATGGGAGATGTTGAAGTTGATATGAGGGATTATGAGTTGAATGTTGATTTAGATGTAGAGGATAATGTTAGGGATGATCAGGAAGATGTTGAAGTAAATGTGTTAAACAATGACTTATTTGGCAACAATTTGGTTCATGGCAACCAATGGACAAGATGTTGGGATTTTAGAGAGTTGGGTTCATCCAGTCTACACAATGGAAAGGTGGAAGCAAGTTTATGCTTACAAGATCAATCCATTGAATGGTAGGGCATTCTGGGCAAAGTCTGAAGTTCCTACAACCATTACACCCTAAAATCATCACAAACAAGTAGGAAGACCTAAAAAAATAAGGAAGAGGTCAACAGTTGAGATGGAAGATATCACCAAGGGTGGAAGGTTGTCAAAGAAGAATACCACAGTTACCTGCAGCAAGTGTGAAAACAAGGGCCATAATTGTAGGTCATGCAAGGGGCAGAGACAACAACAATAGATGCACCTGCAGCATGTGTTTGGAACATTGGCAACAACAACTACTTTTGGTCTTTATTTTAGTATGTATTTGGAACAATTATGATGTACTGTATTTTGAAACCTTGGTTTATCAGCTTCTTTGACAATATGTAATGTATTTTATATGTTTATTTAGGAAGTTAAACATGGTTCTGCTCAATTATGATGTACTGTATTTGTATGTTTATTTAGGGCATAACTGAAACAACTGAAACAATACCAAACAGTGCCATAACGACTAATTTATATTACCACTGAATCAACATTCCATTACAATTATGCATAAAGCATTACAAAATACAATCGAAATACATTACTGAAACTAGTCGCTACTTAACCAAAGTACAATCAAGATGAAACCTATCCAACTAAGAATCAACAGCTTCTTCAGTTTCCTAACTTCAGCTTCGGATGCTTTCACGTTTTCTTCTAAGTTATTCTTTGCTTTAATCAGCCCAGGGATGATATCAACAGATCTTGGACACATTTAAGGATCAAACCATTTAAAGAATTTGCATTTTGAACATCCATAAAAGCGACGGCCTAGGTTGCGAGGTGTCCATGACGTTTGGATCACCGCTTCTTTGCCACAGGAGCAAAAAACCATTCTTCTGTTGGGAAACAAGCGGTCTCAAGGATCCCCAACAACCCTCCCAATGCTAACAATAGAGAAATATAACTGAACACAAGAATATACGTGGAAACTCCAAAACCGGAGAAAAAACCACGGGCCTCCAGAGAGAAAGATCCACTATGCGACAAATTATTACAATCACATAGACTAATCTCTCAAGCCTCCCCCCGCCCAATTACACCCACACTCTCCAAAGTGTTTAACTAAAAACTTTCTACACTCTAAAACAAGAGAACTAGAAAAGAAAGAAAGAACCAAACACTTCAAGTGTATTTTTGGTTGGGGCACTTTGAAACCAAAGCCTTGGACTTCTTTTATAAGCTTGGAGTCCTCCCAAGCTTTCATCCTTGCACCAATGTGGGATGGAACTTTTCATATAGCCAAAAAATCCTAACAATCTCCACCTTGGATATATGAAAAAACAACCACATTAAAGTAACACCGTCTTTAACCGACGATCATACTCCACTATAAAAGAGTATCGCCACTTAGAATAGACCATTCTAAGAATTTCTTCTCGGCACATGTTGAAAAAAAACCTGCTGAAAATTTATGGTGCAACTTCCCCCCTTGGCATACCTGGAAGTTCATCAGCCATCAACATCAATTTTTTCACCACACATCTTGCATCTATGCCAACCCAATGCCCATGTGTAAATCCGTGAACCCGCTAACAAAATTGCATCCCCTTTCATGGTAGCGCGGGCATACCATAGGGATGACATAACCTCAAAGGCAATCATCATCGTCAACAACGACGAAGACATTGTTAGCTGACTTGGAGCTGCTAGCCGAATCTGCTCCACCTGGACAATTTCTCTTGACATGCCCAGACTGTCCACACTTCCAGCATACAGGAATCTTCTGTGAGTGCTTCTTCTTCCCGTTCCCGCATATTAAAACTGTTCCTTTGACGAAGTATGACTGCTACTTCCTAGTCTTTTCTCTTCAGACAATAGCTTCTCAGTAACATCCGCATACTTCAGGGTTTCTTTCCCATACATCAGAATGGGCTTCATATGCTCATAGGAAGATGTCAAAGATAATATGAGCCTTAGTGCTTTATCCTCATCTTCAACCTTCACTCCAATAGCCTCCAGTTCTGACACGATATTATTAAGAACACTTAGATGATCTGAAATTTTTGTATCTCCATCCATACGAAGGGTATGAAATTGTTCCTTGAGATACAACCGATTTGAGATGCCTTTGCCTTGATACAACTGCTCAAGCTTCTCCCACAAATCCTTTGCAGTTGATATCCCATGCACATTTGCAAGAACATTCTTTGCTAGACACAAACGAATCGCACTTGCTGCTCTCAAATCCAAATCTTCCCATTCTTCATCATCGTCTTTACTGGTTCCGCTTGAATCCTTGCTTGAAACAGGGGTTGGTTTCCCCTTCAACGCCTTGTGTAACCCAGATTGAATCAACACATCCTTGACTTGAACTTGCCACAAACCAAAGTTGATTCTTCCATCATATTTCTCTACGTCGAACCTCATGGGACTGTATTTCGACATCGTATCCGTTTCTTCAAAGACAATATTGTATACTAGAAAATATACACCAAGCCTATAAGCAGTTACCCAACAAAGGATTCCCAGGAAAGAGAGGTGGGTCACAATGGACACACTTAAGTACCAAGTCTTTCCTAGCCAGAACCTTCTCAGGACAAATGCGTATATCCGGCTCCTGTATAATTCTATCGTATACAAAATAGTCAACCGAAAACCCGTTTCTGATGTGGAAGATCAGACTAAGCTGCAACCACAGAGCATACTACGAACCTTCTAAACCGAGACCTCCCCCAAAACCTGGAGCTCTGATACCACTTGTTGGGAAACAAGCGGTCTCAAGGATCCCCAACAACCCTCCCAATGCTAACAATAGAGAAATATAACTGAACACAAGAATATACGTGGAAACTCCAAAACCGGAGAAAAAACCACGGGCCTCCAGAGAGAAAGATCCACTATGCGACAAATTATTACAATCACATAGACTAATCTCTCAAGCCTCCCCCCGCCCAATTACACCCACACTCTCCAAAGTGTTTAACTAAAAACTTTCTACACTCTAAAACAAGAGAACTAGAAAAGAAAGAAAGAACCAAACACTTCAAGTGTATTTTTGGTTGGGGCACTTTGAAACCAAAGCCTTGGACTTCTTTTATAAGCTTGGAGTCCTCCCAAGCTTTCATCCTTGCACCAATGTGGGATGGGAACTTTTCATATAGCCAAAAAATCCTAACATCTTCTTGATCGAGGGGAAAACCATAAGAACACTATATGCGATCTGAGAATAGGGGAGAAAGATGGAGGTTTTAATAGAAGAGGGGAAGAAGAAAGGGGTAATAAAAAGACCATATTGCCCTCACGTGCGAGCCACGTGGGTTAATTTAACGTCAGAAATTAACGGGCGTTAGAGGATAGGATGAAACGTGCAAACTTTTTTAAACATAAATGATGTTTACTGTAATTTTTTTAGTTTAAGGATGATTTCTGAAAAATGATATAATACTAAAGGACGAAAAGTGTAATTTACTCTAGATAAAAATGGGATCAATAATAAGATATGGCTTCCATGAATGATTACTGTTCTTCCTTTGTGTATTTATACATATGATCAGCAGCATGTAGCCCATAACTATGGGAATGGGATGTACTGCCAATGAAAATGAAAGAACAATATGCCACTTTTATGAATGCTTTGTTGATAAGCTCTTTATCTCCATTATACCCAATCACAAATCCGCTCTTAAAAGAAATAAAAACAACTCACAGCTTATAAATTATAAATGGTCATGCTGATACATCATAGCTTATAAATTATAAATGGTCATGCTGATAACATCATAGCTTTTAAATTATAAATGGTCATGCTGATACATCACAGCTTATGTAAAGAATGATATGACACAAGAAATAAGTACTTATAGTAAAGCAACCACACACAGAAACAAGTAACTAACATAGTAATTATATGCCATTACTTTTATATACGCCTACTAAGGATTACCTATATAATAAATAAATAGGATTACATGTTATTAGCATAGTCTTGCAATGGGTTCCGGCCCATTCATGAACCCATAGCAAGATTATGCTAATACATATTCTAAGCCCTTTAAATTTCTTATATAGTAATATACATGGATCAAGTTACTATTTTGCATCTTTGGGAACTAAGTCAAGTCAACTATTTGAGGGTGTTTCTTGTAGCAATTAAGTTGATACGTTGTGACCTTAAGGTCACATGTTCAAACCATGAAAAATAGTTGGCAAATTGAAATAGTCATTTTTCACATTCTTGCTTAGAGTCTTTAATGTATAACCATTAGATTTAAAACGGTATCGGATCAAAAAGGAAGAATCTATTCGCTTAAAAGGTTAATTAAGCTAGATAAAAGTATAATAAAAACCAATAGTGAAAACACAAGATGGTCCCATTACAAGCACAATAAGCCTATTATCAAAGTGAATCAGAACTTGTGAATAGCAGTTAACTAAAACAAAATGCTTATCATCTAAGCTAAAGCTCAGGGGTTGTAGTCGTTTGAATGAATGAAGAGAAAACGCGCGTTGTGCCTTAGTTGCGGCAAAAATTACAAAACATTGATGTCATCGTTATGCTTATATTATATCATATCTGAATCTATTTCTATACATATATACATGCAAATAAATTAAATGAGAAAGGATGTAATGTATAGAGTATAGATATATTTGTAGTCACACTAATTTTTTTAATACATAAAATACCAATATAAGATTTACAGACATAGAAACATCAAAGCGGGAGCTAAACCAAGCACTGGGCGTACACCCTTTTATGCACACAAACATTACGACAACCCATAATGAAACTTCAACTTATAAAATAAGAAAAACACACAAACTCTCACTGATCATGTCAATAAGAGGAAACAAACGTACAGGAAGCAAGCAAACCTTTAAACTTCAAAAAAAAGAAAAATATACACGCTAGATATAATCCAAGCCGATATTAACTAAGGCCGGTACTACATATCTCTGACTTCAAACATGTTGCGATTCTTCACAACTATATCGAACATATGCATCGGTTTGAACTTGTTAAAGTCCTTAGGGAGAGAAATGAGATGCACATTCAACCTTTTGTGAAACTGCAACAAATCAGGATCCTGATAGTACCTTTCCCATCCTAACGACGACAACATTCTTTCCAGCACATCGTATGAGGTCACCACTTCATTCGTCGGTACATGAACCAGGACCTTTCGTCGGACCGAACCCTGCAATGAGTCACTTCCAGGGCTCCCCACTAGTTGAACCACACCGTTCTGCTTAAACACCCAAACACCTGACATATTATATTCTTGATCAGTAATATATATTGTAGCTAGCTAGATATATATGGGTTTGAGTTTTGGTTCATATGAACCTTGCAGAACAAGAATATGAGTATATATAAGGGTTAATTTGTAGGCACCTGAGGTGGAGAATATATACATACACATATGTCTCTCTCTGTATATATATAAAAGCATGCATTGTGGCCCAAGAGAAAAAAATCGTGTGTTTAGGGCACCACTGACCCACGTGTGAATGTGTGGGGGAGGGGCAATTTTGGATTGAGGGGAATCCAAAATCTTTTTCCATGTCAATATAGATCCCCACAAATTAACATAAAGGGAATCTTAAGCTGAAATTGGTAGAATTGTTTCAGTGACAAGCTATAATTGGAAACAACTGTAGGGATCGGCATCTCCTGTGTGACCAGATGTTGATTGATATTACAGGTAGCCGCGCTACCGTAGCGCATCTGATAGTCGCAAATGGGTGGGAATGGTTTGTTTTTATCTATATTTCGTTATAAAATGTATATAAAATTAGATACGGTTAAATATAATTAATATACTTTATTTTTTATTTTTAAAACTAGCTCGTTTTCATGTTACTTAACGCTCATTTTCTTAACAATGTAATGTTTTCTTCAATCCTTGATATACCATAAAGACGTGTTTACTTTTATCTCTGTTTTGATATGTCACATAAATATGATCCTTATTTATCTCTCAAATATAACTTTTGAAAATATTATGTTTTCTTAAATCCCGAAAATATTGTTACAATATGCATGATTCTTTCCATCTTTGTTCCTATATAACTTTTATTTAAAATCCAATTAGGTCAAATATAATACTTTTTTACTTTCAATTCAATTTAATGTTCTTAACACTCATTTTCATAACAATGTAACTATCATTGTGTGACGCTTATTATTACACATGTTTTGTTAGATGCTTTCCCGCCTCATCACGGGAGTAAATAAACGTGCTTTTATCTAAAACAGAACACAATATCATCACTACTGCTACCAAGTAGTGCTTTATTAAGTAAAGTTGGAAAATTATTTGCTTAAACTCTTATGAGAACAGATAATTCTTATGGCATAAAGAGCAAATTTTTTCTAGAGCAAATTTTTTCTTGAGCATAACCATCTTATGGAAGTTGGGCTCGCCTTAACTAGCTAGGCCACTTCATCTACAAGCTGTCTTTCATTAGGTTTTTGGTCATGTTTTCATACTTGTGAAAATGGTATCAGACGTATGGATAACAACCTCAATACAACCAAGAGGTATTGAACAACCACCAACACAGATTACAACCTCTTAAAGTGCAGAAATCTTAATAACAAGGAAGAACAATGGAAATAGAACACTAGTGGACCTGCATAAAGGTTATGCAGATTCTAACAGGAACAAGACAGCACGAACACAAGAGAGGTTGTGGTGATCGAACGCAAGAGAGGCTGCGATGAGCAATCTTCTTGTCGAGAGAGAGTGAGCGGCGATGAATAGATGTGTTCTTTTGAACCCTAGCAGCAGCCCCCTCTTTATATACTCAGCAACAAAGCAGCAACACAGCAAACACCCTTGAACATCTGAGAATGGACAGAAAGCCCCCTTAACTTTGGAGAAACTGAAAAAGAAGGAAACACAAAAGAGCTAAATAAATTGTTATGAGAAAAAGATATTAGAGATTTTAACACCCCCCCTCAATTTAATTAGCAAACATGTCAAATAACCCAAGCTGATCACACAGCAATGCATGCTGAGTAATAGGAAGGCCCTTAGTGAAAATGTCTGCCTTTTGAAATTTTGACCCAATTTGGATTGTTTTTATAACACCAGCAGAAAATTTTTCACGGAGAAAATGGAGATCAAGCTCAAAATGTTTGGTGCGCTCATGGAACACTGGATTAGCAGTAATAGAAATTGTTGCTGAGTTATCACAATGCAGGTTTATAGGAAGGGAATAAGAAACACGAAGTTCTTTAAGTAAATTTAAAATCCATAAAATTTCGCAGGTAGCCGAGCACATAGCTCGATACTCTGCTTCAGCAGACGAGCGAGAAACGGTTCCCTGTTTTTTACTTTTCCAAGAAACCAAAGAGGTTCCCAAGAAAACACAATATCCGGTCACTGATCTCCTGGAGGACAAACATTTCCCCCAGTCAGAGTCAACATATGCTGTTACATTTAAGGAGTCAGATTTTGAAAATGACAGCCCCTTTCCAGGAGATAATTTTAAATACCTTAGCAGCCGAAAGGCAATCTGTAAATGAGAGTTAGAAGGGGCATGCATAAATTGACTCAACACTTGAACAGCATATGAAATGTCTGGTCTAGTTAGGGACAAATAGATCAGCTTACCAATTAATTTTTGATAAAAAGACACATTAGACAGAAGGGGTTCTTCGTGTCTAAGTTTAGATGTAACAAGAAAACTCTGCTCAATTGGAGTTTGAACAGGCTTACACCCAAGATATCCAAATTCAGATAACAATTCCATGCAATATTTTCGTTGTGATAAACAGACCCCTTTCTCAGAATACAATACTTCAATTCCTAAAAAATACTTTAAAGTGCCCAAATCTTTGATCATAAAATGAGATCCTAAAGTCTGTTTGATACTTTTTATCTCATCATGATTATTGCCTGTTATGATTATATCATCCACATAAACAAGTAAAGCAATAAACACAGATGCACATTGTTTAATATACAAAGAAGGATCACAAAGACTTTGGGTAAAACCCATCTCAAAGAGAACACTTGTAAGTTTTTCATTCCATTTTCTAGGGGCTTGTTTAAGTCCATATAAGGATTTAATTAATTTGCATACTTTGTTATCAGATTTGGAATAATACCCTTCGGGTAGAGTCATGTAAACATCCTCAGAAATATTGCCATATAAAAAAGCATTATTAATGTCAAGCTGAAACATAGTCCAATTATTTTGGACAGCAAGACCAACAATACAACGAATGGTAACCATTTTGACAACAGGAGAGAATGTCTCATCGAAATCAATTCCCTCCTGTTGGCTGTAGCCTTTGGCAACAAGCCTGGCCTTATAGCGTTCAATTTCACCATTGGACTTATATTTAATTTTGTAGATCCATTTACACCCAATAGGTTTTCTGTTTGGGGGAAGATCTACAATTTCCCATGTGTTATTTCTATGCAATGCCTCCATTTCAGCATTCATAGCATCAATCCAATTTTTATCAGTTAAAGCCTCTTTGTAAGATCGGGGTTCAACTGATTTATTAAGAATAGTGGAAAAACAGAAGTTATCATAAGACAAGTGAGAATAATTGACAACTTTTTCAATGCCATATTTGACTTTTCCCTCAACAATGTACTCGGAAAATTTTCTAGGCATGGAGGGGGTCCTTGTGGACCGTCTGGGTTCAGGACCACTATTATAATGCCCCTCAGATGGGTTATACTCATCATTAGTGCCTGTGGTTTCTTCAGCCATGCCATTATTATGGCCAACTGTGCAATCTGATGGCTGACTACGGGAACCAGCCCCACCAGGAGCGCTCACGGGCTGCTGATGACTGAATTCAGCCCCGCCAGGAGCGTCAACCGACTGCTGATCACAGAGGACAGCCTCCTCAGATGCCCTGTTGGGAAAAACAGGTTGCTGAATAGAACCAGCAGACACTTGAGTTGATTCCCTCTTTTCATCATAGGGGACTTTTTCATTTGAAACAACATTTGGCTCATATGAATCAAAAAAATTTAAGTTTGTAATTTCAGAGTTGAAGGTATCAGTTACATAGTCTTTAAATTCAGATTTAAAGGGGTAGACATGTTCATAGAAATGAACATCTCTTGAAAAGAAAACTGATTTTGTTTCAAGATTCCATAGTTTATATCCTTTTTTAACATGAGAATAAACAATTAAAACACATTTGTCAGATCTACTTGAAAATTTATGTGAATTATTCAAAACAGTGCTAAATGCTAAGCAGCCAAAGTTTTTCAAATGAGAAAGAGAGGGTTTGAACCCAAACATAACCTCAAAGGGACTTTTTCCAAGTAACACAGACGAGGGAATCCTGTTAATTAAGTAAGTAGCAGTTAGAATGCACTCAGACCAGAAACTTAAGGGGACACCCCCTTGAAACAACAGAGCTCTAGCAACATTAAGAAGGTGTCTATGTTTGCGTTCGACTATTCCATTTTGTTGTGGGGTATAGGTGCATGTAGTTTGATGAAGGATTCCTTTTGACTCAAAAAATCTCTTGGTTTGATTGTTTAAAAATTCTGTACCATTATCGCTTCGAAAGGTTTTTATTGATTTATGAAATTGATTTTTTATGAGTTCATAAAATGTAACTAGACATGAGAAAACTTCATCTTTAGATTTAAGGAGATAACACCAAACAGCTCTAGAAAAATCATCAATAATAGTAAGAAAATATTTGAAACCTTCTTTACTTGTTATTTTATAAGGTCCCCACACATCTAAATGGACTAGGTCACCAACATTTTTAGACACATGGTCACTTAAAGGGAAGGGCACTCTAGACTGTTTTGCCTTATGGCAGACTTCACATAAATCATTTGGTTTGAAGTTATCAAGTTTAAGAGACTGTTTTAGATTGTTTAAAACAGTGTCTGATGGATGCCCTAACCTAGAGTGCCATAGGTTAGCAGAATCAGATTTACTAGCACACACCTTAGCAAAATTTTCAAACAAATACAGACCATCACACTGACTACCAGTCACCAATACTTTCTTTGACCTGGAATCCTGAATATAACAATTTTTGGAGTTAAAAATAACTTCAAGATTGCTGTCATGTGCAAGTTTATGCACAGACAGAAGGTTGACACAGTAGTCGGGAACAAAGAATACATTTTTTAAAACAATTTTCTTTGTGATATTAATGTTGCCAATTTTAGAGACTTTTGCATAGGTACCATTTGGATGTCCTACAGTCATGTTAAGTTTAGATACATCAACACAGTCAAACATGTGTTTATCAGATTTTATCATGTGTTGGTTTGCTCCCGAGTCAATTACCCAACCCTTGTTAAAGTTGTCACAAAGGGAACTAGTGCCAGTGTAGAAATTTGTTTTAGAATTGAAACTACTGGAAAATCCGACAGTTTTACCTCCTGACCATTGAGGATCAGAACTTTGATTGTCACTAACTAACCCGATTAATCTTGAGATCTGTTCAGGAGTGAAAGGAAAAGAGCCTGAGGAACTAGAGGAAGGACCAGTTTTAGATGCAGTTAAAGTTGAGTTATTTGATGTTCCCATTTTACCCGGTTGGTTAACACTTTTCTTTTTTATAATTAGCCGGATATCCTACTAGTTCATAGCATCTATCAACCGTGTGACCCATCATATTACAGTGAGTACATTTAAGATTTGGGTTTGGTCCTCTTCCAGTTTTCTTTCTTTGGTCAGGGTTTTGTGGTTTATTAGCAAAGAATCCTATTGATTGAGTTTTTGTAGAAGAGCCACTACCACCACGGTGTGACTCTTCCCTTGATATTATAGAAAAGGCTTCTTTAACAGTTGGAAGAGGATCCTTAGTCAGGAGGTTTGATCTAACAGGTTGATATATCTCATCAAGGCCCATAAGGAACTGCATAAGTTTTATCAAATGATTGAAATAATTGAATTCCTTAGAGGCTTGACAGGTACAAGAGGGGAGTTGAACAATGGCATCTATTTGTTTCCACATAGAGTTTAATTTATGATAATATTCAGCAACAGTGGTTCCATTTTGGGTAAGGGAGTTAATTTTTTGATACAAATTATAGACAACTGACCCATCAATTTTATTGTAAGTTTCTTTAAGGTCATCCCATACTTCTTGTGCAAGCTTAGAAAACACTTGACCAACATACAACTCCTCACTAATTGAATTTAATATCCAAGACAGAACCACAGAGTTACATAGGGAAAGAATATCAAACATATGCATCGGTTCTTGACAAATCAGGTACTACACATCTCTTACTTCAAACATGTTGCGGTTCTTGACAACAATATCAAACATATGCATCGGTTTGAGCTTGTTGAAGTCCTTAGGGAAAGAAATGAGATGCACATTCAACCTTTTATGAAACTGCAACAAATCAGGACCCTCATAGTACCTTTCCCATCCTAGTGATGACAACATTCTTTCCAGCACATCGTATGAAGTCACCACTTCATTCGTTGGTACATGAACCAGGACCTTTTGTCGGGCCGTACCCTGAAAGGAATCACTTCCAGGGCTCCCCACCAGTCGAACCACACCGTTCTGCTTGAACACCCAAACACCAGACATATCTTAATTAGTTCTTGAGTATGTAGCTAGCTAAATATATAATATGGTTTTAACTTTTAAGTTGTGGTTTTAATGTGCCTTGCAGAACAAGAATATGAGTTTTGTACATGTATCTGCCTCTATATATAGTACATAAAGGCTTGCATGTGTTGTGGCCCAAAAGAAAAAACTTTGTGTGCTTAGGGCATCACCAACCCACGTGTCAATGTGTGGAGGAGGGGAAAATATGGATTGGGGGAATCCAAAATCTATATCTATGTCATTATAAATCCCCACAAATTAAACATAAAGGGAATCTTGAGCTCCTGTTGGTTGAGTCATTTTTAGAACAACTGAAATTGGAAACAACTGTATGGTCCAATATATGGATAATAGATATATGATTGATCTGTATCATGTGTGGATGTTGGTTGATACTGCAGGCAGTCTGGCATGATCAAGGTGTATTGTGTTCAATTTCTTCGGGTATAAAAAACCTTGTTGTATAGTAGTGTTGTATATAATAAGATGGTTTTTGACAATCAAAGCACATAGCTTTTGTAACATTTTGGGTAGTTTTCTTGTTCCTAAACCTCGTTAATTATATGCATATCATCTCGAATACACTAATGAGCATCACCAACGGAATAGTACCACCAGACGATATATGTATGCCCGTTAGTAATTATCATGTTTTTAAATGTTGTCGGTAATCAATCAATAAATTAAAGTTAATGTTCCAAAGCCTATACTTCTAATGTTTGTATATATTAATTCCCACACACAAGCTTTTCAGGAATCGCTTAGCTTTTTGAAAAGTATTTCCTATGACGTACTATCCAATGGTAATCCTTCTCAAAGTTTGTTATAAATATCGTCCAAGTCTTTTTATTTTCAATCACATTATTGTTTTTTAAATATGTATAAATCTCGTGATATATATGTAATCTTCAGAATTTATACTTTTTTTAATTTCTGGAATTTATAATTTGTTTCAAGTTTGATCCAGGAGATAAAAAAAATTATCTTACCTTTTCTATAGAAATAAACTTATGAGGAATTATTGATGTGCAAAGTGGCCAATAAAATTTCAAAGCTACTGCTAGTTGTCACTATTCCATCATCAGTAAATGAGTCGATCTAAGTGCAATCTTAAAAACTTTATGTAATTTGTCGCTAAAAAATTACGGCTGAAATCAAATTACCCTCATAATTCCGACTGAGATTTATTAAGTATACTAGGTTAGTCACCCGTGTAAACACGGGTGTGACAATAAAAATTTAAAAAGTTAAATCTAACAATCAATTACATATTTTATAAATTTCTAAATATTTTTTTTATACAATATTTGTTTATAACTCTACCATATCCAAAATTAATAGTTTTACTCCCTTACTTTTAACCATCGGTGCTTCATCCCATGCATAGCTTCAAATTAATTCACAACAAAGTTATTTATAAGTATTCAAACATAAAAATCCAAAAAATTAAAAAAACTCGACTTTCTTTTATTAATATGATTCCTAATGTGAAAAACAATAAGAACATGTAAAGTACACATAGAAACACTCAAAAGTGAGAATTATTTTATTGTTTCAAAAAAATATATTAATCAAATGCATCTAAAGCTTGAATATAAATCAATGTCTTCTCCAGAAACAAAGTTCTTGTTTTGCCTTGTTTTGCATTTTCTACTTTCATAACCGATTTCTTGCAACTCCTTACTTATTGAACTACTGTAGTTGTCTGCAATGTAGAACGACAATTAATAAAAGTTTAAAGAATCTAAAGTCAGGTTAGATGATATGAAACATACCTTGTAAAACGGACAATCGGGTGTCAGGTCGGGACGTTCAGGTCCAGACGAATTGATCTAAAGGTTAACATAGGTTTGGTTCATGATAAAATTTGAATCAAGATGACCGTGTTGATTCTAAAAAAGGCCAAAATTCCCTTACAACACATGTTTCCAACAAAAGTCACAAAAACTATATAAATAACAAATAAGTGATGTTCCAAACATGATTTTAAACCCACAACCCTCTATTGGTTTGTTTGGATCTATGGGTTTCGTTCTCCTTTTTTCATCTTTAGTTCTGGCCATCAAACATATAAATTGTATCATCTTTCTCAGTCTAATCTTAAACCTATCAAACAAACACACCCTAAACATCAAAAATCTAAAATTTTACATTTTACAGCTTCAAGACTAAGAACAATAAAGAAAGGCTTATGAAACCAAAGATTCATCATCTAGAGTACTTAATTTTTCAACCTATACATACAAAATGAAGCTCACGTCCACACTAAGTTTCCACATGCAAATTTCAAAGATTCTAATGATATACTTTTGCTTGTATGTGAAAGCATATATATGGGTTAAATTCATTAACGGTCTAAGCTGCCCTTAAGACAAGTGCTAAGCATTAATGTAAGCATATTTAACATAATGAATTAAAAATTAACTAATAAAAAAGAAAGTAACAAAGACAATCCAAATATTAAAATTAAAAGGTGGCGTACAATTAATAATTGAATATGGACTTTGTCCTAGTGTAAGTAAATGAGGGGATTGTTTAACACTAAGCATTATACTACACTAAAAAAACAAATAAAAAATTATCATCATTACCATATGTACTCATTCTAAACAAGAAACCACAAAATCAAAGAAATTAATGTTCAGTTCACTATCATGTGAGATTCGATGCTTTGTATAAGTGTGCACACATCTAATATGGGAAGCTCATAAACGCCTACCTATGTATAGCAATAACAAAGCAGCAGTGGATGTGAAGACAAACATACAAAAGATATAGAATTACATGATAACATGAAAATCAGATATAAAACAAAACTACCTCACTTTGCGGCGAAATACTATTGATGAATCATATTTTCAAGTCCCATTTCTTGCAGACTCTTGTTATTCAAAACTCAAGGCAATGACAACATCTTGCAGCAGTTTGGCTAACTTTAACGTATATGGTTTAATGGTATTAACATGTGTTATTCCTGTAATATATAGAGTACATGTAACTCTTTTTCATGTAGCATCTCAAGAACAATAAAGTGTTTGCTTTGCACCCCATGAAAAACAGCTAAACACATCACATGTCGGATGCTTCTGTTTTCTGCCCTGCTGCAACCACAATATAGAAATCTTTAAAATATCTCTAATATTTGACATCTTAAAAAATATAATCTGCACATTAAACTTAATAGTTTATGTTATTAATAATATGTCTACTGAAATTAACATTTTAACTTATGAATTTAGCTTTAAAAAACATAGCAGTTGTACTCAAACTACACATCAATTATTCAAAACTTAAAATATGGTTATTACCACAGCAATGCAACTCCTAAATAAGCCCCTAAATCCCTAATTGATGTTATTGTTGTTGTAATCCTTTCAAATTCTACCACGTAGGAATAACTTGCTAAGAAGATCACCAAAATCAGCCCTATAGTCGGGTTAATAGTCCTTAAAATTATGACTGCGGTGCCAAATCACTGCAAGAGTTCATGTCTGCATCCTACAGTCGTAACCCATAATTATAGTCATTGAAATAGTGAAGAACGGTTACTACATGCAGTTATAGATTAGAAAATGTAAGAGCTAAAATTATTATAATGACAAAGGAATCAACCAGAAGGTGATTTAACTGTTTGTAGAGGATGAATTTTGGGTTATAATATAAAAACTCAAATAAACAAACCTTTGGTCACATCTTTTAGCAAAAGCCTCTACATATGACCTCTTAGAAAAAAATAAACATAAGCAAAGAAAAAGATGTTCATCCTTACAAGGTGTTATAAGACCATCCACACCATAACCTTCAAAAGACATGATACCTTTAAAGGATATAACAGAGAATCAACAGTCGAAAGAGAAAAGAAACACAGGTAATGTGTAACCAGAGGTTTAAAACATAAGAATCAACAGTGGCATTAGAGAATCGAAACTTACCTACGGATATAACGGAGAAGAAAAGCGGCTTTTGCAGATTCACTGGAAGAGGATGAGAGGAGCTTAGATGTTCTAGGGTTACAGTTTTGCCGACCCGAGCGGCTGGTAAAAATTAGGGTTTTCGGAATATGAAAGGGTAAATATAGATTAAGAAGAATGAAGAAACGATGTTGTGATTTGTGCAGTGTATCAAATCGGATCCAAAGATCCGCGTGAAAGAGATATCGGATCTTTGTGTTTAATTAAGAGGGAAAATGGCAAAATAGGTAGTCTAGAAACGAGACACGTGACCCTAAAAAACTTTTGTTTATTAGAATACATAGATATGATGCAGAAGGAAAGCACAAAAGCTCAATCATATCAAAGGAAAATAATCAAATTCTAATATTGACATGTATATCCAATAATGGGAACTCAATCTGACACAATTGTCTTAAAATTAACTGTAAAAAGAAACACATGCATGAACTATTAAAATTCAAAGATTTATGTGTTTTTACAATTAAAACTGAATAATTAAAACCTTAAAATGAAGAAAAACTATCAAAGTCAAAATCAAGCTCGCGATGAGGGAATCTAGTTCCAAAAGCTGAGTAAACCATGAATTGAAGTTAAAAAGAGAAACTCTCTAGTTACTGAATGCACAACAACGTTTGATTATGAAACTAGAGATTAGAGCTCCGACATGTTATGACGTTGGTAAGAAGTCTTGAAATTTGTTTTGTTAATTAATAGATCTTTTAGAAAATGCTTTAAGCTATTCTAGGAAGAAAAATGTTTCATTATTTTGTGTTAGAATGAAAAGTTAAATATGATTTGGAAAAGACCATAAACAACTCATCTAGCCCTTTTAATAAAAAAAATATATATGTTTTTTGTTTTCATGTTACTAAACCCAAAAGTTGCAAATAAGTCCATATAAGCACTGGATTGTTGCAATGAACAAGGAAACAAGAACTATATAATTAAAAGGCATGGAACTTGGAAATAAACCTATAGGATGTAAGTGAATTGATAAAAGAAATAAAGTTCACTTGCGGTATTGAAAGACATAAGACTAGATTGTTTCTTAAAGGTTAGTCATATTGAAAGATATAAGACTAGATTCTTTCTAAAGTTCACTTATGGTTTGATTATAATGGAACATTCTCACTTCTTGTTAAAATATCTCTACTTTTTATTTAAAAAAGATAATAGAATCAAGTGTACATCGATAAAATCTTTTCATAGGATTCAAGTCCATAGTAAAGATCAATGTAAAACATTAGAAGTAAATTACAATGATGTTTGAAAAAGAAAGATAAAATTTTATATAGGCTTAAACAAGCTAGATTTCAGAGAATAAAACGATAATTTAAACTTAATACACTTCATTGTATTGATTTTTGCTATTCGTTGTTTTAAAACTAAAAGAATTTATTTATCTAGTGACCGCTTGTGTAATTTAATGATATGATATAGTCTTAACTCGTAATTTTTTTTTTAAATTAAAACAACTAAGAATCTTTTGATTGATATCAAAATCTGTGTTCTTGGTAAGCTTAGGTGTCTCTTTAGTATAGAATTGAAGTTCTTGATTCTAGGTTAGCTAAGGGTTGGGTCAGATGTTTTTCCACTTGTAGTTTTTCTTCTGAGAAGATTTGGGTTATGGTCTCAACTGAAAAACGAATAGATAGACTTGATTAAAATAACACATGTCCTCTGAATTAGGATCATATATTTTCCATTCAAAAAAGGTATGTTTATGAAATGTCGGTCATGGAATTCACATTTGAAAGTTGTTAATTACATTGCTTCAAAAAGTCTCATCAAAATAGTATTTTGTTAAAAAAGTGATGTATTTTAGTTTGATGTATTTTACATTGATGTTTTTTAGTGTGATCAAAGAAAGTGCTTAGCAATAAGATGTGCAACTAGATAATTTATTTTTTATATCAACAAGAAACATACAAAAATTTCTGTATGATTGTTGTTTTTTTCAACATTGTTTATAGTTGATAAAAAGTGAAAATTTAGTAGTAGTTGCCAAACAAACTATATGGTGCTAATAAGTTGCAATTTAACTCCTACTTGTATGTTACATGAAAACACTAAACATTCTGAAATAGATCAATATATTCAAGGAGGAAAGTTATGGCTAGAGTTTTAGATATTGTTCTTGATATTTGGTTCCCTTACATCAAGGTAAATTTAATGTGAATCGACATCTATTTACTGAGGAGACGTCGTAACTTATCAAGTCAACTTAATTTTTTTTATATTTTTAAGTTGGTAGTACTGTTAGAACGAAAATGTTGTTATTTGAGGTCTAAGTATGAAATGGTAAGGTTTAAAGGTTGAATTGCTAAAGTTGATGACAAGAAGGAACATTAAGGCTTTGCATGTTCAAGTTGAAGTTGGAGGGGGTTCTACATACAATGGAGAAGTATCACTAGTACATGTCGATTTCCTTATATCACCATTTGCTAATATTGGGCAAATGAGCTCTAGCATCTGATTCTTGAAAGGAAAAAACAATATACAACTTTTAAAAAACAATTTACCACTTAAAAGTTACAGTTAATCGGTTGATACATCACTGCTTTTGTAATGATAAATGATAGCTAGTAAAGCAACCACACAGAAATAAATAATTTAACTAGCACAATAAGACATCAGATACCATTATAATTTTATATTTCATCCATTAACAATTTACCTATAATTAATATATAAAAGAAAGGCATATATTCTGAGCCTTTTTGCATGCCTAATGTTCCAATATTAATATTGGTGCTAATTAAGCCTGCAAATGGGAATAGCCATGTTACGTGCTTCATATATAGAGTCTAAAACTTATAATTAAACATCATATCAAAAACCAAACTCAAACAAACATGAAGAAATGAATCTCTTTGCGTAAGTGGTTTATTTAAGCTTGATAGAGTCCTCTTAAACACACACTACCCCATCTAATTGCACACCGAGGGTCGTTTGCGTACACAAATGAAAAATTAAAAGCATAGAACATATGGACACATGTAAGTGTAGTCATGACACAGAAACTTGAGTTTTCATCACACAAATATCAGTATAAGATTTGCAGATACATGAACACCAAACTACCCTTGTGCTACATGAAAGTAGCTTCTAAAACCCAAAGAAAACATAAACTCAAATTTGAGCTCAATATGCACTCAAATATTATGACAACCCATAATCAAACATGGGCAAACTTCAATATGAGACAGTAATAATACACCTAGATAGAACAATATACACGCTAGTTATAATTAAACGTGAACATCTAATCAACCATCAACCATAACCGGGTATGGATTGATGATATGATTAATCTAGCTAAGATACTAGCTACATGTCTCTAACTTCAAACATGTTGCGGTTCTTGACGACTATATCAAACATATGCATCGATTTGAACTTGTTAAAGTCCTTAGGGAGAGAAATGAGATGCACACTCAGTCTTTTGTGAAACTGCAACAAATCAGGATCCTCATAGTACCTTTCCCATCCTAACGATGACAACATTCTTTCGAGTGCGTCGTAGGAAGTCACCACTTGGTTTGTTGGCACATGAACCAGGACCTTACGTCGGGCCGAGCCTTGAAAGGAATCACTTCCAGGGCTCTCCACTAGTTGAACCACACCATTCTGCTTGAACACCCAAACACCAGACATATCTTAATTAGTTCTCGAGTGGCTAGCTAGATAAAGGTTTTAAGATTTGGTTTTTATGAGTAGAACAAGAATATGAATGTTAGAGTTGGAGGTGGAGGTTTATATAAGGGTTCTAGCAACCTCAAGGTACGTGGAGAATATATTCATATACATATATCTCTTTCTATATGTAATACATATAAAGGCAATTATTGGGCCCATTAATTGGTTGGGATTGTGTTTAAGGCATCACTTACCCACGTGTGCATGTGTGGGGGAGGGGTCTAAAATCTCTTTCCAAGTCATTATAAATCCCCACAAACTTAAAGGGATTCTTGAAATGAGATTGGACACAACTGTATTCGATCGGTATATGATGATTGATATTTCAAGAAGATTATCCGTATAGTAATGTTACATTCCATTCTTCTTTTAAACAAGTTTAATTAATTAGTTAGTTAGCACATTAGTTTTTACTTATTCTTCTGATAGACTCATTTTACCTCTATGTTAGCATATTTATTCTTTCCACAAAGATACTCAATTATTTTTATATCATCTTAGTTTTTATGTTCTATTTAATTAATAATTAATAAAAGTAAAAAAAAATTGTTGTATTTAAAATTATAAATTATAATAATCATGTTAATAAAACACAAACAAATAAATAAAAATAACATGTTTAAAAAACAATTATTAACTAATTATAATATATATTATAATAACAGCGAGTTTATTACTTGTCACGGTTGCAACGGCATCTACGCGGCGTGTAAAGTATAAATTACAATTGACCCAACTCATTTTCAAACTATTTAATTACATCGAAACATAGAGTAACTCGGCTCTTTTTGCACAAATTTATGTCAAAATTTATTATATTTAACTCGACTCTTTTTCAAAAAAATTTATGTCAAAACGTAAACCAAACTTGCCAATCGGCTAAAGGCTAAGTTTTGTTTTTAATTTGCAAAAATTATATTTGACAAAAATAAGGAAAGAATGAGAAAAAACAAAAAAGAAAAAAAAGAAAAAGAATGTAGCTCCTTCGAAGAAGAAACAACAAACCAATTAAACCTAGGAGCAAGTTAAGTATTAAACTTTGATAGAATTATATATATATATATATATATATACTATATTAATAAGCATTTGGGGAGGACAACATTGTCTTTTCACCAAAAACTCTTAAAATTAAGAGATGTACAACCTTTGAAGCACCATGTACAAGTCTTGAAAGCAAATTTAGGCATTTAGGTCACGCAGATCTTTAGCTGGGTGGGAATTTAGCTTTTGAAATCGATTCATACACACACATTTGGTCATTTAGGGTTAAAAACAACACAAGAGAGAGGGGTGGTGGTGGGAACCGGGTGGTGAAGGCAGTGAGAGAGATCCGGTGGTGGTGGGAGTTGGCCACGATGGCGGCGACAGTGAGATAGAAAGAAGGAACAATGATGTCTCAATCATCTTTATTTGGGATATTAAGTTTCTAGAATAAGAAATCGGGATGTTTTGGAGTTTTGAACACATTATCTTCATTCAGTCTCCGGTTGTCAATCAGGTACCCCTACAAAATCATCTCGAACCCCTTTTGATTTTGGTTTTGGGACACAACACAGCAGATAGGGTTTTGTTGCATGCCCCTTGCAGTGATACCAGGGTAAGATTTAGAATGTTTGTTAGATGATCCTTGTGCCTGGTCCTTGCTTTTCATTTTGATAATAATAATTTTAAATTTGCAGGTTATATCTAAAGACGAGTCTGTGAAAATTTCAAAAAGTGCCATTGATGTACAGAGCTGTTCACGTCTACAAAAGGTACCAGCTTTTTTCTATCTATCAAATTTGGAAAATGTATTGGATTAGTGAAAGGAACTTGCTGTTTTTGACTTTGGACTAATTGATATTGTATTCGTATTTGATCTATTTAGGATGTAAGTTTTTTAAGAGTGGCTCTGGTATAATAAGGCTCCATTTTGGATTTCTTAATTTGCAGGAACTGGTTATTACAGCAATTGACATGGTGGATGCAAACTCCAAATCAGGGGGTTATGTGGTTTACTCCACATGCTCTATGATGGTTATTAAGGTATATGATGCTTGTATATTCACACATCAATTCTATGCCAGATTTGTTGACCACCTTTATTATTGTTTTTATCATTAATTAATTCTATTATTATTGTTCTTATCTTTTATATTTTTAATTGGGTGCTGTTGCAGAATGAAGATGTTATAGACTATGCGCTCAAGAAAAGGGATGTGAAACTTGTGCCATGCGGATTAGACTTTGGGCGCCCAGGGTACTCGTGTGATTTTTTTGTAGTTAAAAACTTCTATGAATGGTTTATATATTTATCCTAAAAAACTAGCTTTTTGTGCTCTGTTTTATACAGATAAATGGTGTGGTAACATGTGGGACTAAGTATTGGTGCTTTTCTCCCTTTTAGGCAAAGCAGCAACAACCACTTTGTTTTTAACATCTTAACTGTCAATTGCATAGTTTAGGGTTTAAAAAAAGTGGTTGAACATGAGATTTTTGTTGATTTGTGGGGTTTATAGGGGAAAATGGTACAAGGGTATTTAATTTTAGGTTAAAATTTTTGTGGGATTTGAAGAAAATGGGGGCAATTGGTGGGGAAGAATTGATGAATTGGGAGAAAATGGAAGGTGTTGGCAGTGGAAGAGAGGAAAAGATTCTTGTGTTGGTGAGGTTGAGGCCTTTGAATGAGAAAGAAATTGCAAAAAATGATGTTTCAGACTGGGAATGCATCAATGATACTACTGTTCTATTCAGGAATACTTTGCAGGAAAGATCTATGTTCCCTACTGCTTATTCATTTGGTAAGTGAAATTCTTTCTTATTTTTTGGGTTAATTTATTTCTGCATTCAATTAATTTGATCTTTTCTAGGGTTCTTGGTTAAACCTGAGATACCATTTGAGGTTTTGAATCCAATTGGTTTTGATCTACCGTGTAGATTCATGGTAGCTCGGTAAATTGAATCCCTAAATAGAACAGTAGGTAGGAAGATTGTTGTACGTGGGTGTGATCATCATTTCCTATTATTGAGAGAATAAAACAATCTCCAAACCGGGCATAATAATATAAGTGCAATTTCATTTGTGTTTCAATAAATATAGCCCAACCCATTCCTTTTTTGTTACTGGAATCTACAATAGGTTTAGAATACATATGTTAGTTATGTTTTATACAAAATGAATGGTACTTAACTACTTATTACTTAGTTTGTTAGATGAGTTTTTATCTGGGTTTTAAATCATAATTTTCAAAGCGTGTTGTATGGTATAATCAAGGCCAACTGCTATCTACTATGTTATATGCAATATTTATAATTGTTTTGAAGAGCTTTTAACATATAGGGTTCGGATTTTTGCAATGTTGATGACGTAGTTGATAATTTACGAAGCAATACAAGGTACGACAACCTCTTTCTCCTTTTCGTTTCAATTGCACAACACACAAACTAGGCCTTTCATTGGATCACACGACAACAAGGTTGTGTGCCTTCAAAAAGTTCATTTGTTGCTATTCTTGAGATTCTTCAAGAGAGTAATTTGCAATTTCTATTATTTTACATTTTCAAGGTTAGGGGAACTTGAAACAAAAGAGAGCAACAAATGAAGATGTAAGTTGCAATTTCTATTATTTTACATGTTATAGTTTCTTATTTTCTTAGCCTTCGATCAATGATCCTCCATATGCAATTTTTATTTTGATACATGTATGTACATGTATTATCTTCTTTGTGTATATTACCTCCTGTGTGGTGTAGGTTGATGATTGGATATTGTTGCTGCTGAAGAGGTGCTCACAAGATGAAAACTAACAGCATAGCAAGAGGTTGCAGTAGGCAAAGCAATTGAACAATGTTATGCAGCACATGTATGCTCATAGTTAAATTCTGTTGTAATACGTTCATGTTTGTTTGTTTTTTTTAATATTATGAGATGTGTACATTTCAATCTAATTTTTCACAGATTTAATATCCATACACAATTAGTCTACTTTTCTTTAAAACTTATATTTCCAAAACGTTAAACTTGCATACATGAGTACATGACGACTTTATTATTTGCTATTAGTAATCTGCATCGTATTGATTTTTTAATATCCATGATTCAAGTGCTGCATATTATTAAATTTGATATAGACTCTGTTTGTCCTTATCTTCTAAGTTAAAGTAATTAAAATAGGCGTAAAATGGCCATAAGATTATTCTCAATAGAGATATATTCTTAAAAGTCTTTTTAGGCAATTTTCGTTCAAAAGATTATCAGCTCAAAGGTGGTAAATTATTCGTTAAACTAGATTGGTTACTTTTGTTATCCAAGTTTCATGACATGTGTGGTTTCGCAAAAAATAAATATAAGAAGACAGATGTGTGTGAGTTACCTTAGACTCAATCAAGTTGAGTTTTATACAACTTCATTTATACTAACCATAAGAAAAGTAACAGATGTATAAAACGATATATCATGAGAGGATTGATAAACTAACAACAAAACGAGTACCACATATAAATTATTGTCGCCGCCGCATCGCGCAGGTCCATACTAGTGTATATATATATATATATATATATATATATATATATATATATATATATATATATATATATATATATATATATATATATAGGGTTAAGTTCTTTGCAGGACTCTACTTTTTATGAGAACGTAAACAACTAATCTTGACCAATCACTGTTTTTATTATTAAAAATAAAAAATAAAATAAAAAAAGGGTAAAATAGTAAACAAATATATTCTCTCTATGCAATCAATGGATTAATTATGTATTTAATTCTCTCTCATCTCTCATCTCTCATCTCTCATCTCTCATCTCTCTAATTATTATAGGAATTTATATATTCATTACGAAAATCAAGCTCGTCTTGAATTTAGTTATCTGTTTTTTTCATAACAATTAGAATAACATATTAATTATGTTTACAGGTATTTACTGTTTTACATGTGTGTAAATATATATTCTTTACATATTTGTAAATTTTAAATTGATTATTTTTTCAGTAATCATCTAGTTATATTGTGCATATTTTCAAGTCAATCATTCATTTTTAAACTAATATTCTATTTGCAAATTTTCAATTGATCGTTTATTTACATATATATGAATCTTCTTGATGATCATCCATTTTGTAGGTTAATTATGTATTTACATATATGTAAATATCCACGCGTGTAAAAAATAGTTTTAATATTATTTACATATATTTAAATTGTACATTTACATACGCGTAAATAGTTCATTTACATATATGTAAAATAAAGTTAAAATATTGTTTACAAGTGTAATTTAAAACAGTAACATTTGACAACTTATATCTGCATAATTACATGTTTTTTCGTCAATCAATATTGTTATCTTCCACTTAATTCCACAATCATTGTAAGTTCTTGAAAACTTTCACATCAACATAAGAACTTCATCCATGGTAACAACAATGATATGAATCAAATATTGTTAGGAATTATCAATGGTGACAACAAGAATCATAATAAAAAATTTAAATTTATATATATTTAAATAACATGTACATGTAATGTAGAAACATTAGGCAAAGTCGCTTTAACATCTCATATATTAAGAACTTAGTCAAGAAAATACGAAAGATCGAAAATTAAATTTATGATGTAAAATCACAATATCTATAAAAATGTTTTAAATATGTGTTAATTTCTTTTCAAATGCATCTCATACTTCTTTTCAAATGTATCTCATACATACATCGATTGAAGCCATTTTACAATTTATAAATAAAAAATCTTAGTATAAAACCAATGGAAATTAATAATAAAAAATGTTAACTGAGAAACAAAAAGCATTTTGAATTTTAAATACATATTTATAGATAGATCAAAGCTTGATATATTTGACCAATTTTTTTGATTTTGAAAAACAATAATTACAAGAACACTAATGGACTTTACCTTCGACATCATAGTAATCTATGATTTCAATTGCATAGTAATATTATATGTCTTTGAACAACGGCGTCGTCTAATAATACCATCATCATTTGTTTTCCTCTTGATCTGCAACCATTATATAAAGCATGAAAAATTTTCCAATCAACAATTTATTCTTCTGTGTCGTTTGATTTGTTTTAAGAAACTAAGAAAAAATATTAGTAGGTTAGGGAGAAAGAGATAAATGTATGAAAATACTAATGATGTTAAAGATTTGTAGAAAGAGAAAGATAGGAGAAAATTTTGGAAACGTATTTTTAAATCTGGAAATGATTTTTGATCTTCCAAAAACACCCTTTTGAAGTTGTTAAAATGTCTCTCTATGTTTTGATAATTACAATAATGTCATTATTTATTTAAACCATTGATCAAATGATCTAATGGTGTAAATGAGTTCTTGCGGTTCTTAAAATATTTAGGAGTCCTGAAAAGATCTTATATATCTATGTATTATAATAAAAAA
The DNA here is from genome assembly GCA_024085815.1 of Flaveria linearis. Classification (NCBI taxonomy): domain Eukaryota; kingdom Viridiplantae; phylum Streptophyta; class Magnoliopsida; order Asterales; family Asteraceae; genus Flaveria; species Flaveria linearis. The sequence goes on from CM044012.1 coordinate 65,350,080, forward strand.
AGTTTTAAGTTGCCACTTGGCACAATTATATAGCTTCTAAAATTTATTTTCCCGTTTCTCTCTTCTAATAAATTTATATTAAATACAAATAATATTAATTAATTCTTTTCATATTAAGAAACTTTTTCAAAAAATATCAAACTTTTGAAAAACATAATATATTTTAAAACCTATGGCTTTAAAAAATAAAATTATTATAAAATAAAAATAATTAAATTTCAAAGTTATAATAAAGAAATCATTAAAAATGACATTTTTTTTAAAAACGGTTTGTTTTGAAACCATTTGTTTAAACCCAACTTTTTTTGAAAAAAACCAAAAAAAAGTAAACAAAAGTTTGAAAAATGATATCGTCTTTTTATCAATCGTACGTAATGTCGATCGTTTCTTATATCAATACATTGTTTTATGATTAATAATTTTTGTTAATAATTATTTAATATTATATTATTCAACCCGTGTAATATACGGGTACTAACCTAGTATATATATATATGAAAAGCTGAGATTGAAAACTAATAATTAAAGAAATCCACCTACCTTTGAAATTGTGTTATAGTAAATCAAAGGAAATATGAATAAAAGAGCTAGAATATATATTTTTTTAAAGGCCATTGATAATTGCACGCCCTGTCAGGTGATAAATAAACGCCCTTTGACTTTCTTCACGGCCCGTGAAGGGCCTTACGGGCCGTGAGGGCTTCGAAATTTAATTCTCACAACTGCATTTTATCACGGCCCGTGAAGGAACAAACGGCCCGTAAACGTCCGCACACACGGCCCGTTAACTACCTCAATAACGGCCCGTGAGATCCTTCACGGGCCGTAGTTGTCCTTCTGAGAATTTACTTTCCTCGTTTTGCGTGCACTTTTAAATTTTATAATTATGTGACGCGACGTATTATTCCTTGATTCGATTTAAGATTCTATATAAACCGTTATATATATGACTTGTTATATGGTTAGTGAGAAACGAAACAGTAAAAATGTCTTCTCGTGGAGGTAGGAGAAGACGTCAAAATGAGTCATTTTCAAACTCACGAGATATTGTGGAAAGTATTCCCGATCCAATAGATAACCATAATTGGCAGAACGGGAGGAACTGGTCTCAGAATATTATTCACTTTATACGTAACGGTGACTCCCAAACATGTAGAGTGTATTACATGGGTCATTCCGATATTCCGTTACAATTTTGGCGTGAATTACTCGGAAACGTGTCTTTAGGTACAGAGGTATGATTTAAAGTTTTTTTATATATTTTATTTTATTTTAAAATTCTAACGATTAAAAAGTTGTTGTTTTATAGCATGTTCGGGCGTGGACAAATAGACTCACAATATGGAGATACGAAGAAATACGTAGAACCGAAGAGTTGCCGGGTAGTGATCGTTGGACGATTCTCCCATTTGAGTGGTTTAACTTAATATACTCGGGGTCCGTTAATGGTAACGAATTTGGAGACGGGAGTGACTGTCTATATCCCGCGTTATGGGAAGTTGATACGGTAATACTGTTTTCATGTTTTACAATAAAAATCATAAATTTATAACCGTGAATTAAATTGTTTTGTAGGTTTACGTACCAATGACTGATGACGAAGAAAATTGGTATCTTTTTAAGATTTCTATGGACTCACTACAAGTTCGTATATATTCTCCATACGAATGCCGACCAAATACGTGTGATGATTCATGGTGCATTCATCGTAATGCGCGAACGATTTTCGTACAATTCGAATCGTACTTTTTACATTTTCTGTCACGTATACAATATTGGCAGCACTCCGGACAAGAAGAAATCGAAGAACTGGTGGTATCGGGTGAAACCGTTTGGCCCCCTAACGCCGGTCATATTGGTCGAGATTCGGGAGTTGTAATTTGTATGTTATTGCGTAGGTTGGTTCAAAATAGATCTTTAGAGTGGCAAGAGGTTAGCTTACAGGATGCTTGCTTTAGATTCCGAAGATTTATGGCAGACGAACTGTATTCTAGACGTGTAATGTAGAACAATAATGAAATATTTTATTAAAACATAAACGTTTATTAGTACATTTTTTCAAAAACGATAAATCGTTATTATCACACAAAAATAAAACACATAATTTTTAATCTTCTTGATCTTTATAAAAGATCCAAGCCGCAAAATGGTTGAAGGAAATTCCAAATTTCTCCCGATATCTTTCTTGAGTTCTTGTCATAATATCCGTATCATTCCATAACATATTTCGATTGTTGTAAACGTCTTTGTAGAGCTGGTGAAATGTCGTGACCTTCCTTCTCAAGTCAGACCACTTGTTGCTAAGTTCACGAGTGGTGCGATATTCTTCACGTTCGAGAATTTGATGAAAACGAGTTGAAACCCGGTTCCAAAATATTGAATTTGGCGGGATAGTACCTGAATTTTCGATACAAGATCTTACTAAAGTCACCTCCTCTTCATCCGTCCACGGATTTTGATCACTTGTAGCACTCATGTTTTGGGTATTGAGTAAATTTGTGTGAATTGTTTGTGTCAAGCGGCTGAATTTATAGACTTGGAAAAGTTTTGTACGGCCCGTGAGAGGCTTTACGGGCCGTGAGTGTGTCACCATACGGCCGTGTAGTGTCAACTGCCGTGTTTTAAAAAGTACAAAGCATCACGGCCCGTGAAGGAGTTAACGGGCCGTGTGGGAATTATGTAACGGGCCGTGAGGCCCGTCACGGCCGTGAGGCCCGATAATATATAGGACCTCACGGCCCATTTGCTCATTTACGCCCCCAAAACACACATACGATTTACTCCCGTCACGACCTCCGTATTTTCATCATTTTCATACATCCGACTCCCTACTACGGTACGTATTCAAATCCGTATTTTATTTTTGTGTATTTTTCGTTTAAATATATTAAAATTATATTTAAAAAATCTGGAAAATTGAAACGTTTGGGGGTTACGGGCCGTGAAGGGTGGTCACGGGCCGTATCCTTTTGAATTTTCAGAGGGTTACGGGCCGTGACCGTCCTTTACGGCCCGTAATCCTTTTGAAACTTAAGTGGGTTACGGGCCGTGATGGTCCTTTACGGGCCGTAACCCTTTTTTTTTCTGGTGAATTTATTATTATTTTTTTTTTTTGCAGATTATGCCGCCGCGCAAACGTACACGTCCGGAGACTGAGCCCGAGGGTCAGGGTGACTTTCTGGACCCACACCCTGATCTTCGTTTTCCGAGGGAGACCCAGCCACGGCAAAAGCTGTGGAAGCTGATTGGACGTCCCCTGAAGGGGACACGCACCATCGACTGGGACGTGCTGGAGGAGGTCGGAGACATAGCACGTGCCAAGGATATCATCGGGCTGGACGGAGAGACGCCGTGGAGGCGGATGTTTGATTTGGGATCGAGGAGGGGCTACCGGGAGCTGACGTTGCAGTTTTTGTGTACGTTTCAGTTCACTCCCGCCTTTGAGGATCAGGACCCCCGCCAGCACATAGCGGTTCGATTTAGGCTGGGGACCACCGGTAGGTACGAGTTCACCCTCGCCCAGTGGGCGGTGACTCTTGGGTTTTACACCCAAGAGGAGACGGAGGATCCTCGTTTTTATACTGACGAGGTCCAGTCGGAGCCGGCTCCTTTGGTCGGATGGTGGCCGACCATTTCCGACCAGCCGTGGGAGGGCGCCATTAGGGCGACCTCTATTAGGGATCCTTTGCACCGGTATCTACACCGGTGCATTGCCGGCACCATTGCCGGCAGAGACCAGAGCATGGAGCAGGTGTCGCTCCTTGACTTATTTTTTTTGAGGGCCTTGCTTTCACCCAGACGGGTGAATCTAGCTCACTGCATGGCCGCCTATTTTTTGAGCGTCATTCAGGGCAAGGTAAAAAATATTTCTACTAATTGTTAACAAATAAGTATTATCTATTATGCGATTCATAATTATGCCTATTGTTTGATTGTTTTGCAGATGGATAGCCCGATTGTTTGCGGCTCGTACATTACCGTCATTGCCTCGCGCTTAGGGTTGTTTACGGACGCCCTAATTGCGAGGCAGACTACGGACACGCCGCCTCGGATTTTGGGTCGACAGACCGTCATGGCCATGGGGATTGCCGCCAAATTTGGCGACGACCTCCGATGGTCCACTGATGGTGGTCGGACCGTCTGGCAGCCGGTGCCGGACGTTGGTGAGGAGGAGGAGCAGCCGGCGCCGCAGCAGCAGCCGCAGCCCCAGCCACACGCCGGACCACCCGTCCCACCGCCTGTTCCCAGGACCATCATTCGGCAGATTCCGCCGACGGGGGAGTTTATGGCGGAGGCACTACATATGTTGCGCCAGTCCCAGGCCTTGCTATTATGGACGGCGGATGCGTGCAGCATTTTGGCTGCTAGCCAGGGTATCGACCTCCCCCCTCGGCCGGAGTTGCCTCCGTTTGTCAGACGACCTGCGGGTGATGACGAGGAGGCTGCTGGTGGTGGTGATGCGGAGGATGCTGGTGGTGGTGATGCCGGTGGTGGTCATGACGCATAGATAGTAGGATTTTATTGTTTTATTTACCTTTCATGTAAAAAATTTGTAAAATTATGTTTATATATTATGAGTTATTTTGGATGACGTTTAAATGTTTAATTATATGTTTACAATTGGTTGTGCTTGTGGAGGAAGTGGTTTGTACGAATAATATTAAATCAACCTTTTGGAGAATAAAATCAGTACTTGAACCTACTCGTCCCACATAAAGAAATATATAATCCTTCAGAAAATCCGACGCCAGGCTCTGCAATTATATAAACATACTTGAATCTCAGTCGGAAAAGTTGCACTGAAAAACATACTTGAATCTCAACATATATTATGCATCTCATATCATTAACATTCCTACACACCTTTTATGCTAACCAAATGCCCAGCTCATATAAACAAAATTCAAAGGTTGAAGAAAAATTCGATAATCTTCTTATTGCATTTTTCTTTGGAAAACGAAAGAATAGATTACAAGTTTACAATTCAACAACAATAAAGAATTGAATAAATAAAGAATTGAAAGAATTGATAAATGTGTAAACTATACTAAATCTACATGTTCAACCGGGTCTACGGGCCTTAGTTCAAGATATTTTTGAATTCGACTTCCGTATATAGCCTCCCAATCATTGGCGTTTTCTGTTTTGTACAAATGCCAATATTTGCTCGGAACAGGCATTGGATAGTCACCCACTAATCGAATTCTAATGAAATGGCAATCTTGAACATAAGCAATTGAAATTATATGATGTTCACTGATATCACGAGGAGATAACCAGAACGGGAAAAAAGTAGCGGAGTTGCCGATCGATATAAAAATTATAACCACTCGAAACCTGTTAGCAATAAGGATTGTAGCAGGTGGCACTGTCATCCAATTTTTGTGTGGAGCCGCACCTAACCCGTTCCAGTTTAATGATTCCCTTATTTCGTTTATATCAGGAAACATCGCAGCGTACCTATGTCTGTTTTCATCCAACTCAGATATAAGTTCCGTACGTATAAAACGCCAGTGATTTTCACCATATCCCAGTGCGAGTGCTATAGCACGAAAACCACAATTGCCGTCCGCTAAAACATCATCCGCACCTGAAATATACGGGAAAAAGAATGATGGAATCCAGCGGTTAAACCGGAAAAAATTGTTTTTATCTTCGTCGCCCGGGATATATGAAAACTTGGAACTCTGTTGAGATAATCCATCTTTGGCTCTTGATTTTGAAGACATGGATTGACTGCGCTGCAAAGGCCCTTGTTTTGACTTCACCACCGAACTTGAATATGTTGGCGGACCTTCAAAATTTTCTCTCGGTTGAACATATGAACTATGTCTGGGGGCGTCTAATATTGTTTCTTTTTGCTTATCTTTTTTTGGACGACCCCGTGTATTTGTTTGGACTTTAGGAGGTTTTTTATCCGTTTTTGAAGGAGTAACGAAAGATTTGAAAATATTAATCAAAGATCTTTTCACGCTTTCGGGTTGGACAAGTAAATGTTTTGTCACCATCTCCATCTCTTTATGTACATCTACTTGAACCTCCCGTACAATATACGCGGGTGAAAAATCTAGCTTTCTCCAAAAAACATCAATGGCATCGAGCGGGATACATTGACCTATAAAATAATATATTAAATAAAATATAATAAAAGTTTTCATGAAAAAATAAAAAACGTAAAAGAACATTCACCTGTTTGAAAGTAATTGTTTAATTTACAAGCACACGGAAGACCAAAGCTGGTAAAAAGATGGCAGCCACATGATTCTTTGGATATAATTAGATGATGTATCCTGTTAATCTCACCGACTAACATATCCAAAGCCGCAATAGAAACGTTACCTCGCAGCAATTTAAGCACTTCATGATTATGCTGCACCATAAGCATGATTTTGCTTTTGGTAAAACTTTCTTTTATAGCAATTTCCTGGGTAGCTAAGATATTATTAATGAAAGGAATAAATCTATCCAGGGTGCTATTGGTTGCTTTCAGGTAACTTTTCAACAACGAATGTTGGCTCTCAACTCGGTTCGTTGTGTGCTGACCGAAGTTATAACTTCTATTTATCCACGCCGACACAAATCTCTCTTTGTAAGGGTCCAACCAGTTATTTTTTAGGTACATCAGCACTCCTATTAAAAAAAATGCACTTATTTTTATATAAATATACATATATTTTTAAGAATAAACACTAGAAAACTTACTTGAATGGTTGGACACCAATCTGCGATAAAGCCGGTCGTAATTATAAGCGTATATGTCCTCCGTTTCAGAGTTAATAAGTACCGACCACACATGCTGAAAAGCACCCCACTCTTCATTTGAAAAACTCGCCTTACAATGTTTAGCAATATTTTCCGAAATATGCCATCTGCAAAGTAATCGAACAGCACTCGGAAAAACTTCTTCTGACGCATTCATCAGAGCGAGGTCTCGGTCGGTTAGTATAACACGGGGCTCCATACACTTATCTTCCAGCGTTGCTTTTAGTTGCTCTAACACCCATCTGAAGTTGGCTTCACGCTCATAATCAATGAATGCGTGAGCAACAGAAAAAGATTTCAGGGTGGATATCACACCAACCATTTGAACAAAAGGCATTTTATACAAGTTAGTTTTGTATGTTGTGTCAATCATCAGCACGTGTGGGTAAGCACGCCATAATGTGTGAGAAGTGGGATGTATAAAAAAAACCCCGTCGACGGTATTTGTCGGTTCCTCAATGTGAGGGGTGTAAATATATTGATGTTGTTGTAGTATAGAAAAAAAACCTGCATTGGGGTTTCACCAATTCTGGTGGACTTTTTATTTTTGCCCGAGCATTATATACGGTTCGTAACCCAGACACGTTATTGGGATTTTGTTCCCTCAACGTGCCTAGAATGTTTCGAGGGTCAATATTTTGCTCGGTCAGATTCCTTACAGTAGAAAGCTCATTTTCGGTGAGCCTCATTGCGTATGCATGTCCTTCAAGGTGTTCAGCAGGTTCATGGTTATGAGTATCATCCACAACAACTATAATCCACCCATCTCTCTGCATCTGGTACTTACCCTGCAATTCAAATTGACAGTTTGTTTTTTTCGTGCCACTTTTTCTTAGAGTGGATGCTCCCTTATATACACCACCCCGATCGCATTTCAACCAAATTTTAACCACCAAACCATTCGAATTTCTTTTTGAACGTTTGGTGACAATAACAAACCCATTATCTCGCCCCACTTTAGTTGCCCAATCAACTAATTCTTCACGAGATGAGAAAACCTAATCAATTTAATATTTTTAGTTAGTTATTACTAAATGATAGTAAAATGAAAGTAAAATTAAATATGATATATCTTATAACCTGATTCGTGTCGTATAAACCCTTTTTACCGGAACCAGAACCGTCATTATCCCCGCTGCTATCGCCACCGTTATCACCCCCGTCATCGCCGCCGTCATTCCCGCCGTAATTGGACACGAACTGTCCTGGATAGTTTGAAGCAGCCTCTTCGTAATAACCGTAACCCTCCTGAGGGTAATAGTTAGATTCCGAACCGAATAAATAGTTGCTATCCCAGAAAGACATCGTAACGTTAGATATTAACGTTTATATAGTACTTGAAATGGAATATTGCGTTTATGTAGTAGTTGAAATGAAATGAATTTATATCGTTGAATTATGAAATGAATTTATAAACTAACGTTTATATAGTAGTTGAAATGGAATATTGCATCTCGTCACATAATTAACACGAATATCGAGGAATATTACGTCATATCAAATAATGTAATAAATACAAATTTACACGACTATCGAGGAATATTACGTCATATCAAATAACGTAATAAATACAAAATTACACGAAAAACGAGGAATAATATATCTCGTCAAATTATTAGAAGTGAAACTAGGACCCGTAAGTAAGTTCACGGCCCGTAAGACGAATTCCATACGGGCCGTGAAGAAATTCACGGGCCGTAAATAAACACGACCGTGATCATGTTCACGGGCCGTTACGTTTTTGAATCACGTTTCTGAATGACCGATTTGACTTGCGGCAGACCATACGGCCCGTGAAGGGCCTTACGGGCCGTAAAGAGGGCGTCCAGATATCCTGGAGGGCGTCTCTTTAGTAGGCCCCTTTTTAAAAGAGTGAGTTTAAATTTTAGGAACTAAAAAAGATTTATTCATGGGGAAACCACATGAAACCCCTCTGGTTTGCCCATAGGCACGTGCGCTGCTCTCCACGTCATCGACGTGCACTCTTCTCTTCCTACTTCCGATGCTACATGCCATGCAGGCTTTGAGGAAATTTAGGATAAGAAATAGGAAGCATTATATATAACCAAACACTTATGTCGTTTGCAGTTCTGCTTTCGGTGGAGGAGGGCGATGGCCGCTTGGCTTGCCGTTTCCGGCGACGCCGCACGACATGTCGTCTTCGGACATCTGCGCCGTCACAAGTTTGGTCGGTTGCGGTTTTGTTTCCGGCGGAGGGCGATGGCCGTTTGGCTTGCCGTTTACGGCGACGCCGCTTGGCCTGTCGTCTTCGGACATCTGCGCCGCCACAAGTTCGGCCGTTGCGGTTCTGCTTCCGGCGCAGGAGGGCGATGGTTGCTTGGCTTGCCGTTTCCGACGACGCCGCTTGGCCTGTCGTCTTCGGACATCTGCGCCGCCGTAAGTTCTTTGTTTCTCTTTTTTTTTTTGGTGTTACAAGATGTCGGTGGGATCAGTATACTTTTTTCGCTTTCCATTTCTGCCACAAATGTGTGTGGGTGTTTACTTAGGCCCACCATTTCTTTTCTTTTAAGGGGATGATCTGTTCATTTGATTTAAAGTAGAGAGAGAGGGTTAGAGAGAGAAACATTACAAAAATGATTTGGATTGATTGTATTTTATACTACATCGCATCACATACGCCGCCGCCGCAAGTTTATAGGTTTGTTTTGGATGTGGGTTTGAGGTTTGGGGGTGCGGTTTTTTTACGGGTTGTTGTCGGCTTTCTATTTTGGACTATGCGTATTCTTGCGATTTTGATGTTCGTCTGTTTTGTGTATGGTGTTGGGCTTTGATTTAGTTTTTAGTTCTGTATGTTCTGGTGTGTTATGGATTTAAGGTTTTGATGTGTTTTACTTTGTGTATTTTGCTGACTTTTTGGTTTTGAACATTCATTTTGATTTTGGTTTCGGGTTACCTATAACTCGTATAGACGCGGCAACTATTTTAGTTTATCATATAATAATAGTAGTAGTTCAAATTATATCTATCTTAAAAAACTTTATTATATAATATTACATGTTTATTTTAATATGTAAATTTTGTTTTGAACGAGTTGGGTCAAATATTATAATTTTATTTCGTTGCTATAAATTCAAGTTACTCTATGTTTTGATGTAAATTTTGCTATGAAATATATTAGAGCGAATGTAATCTATGCTTTATCATGTCACTTTCTTTCCCGCACTTGCTTATTTTGATGTACATTTTGAGTTGTTATACGTTCGATAAAATTATTTTATCACTTTTACGAATTACGATGAAATAGCCGTTAAGGTTATCGACGGAGTGAGAGTCGTAGCGGCGGGTTTGTTTTACCTTTCTACGTGCTTTAGGATTTTACATTGGAATGGTAACTGTTACATTTTGTTTGACATTTGCGTTTTGATATTTGAGATCATGACGAAAGACTACGCGGGGCAAAAAATCTAGTTAAAGTAATAGATCTTATTAAAGTTATTGGCGATGTAGATAATTTAATCTTTTATTAAACGGCCGATATTCACACTCGAATTTCATGCGATTTTATTTATAATGATGATTACAAGCAAATGTGAAAACGTATTTATCTGTAAGCAAAATTAAGCGAGGATCAAATATTGATCTATGCAGATTATGCGACTAAGTTGCCTAGTAGATCAATAAGAGTATACAAACATGTATTGGCCTTTGGTCAAATATATGCAGTGGAAAACGTCTCTTCTTAAATGATTGAAGTTCAAGTCTCGTAATAGATAAATATAAAGATTTAAGAGTAGTATTAAGGTGTGTGTGTATGTAAGTGATAACAAAAGATAACAAAAGGTTAAAAGTAAATACATTTTTTATAATTATATAACATTTTTTAGGTTTAATCTTATAAAGGTCGTCGTTTATCAACTTCCAACAATTCTAGATTAGGTAACCCATCAATTGGGATCGTTTTCATTACAATCCACTAGTTATCAATCAATCTGTTTTTCGAATCAGGTCAAGCAGGATAGATGTTCGGACCAGGTTTCAAATTCTTAAATTTTTTTTCTATTTCTCTCATTCAAAACTCATTTTTATAGTATTTCATGATCTATAGCTGTGCATTCATATTTTAATTTTATATTATTTGTTACCTTCTTCAATCCAATCTTATCATTTGCTTGTCCAACCTATTTGCTTCCCATTCCACTAGGTCATTTCAATAAAAGTAAATTCCAAACCAAGGTTATCAAGTTTTCTTTAAAGACACTAATCATTCTGTTCTACTATGTGTAAATAAGAGGAGGTTATGGGTTCAAGTCTCGCTCTGAGTAAAACATTCAGAGTTGAACCAAAGAGTTTTCTCAGCAATAAGTTTTCTCCTGATGGGGTTAGGATGCAGTCTCGAGTGAAAAACGGATAGATATGCCCGATTAAAATAACAATTATCCGTCGAAACAAAGTCATACATTTACAGTAAAAGGAAAAAAAAATCTAATCTACTACAAATTAAATCTACTTTTATCTTAATAGCTTAATATCACAAGTTTTACCCGTCACCACGTTTGCAACCCTAGAGGTGCTATCTCGCCGGAAAATCGCCGATACACCGCAAAAACTCACTCATCGCCGGAGCACCGACAACTCCCTTCACCGAATTTTATTCCACAAGCCTCTTGCTTTATCAATTTCCCAATGGAACTTCCCTGTGCACCGACTTTAGTTCAACCAATTTCTCAAAAAAATCAAGAATCGGTGGTGCCACCGCAGTACATACAGCCACCGGAGCACCGACCAACCAAATTACCCACCGACCAAAACGCCCCAAATCACAAAATCCCCATGATAGACCTCAGCAGAGATGACGATATTAACATCCTCCGTGAGGAAATTGCAAGAGCCTGCACCGATTGGGGTGCTTTTCATGTGATTAACCACGGTGTTCCGATCGTGTTGCTGGATGAAATTCGGAAAGTCGGTTCGTCGTTTTTTGAAGAGTTGCCGATGTCGGAGAGGCTGCGGTACGCCTGTGATTCGAATTTCCGGCTTCTGAAGGGTATGGAAGCCGTATGCTTGTTGCTAGTGATGATGCTGTTTTGGATTGGAGAGATTACTTTGATCATCACACTTTGCCTGTTTCTCGTCGGATTCCTTCTCGATGGCCCCATTTTCCTTCTAATTACAGGTTTGTTGTATATAATTATACATATAATTTGCTCTTTGATGTGTTTTATACTTGATTCTTTGAATTGATGAAAATTGGTCAATTGAATCATCTAATAATTGATGTATAGAAAGAACCCTAATTTAAGAACAACAATGTTTGGTCATTTTTCCCCAAATCTGTATGTTTTACTGTTTCACTGAATAAGGTGGAGTATCAGTTGAATCTTGCTAATGGCAATTGGTAAATAATATCAAGTTATCAACAATACTTTATCATTTTCCCCAAATCTGTATGCTTTACTGTTTCACTGAATAAGGTAGAGTGTCAGGTGAACCTTGCTTATGGCAATCGGTAAATATCTACAATGTTTTATCACTTTTCCCTAAATCTGTATGCTCTGTTTCACTGAATTAGGTAAAGTATCAGTTGAATCTTGCTAATGGCAATTGGTAAATCGTATTAACATTGTTTTATCATTTTCCCTATATCTGTATGCTTTACTGTTTCACTGAATAAGGTAGAGTATCAGTTGAATCTTGCTAATGGCCATTGGTAAATCATATCAAGAATGTTTTATCACTTTTCCCTAAATCTGTATGCTTTAATGTTTCACTGAATAAAGTAGAGTATCAGTTGAATCTTGCTAATGGCAATTGGTGAATTATAGCAATAATGTTTTATCATTTTTCCCAAATGTGTATGTGACCGGCTTGTCGCGTGCACTAGTCAAAGATAGTATTTGTATAGTTCCTTAGTACCAAAACTATGTAGCAAATGGTAAGAAGGGTGTCGAATCACAGGGAGTATGTGGTTTGTGTTTAGACTTGAATTGGACTAACGAGTCAATTATGAAGCTTGCTATTTTGTTTATAAGAGCTTTGATATGTTTACTTGAAATGGTGTTGAGACTTTGTCCAACACAAAGGAATGAGCAAAACAAAAAGTTGCTTAAAAATGATTAGTAAAACTTGAACAACTTAGAACAATGGTTAACAAAACAAAGTTTAATAACAAGGTTCACCCCCGGTTGATATCATAAGGTTATGGTTCTACCAATCCAACTAACTTACATCAAAGGTATGATTTATGCTAACGAGTTCATCATTACAAGGTTTAGGTGTCAAGAATCGTCAACGTTAACACGGACAATAATACACTTCATTACACAAGAACATTCAAACTCTACATCTACATAGCACACATGACCAACTCCATTTCTCAAAGACAAATTTCATAATCATTCATTCAATTTGGGAATTCAAGTTAAGCTCAAAGTACTAGCATAAATGTTTCAAGCAATCAAATACAAAATACAAGGATGCAATCTAGTTTTCAAATGTTAACAAACCATAGTCTTACAATATGCGAACCGGGGGAAAACCCAAAGAAGATTAGCCTCTCATGTTGATTGAGGCTTGGAATTCGGGTGATGATCTTGTATGCAATTCCATAGCACTTTGATTTTGCTTGACTTTGATGATTATGAAAATGAGTTAGAGAAGTAAAGAAGACCTCCAAAATCGCCCAAATTCGTCCCTTTCTGCGTCTGCTACCGATTAGGGTGTTTTGCCCTAATTCTCCTCCTTAAATGTGGTCAAATTCCGAAAATTCTGGTCAACCCAGGATAACGACGTAAGCTACGTCCATAAGGACGTAAGCTACGTCCTCTCCACTTGTGTACGTCTTGAGCTACTTTCTTACGTCCACAAATCAGGGAAAACTACTTAAGGACGTAAGCTACGTCCTATAGGACGTAAGCTACGTCCCTTGCACATTTTTGCCTTCGATCTTTCTTTTGTTGTCTTCCCGTGTTCCAGATCTCATCCGTCTTTCTCTAACGCTCAAGTTCCTTCCTTTTAGCTCCAAGTACCTGCGTTTCATAAGCAGGTCAAAGTGATTCCGTTCGATAATAATAATGTGATAATAATGCATAATTAAACACTTAACCGCATATAACGCATGAACGCATCAGTATGCTTTAATGTTTCACTCAATAAGGTAGAGTATCAGTTGAATCTTGTTAATGTGAATTGGTGAATTATATCAACAGGGAGGTTGTTGAGAAGTATAGTGATCAGATGAAGCTTCTTGCTGAGAAAATTTTGGGCTTGATCTCGACAAGCTTAGGGTTGTCGACATCGTTAATCGAAGATGCTATGGGTGAATTGTACCAGAATATTACTATTAGTTATTACCCGTCATGCCCGCAGCCTGAGCTTACACTTGGCCTGCAATCTCACTCTGATATGGGATTTGTCACCCTTCTTATACAAGACAATGTTGCAGGTCTTCAAGTGATTAAGGATGGTGAATGGGTCACTGTAGAACCTGTTTCTCATGCCATTTTGGTGATTTTGGGTGACCAAACAGAGGTATTACTTCTTAATTTTAGATTGTTGTTATGCTAATATATTTGTGCAATTGTTCCTTAATTGATTCTTCTGGTTTGTATTGTATCAAATGCATTCAAATAATAATGTTTACAACTTGACATGAAGATAAGCTCTATGAGAAGTGGATGTCTTGTATCATTGTTCTCATTCTCTAGTAATTATGAGCAATCTAATTTTTTAGTAGCTTTTCTATCATACTCTTAGTTATCTAGATATAGCTAATGTGATGAAATGGGCGCAACTTGTTAGGAGGTCAAAACATGTAATTCTTTGATTCGATTAAAATAGGTTCAGTATGCACTCAAAAGAGTTTTGTACCCATCTTTTTCTTGAATATTAAGTATGTAAAAGAAAAATGTCTTCAGAAAACATTTTATTCTATTTACACTTGTAATAAAATTATTTTGGCTGACTTTCGACCCTTTTGTTTCTAATCTTTTTTCATAAATAGTAAGTTTGTAAAATATTAATTAAAAATTATATATTTCAATCGGAATTAAAATACTTACAAGAGTACACTTTGGACAACATCCTAGTCTTTTAACTTGTTTGACCAATTGACTCATTTTCTTATTAGTTCAGGATTTTTTTTTTACGATTTTTGACCAATTACATACTAGCATAACCCGTTTGACCCACTTCCTTTTCTTTAGTGTAGATTGTTGCTATTATTGTCTAACTTGGTTCTTGTATACAGATCATAACAAATGGAATATATAAAAGTTGTCAACATCGGGCCATAACCAATGCCAATAAACCAAGGCTTTCAGTCGCTACTTTTCATGACCCTGCCAAGACTACGACAGTAACACCAGCATTCAAACCTCATAGGTATCATCAAGTTTTGTATGGTGATTATGTTTCATCGTGGTACACAAAAGGTCCAAATGGTAAAAGGAACATTGATGTCCTCCTAATTTGATATCCTTTGGGAGCGAGCAAGATGCATACAATGTGGTTATAAGAGCTGTTTTGCTTATTTTAGTAGTTGAAAACCTTGCATGGGAGAAAAAGAATGAAAGAAGTGTAAATGATTAAATGATTTAACTTCATTTGTGGAATTTAATATAAGTTGATGTTAAATTTCTTGTGATATTCTGAATAAATGTGTGTGGATTCGATATATTTGATGTTGGACCAAATATGACTTTGAAGTTTTAGTGTTTTGTTTTTATATACTTGACAAATTTTGTATGATTTTGACATATTTTCTTAATCCAAGTCATTTGTTATATTTGAGGTCTCAAACCGAAAAAATATTTGAACAAAAAATTAATTAGCAATAAAATTACATCAAATGGGAGATTGTAGTAGGTGTAAACAAATGTAACGAGCTTTTAAGCTAAAGTTTTAACTTTTTTAATATAAGAAAGGTCTTATTTCAAAAACTGTGTTTTTAACTTGCTTAATATAAAATAGCTACTTATTTCAACTTCTGTGTTTAAAGCTGAAGTTTTGGCTCCTGTAGAATTTGCAGGTGGTGTCGTCTTCCATAAACAAAATATGCTCTCTCTTTGTTGCATCTTGCCTATATGATGAACACGCCACAAAGACAAAAAATCACATGCTACCTAAAGTTCAATGTTTACCTAAAGTTCAATGTTTACATAAAATCCATTTTTGTCAATCTATCAATTCTAATAAAAGGGTAACTAGGGATACCACATGGAAACACCGCATAACTAGGGATGTCACATGGCAACACCACATTTATTTTTAACAAAATTTTCCCGCTTCTTTCTCTTACTAAATAACTTCATTAATTACTAATTATATTATTGAATTCTTTTTTGATTAAAAATTATTTTAAAAAAAATTTAGAAATAGTTACTTTTTGATGTTTATTTCTAGAGAAACAAATTTTTATTAAAACAAATTTTCTAAGACATCATACTTTTTTTTAAAAAACACAAAATATTTTAAATTTTACGTTTTTTTAACACGTTTTTAAGCAAAATATTTAATTTATTTTTTTATGAAAAATAAAAAAGTTAAAAACAAAAATTTTAAAAGTTGATGTTATTGTTTTATTACTTATATTCCTTACTCATATATAATTTAAATCATATATTATTTTATAATTAATAAAATTTATTCTATTTAATATTATTTATTCAACTCGTGTAATACACGGGTTCACTAAAGCTAGTTGTACTATATATCACTTACACGCCATATGTCAGCATATTAAGTTTTTTTCGTTTTTATTTTTCTGCCTCACTCTTCTAATAAATAGTAATACTATATGTAGCAATTATATTATTTAAAATATTTTCAAATTAGAAAATAGATATTGTATTAAAAACTAGATTTTTTTATTCAAAAACACACTTTAAAACATGTATAAGATACAAAACTTTCTTGAACAAAAATCCCTTCTAAAAATACGAACAATTTTAAAAAACGGTTTTTTCAAGTTTTATAAGGATGATTTAAAAACAGAATATTAAAAACAAAATTAGAAAACACAATCATAAAACGAAAGTTTTAAAATGATATTATTTTTGCTTTTATTTAAAATATTACTCATACGTAACTCAATTATATTTATTTTAAAAAATTATTATTTTTAAAATTTTATTATAAATCATTTAATATTTGGTTTGTTTGTTTGTTTGTTTAATATTTTATTTTATTTTTTATTTTTTTATTTAATATTTTTTAACCCATGTAATTCAGGATTAAGATACTAGTTAGATATATATTCCAAAAAGGTGGACTGCAGAAAGAGTACGGTACAAGTGGATAATGCACGCGAAAATCCAATCGGAAAATAAAATCAGGCGTATATCTATCGGCAGTAAACACCGGAGTGAGATTCGTTCGTTGATCTGCTTTGATGGTTCCACAATCCCCATGGCTTCCCCCTCTCATCATCTGACCACCATCCCACTTCCATCTGACTCAGGTTAATTTCGATACATACTAATCAACCCACACTTCACTACACATTCTTTAACATATGGGTCTTGAATTTCATCACTTTTGATTACCCATGATGCGTTCTTGATCTGATGGTTCTTGTTTAAGTTGCAATGGTGGGTTCTTGATTTTTGCAATTGGTTAGCAGTTTGCCTCAATTTGATCGTGTGATTTGTTGACTGTGTTGAATTGGACCAGTATGATTAGGGTTTTATAAGCGTTTGATTGATGGTAGACTGCCGGTTTTGAAATCGGTGATGTGGAATTTGTTGTTTTAAGTTGTGGGGTTTTCTTGATTTGGCAAAATTAGCTATTTGGGGCATTCTTGATCATTTGTTGCGAGTTATTGATGGTTTTATTACGGTTCTTGTAAGCATTTGAGTGATAGTCAAACGGCTACTTTTGGAATCAGTTGTTGCTAATTGTTGATGGTGTTATTAGGGTTTTTGTAATGCAGTTAGTATTCATATGATTTGATGATTCTTGTTTAAGTTCCATTAGGTTCTTGATTCGGCGATTAATCAGCAGTTTTCATCAATTTGATCTTGGTGATTTGTTGTGTGTGTTAATTTGGACCAGCATGATTAGGGGTTTATAAGCATTTGATAGATAGTAAACAACCAGTGTTGAAATTGGTGGTGTGGAGTTTGTTATTCAAGTTGTGGGGTTTTCTTGATTTGGTAAAATGGCTATTTGGGGCATTCTGATCACATATTGCAAGTTATTGATGGTTTAATTAGGGTTCTTGAAACATTTGAGTGATAGTTGAACAGCTACTTTTGTATTCAGTTGTTGCTAATTATTGATGGCATCATTAGGGTTCATGTAAGCCTTTGAGTGATAGTCAAACACCTACTTTTTAATCAGTTGTTGCTTATTATAGTCATTTATAGATTGTATTATTAGGGTTTTTGTAATGTGTATCAAATTCTATTTTCTTTTGCAAACAGTTTAAATCCCATTTTTAGTGGAGTAATTTTCTTTGCAGATCATTTGATTCCTACATTGTTGTTTTTAGAAACAAACATACCTGGTAAAATCCCACTTGAATAGTAGGGTCTACAGTGTTGTTTTATGCTTATATATAATAAGAAGTTATTTTCCAGGTGGTCAACTAGTTCCGGTCCACATTGTTACTCATGCAAGTCAGCTTCCACCTGAATTCTTGAAACCATCTCCAGATAAGAAGTTGGTGATTGGTTTTGACTGTGAAGGTGTTGACCTTTGTCGCAATGGAACTTTATGTATCATGCAGGTAGATGTGTTGATCTTTGATTAGTTTTATTATTTCCTACTTTCATGATTAATATATTAATAAACCGATTTTTTGGTCTTCAGTTAGCTTTTCCAGATGCTATATACTTAGTTGATGCAATTGAGGGTGGAAAAACACTTGTGGAAGCCTGTAAGCCTGCACTTGAGTCTAGTAACATCACAAAAGTTATTCATGATTGCAAACGGGATAGTGAGGTCTTTATTTTATATAATTATTGTGGCATTTTCATTGTTAAAATTATGATGTTTGTCTGATGTCCCCTATTTACTTCTATTTTGTAGGCATTGTATTTTCAGTTCAACATCAAGTTGCACAACGTTTTCGATACCCAGGTGAGTGTCACTGCATCAGAGTTCGATCTTTATTGCTTGTTTCTTTCGTGTTATATGTCACAAGATTAATAGTTATTTATTTGTGGCACAGATTGCTTACTCTTTAATTGAGGAGCAAGAAGGCGGGACAAAAGTACCAGATGACTACATATCATTTGTTGGTCTCCTTGCTGACCCACGCTACTGTGGTACGTACGCTCTTTTTTAGTTTTTTTTTTCTCATTTTATTTTAGTTCCCATTTCTGTAATCTAACAGAAGTTAATGCTAACATTAGACCTAAAGAATTTGGCGACAGTGTTAAAACTGAGCTTAACATTCTTATTTTCCATCTATGAGTAATTTACTTGAATTGTATGTCATTTTAAACCCATTAGATTATAGATTAATTATATTCTCGCCTCATAAATTTCAAAACAGGTATATCTTATCTTGAGAAGCAAGAAGTTAGAGTTCTTCTCAGGCAGGTTCGTTTTGCAAAAACTTCAAGTTTATTTTTACTTTATAAAACGCAAACTATTGGAAAATATAGCATGATACAAAAAAGTTTAACACCACATAAAAAGCAACGTCTATTTTATTACAATGTAGGCATTTGGAAGTATTATAATTATAACATTCTGAAGATTTGTTATGTGGAATGTACCAGGACCCCAATTTCTGGAAATACAGGCCATTGTCTGAACTGATGGTGCGTGCAGCTACAGATGATGTTCGTTTTCTTCTGTATATATATAACAAAATGGTGGTAAAGTTGAACGAAAAATCATTGTGGTATCTTGCTGTTCGTGGTGCTTTATATTGTCGTTGTTTCTGCATTACTGATAATGATTATGCAGACTGGCCACCCCTCCCTCCAATTCCTGGTTTGTTCTTTTTATTTATTATCTTTATTTTTAACTTTTCTTGTCATGCACGCTCCCAAATAGGCAATAATTCTTTTTTTATATGTTCTATGGTTTATTGCAGAGAACCTCATTACTGATAATAATGCTCCTGAGGAACAAATCCTTTCAGTTGTTGATGTTCCACCAGGGAAGATGGGAGTTGTTATTGGAAGAAAAGGAGCTTCCATTTTGGCTGTTAAGGAGTCTTGCAAGTAATTATTTTATATTTTTCTATACTCGATTATTTCAGCTTATGGTTTGAATAATTTGATGAGTTTGTCGTATTGGCAGTGCTGAAATATTCATTGGAGGAGACAAGGGACCACCAGACAAGGTTAGCCAACATCTCACGTTTACATTCTTGAAATTATGTGTTCTTAGAGCATTCACAACCCGTTCCATAAAATTATGTGAGTGTATTCCCTATATTA
This sequence comes from Flaveria linearis, assembly GCA_024085815.1. NCBI lineage: Eukaryota > Viridiplantae > Streptophyta > Magnoliopsida > Asterales > Asteraceae > Flaveria > Flaveria linearis. Next base: position 65,370,197 of record CM044012.1, read on the forward strand.
TATGGTATGGTTATAAGTGGTTGTGAGTGAAGGATGTGAGAAATTTACTGTTCAATCTGTATTTTTGGAAAACACTGTTCAAAATCCTATAATGTTTTTAATATATTTTAAGTGGTTGTGAGTGGAGGAGAGAGAAAAAGTAATGATAAAGATAAAAAGGAGAGAAAAAATAGTGATTTTAGTTTGATTATATGGATAAAGATGGAGAATGGGTTGTGAATGCTCTTAGTTCTACTGCTCTTAGTTCTATAGAAATTCGATACAAAATTTCAGTTCTGTTGCCTTTTGTTATGAAGTCAACCCGACACAAAGTTACCCATTTTACGCGAATTTGTTGTGAACCATTAAACAACCTGCTCATATTCGCACACCTCTAGTTTTAGCTATGAAGATGGTACATTCTGCCTTTTAAGGCTCGTTTTTGTTTCCGTAGGTTTTTGTAATCGGGCCAGTGAAGCAAGTGAGGAAAGCAGAAGCCATATTAAGGGGAAGGATGCTGGAAGTCTATTAATGAAATGCATTTGTTATCCTGCACTTCTTATCCTTCCTGCTTACATATGTGTAATAAACCCAAATGAAAAAATTGGTTACCTTGAGTTTTCAAATATGATATGTGGGATGTTTCATATACCATTGTGTTTCTTGCATGTTGGGTTTTTTATGTGAAAATGATTGCTTGTGCACCAACACATTGGCTAATGGTGTGTAGCTTGGCCCGGAGTCCCTGACATATTAATCTTTCCACCAATCTAAAGCTTTATTAGGTTGGGGTGGATTGAGTTAAATAAATGTATGCAAGTTTTATGTTGTTTGTGGGCACAGATAACTGAATAGTTTCGAGTCAAGCAGATCACTCGTAAACAAGTTTTGTCGATTGTTTATAAATAGTACTGAATATATTCTATAAAACTATGTTATTGACAGACTAAACTAATTCTTTTGAAATAAAACGGGTTAAGAGGTTGTAAGTGTTAGTAAAAGGAGTTTTCCTATTGTGTCATGTATTGACATGCTTAATTAGACATCATAGTTAAAGTTAGTTTTTAGCAATTATACTGCTATAGGTGAGATTGTTGTTAGTTGGTTGGTTGAAGTTGGTTTGAATTTATAAAGTATACGAGTCAACTCTTATATACAGATACTTTCAAATATTTTGAATGTTGTAAAACATAACCAAATGATTCTGCTCAATAGTTCTCTTATTCACATCCATTATCCTGGTAGCAAATACTATCAGCACAACTAAGGAAGCCGAAAAAGAACCATCATCTCATTTCAAATCATAATTATATCTTTACATGTCATTCGCCATGTTATATCCCTTGACCACCATGGAGAATGATTAAAGGCACTGTAATCTTCCAGATCTATATCCAAATGAAAGTGAAACTGCAAGAGTACACAAAATGTCATCAGACAATTACAACATTATGCATTGTCCAAATCTCATAATCAAGGATCAAAACCTAAGTTATCTATTGTATAACTTGTACATTAAGGAATCAACCTGTTTATAATGCCATTTCCGCCTGCAACGCAGCAAGTTCATCTTCCTCAGCTGTGTTCTGGCGTTGAGATGGACGTGCTGGTTGCTTGCCAGCAGGGACGTACAATGGCACCGCATGAGCAGTTGTGGCAGGCTGGAGAAGTTGTTCTTCCAGCTCTGCTCCTTCTAATTCTTCAAGTTCAGCTTCCAATTCATCCTGCATTTATTCATGTACACATATATAACAATTACTTAACAAATTCAGCATCAAGTAGCATTTTGTAGCATATGAACATTTTTTCCATATTTCCATCTAGGGCTTCAGCTTCTCACATGACATGAAAAAATTCCACATAATATTACTATACAAGTTGACAAAATCATATGACCATGAGGTATTTACAACCAATTGAAGAAAGTACCTCATCAAAATCAGCTGCTGCACCAATAGGTGTTGACAATGCTTCCTGAATTTGTTTCATGTCCTCGGTTTGCTCATTTATTTCATCCATTGTTTTGTCAACATCATCAATGTTCCTGCATATACAAAATGTATAAATAGTATAAAAAGATGGTGGTTCACACCATTTTCTTGCATTCCCAGTTCTCCATTTTGTCCCCCTCATGATATGTGACCCGCAATCACAATTCATATCTTTAATTGTTCTCATGGAATATAAAGACCACCCTAAAATAAAATGCTTAATGACCAATTTTCGCTCACAATAAACAACATATATATGTGCATGTTAAGTGTAATAGTTTGGAGCTTACATTGCCTTCTGCATTGCCTTCATTGTTTGAGCACCGGTTCTTAAAGCATCCACGGTCTCTGTGGTAGCTTTTGCACCCTCTAGCATTACCATCTGGTGCCCAAGAATACATTTAAATTATTTTGACACGACTGTACATGAGAATAAAACCAGATAGAAAAGTTTAAGGTGGTTGATTAGAAAGGCACCTGATCATGAATACGCAATTGAAAATTTCCAAGTTGTTCAACTTGCTGTTCATATAGTTTCTTTCGCTTTAGACATTGTATTGCCGCTGAATTATAGCCAAAATGGAAACAGAAGAAGGGAAAAAAATTAACGACAAAGTTGAACTTTCCAGGGTACAAAAACAAAGTTAAAGCAGCAATTGCTTCAATGGCCATAGTAATTTCAACAAAATATCCCAATGATGTAAAATCGATTCATATTAATGAAAAATGCATAATCACATAAGCAGTTCACTGCTAAATTTTCAAACATATAAATAAGTGATTGACTACTATCTCAATCCCCAAGATACCATACAAAAAGTAATGATGACTGTACATCAAAAAGAGCAAAACAAAAAAGATGAAACTACTAATACATTGAAGATAGCTTTAAAGCATTCAACTTTAACGGGCGTTGTTTGGGATTGTTTATTTAAACAACTTAACTACTAAAAAAGCAGATAAGAGCTTCCGAGTGTTCGGATGAAGAAAAGTCTTTAGGCTTTTCCACTTATTTTTGGGTTCAATAAGCAGTTTGAGATCGTTTCAAACTGTTTATTCTTGATGGATTCAAAATTACAAGTCAACTATCAAGCCATCTAAATCAGCTATCCCATACGCCATTAAGTAAAGCCCACGAGTCAATACGTAATATCACAAAATCCACATAACAAAACACAAATGCAGAAACTTAAATCAATCTGTACCCCTTTTGTTTTTAGCCCTAGTAAACTCCTTTGCCCTTTCTACCTCACCAGCAGCTTTCTTCAACAGCACACTCTCCTTCTTCTCTAGCATGTCAAGTGTCTGTATATCTTACGAGAATTATTACATAGATGAAAAAAAATTGAGCAATTCAATAGCACTTCCAAACAACACACAAAATTAACCGCATAATGTACCTCATTCAATTTATCTAACGTCGTTACAGCGTTAGCATCTTGTTTAGGCTTCCTAAACAATCGCGTAAACATTGTTACACTCTTTGCTCCTGAAACCATACTTCTGACTTTTGATCAAAATCATACACTAAAAGTACTAAAACTTCACAGATTAACACAATCGATCATGTAAACATGTTTGGTACCTGGTAATCAGCACGTATGACTGTATGAGGGATGGTCACAAGAATCAAATGATGATTTTGAATGTTTTTATTGATCGATCTATTGCGAAGAAGATGGTGAATGAATCGAAAGTGTATTTTGAGGAGGATGAATGTATTATGTGTGGATCACAAAGTGTTATTGAATGATGAGGACTTTGGAGGGAAGAAGATACAACGAAATTGGGTTATCCGCTTCGTGGGGTTTACGCCGTACGGTACGCGTTTTATTGATCTGTTTATTATTTATTAATTTTTCAAAAATTGTGATTAAGTTACAAGATTTTAAATGATAAAATTTTAATCTTTTTATTAAGATTATCAAACTATTAAAAGTTAAAACTATATAATAATCCACCAGTTGGGTGCTTGTGCGATACGGTGGGAAACGTGAGTCAAGCGCAGCCTAGCTTGGGTTCGGTGCACCTACAAAGCAGCCAAGCCGACTCAACTCGTTGACAACCAATTCGATCTAGAGTCAAGTTTTTTTTTTCGAGCGAGCTTTGAATCTCGGTTAAATTTGTTCGAAAACTGAATCAAGCAACAACCAATTTATTATCGTCAAAAGACCACACTTTATAATGATCATTAACCTTATAGCTATACTATACAAAACTTGATCACCAACTCTCCTAATCATACTCTAATACTAACAATAAAATCAAATCTACTAAATCTTTTACCCTATTAATTTTGTTATTTGTGTTTATTTCAAACGTTAGTTTTCATCTTTGACCCTTTGTCTTTTAACATGCATACAAATTCAAGATTATAACTTTCAAAATCTCTAAACTTTTACACTAAGAAATTAAATTTTTATTAAAATGTTTATTGGTTACTCAACTTAGCAAAAAAGAGCATGAAGAGCATTCATGATATAATATTCTTAAGTAAGAAGACTTCTCTAGTTATAGCAGTTTGCTTTAAGAATTTGGCTCCTAACCACCGATGTGAGGTAAGCTAAAGAAAAAATAATCTTCTGGTTTAGCTTTAAAGGATTGTGTAATGTGTTTTAACACTTGTAATTACTTAAAGTTTTAACTTTATACAAAAAATTTTTCTTATCTTCCTTATATATACTGTTATATGGTATAGATTCACACGTTATTTTTTGTATAGAATGCGGCAAAAACATATTTAATAATTAAACTTTCTGATCGTTTGATTTATTTTTCAGAATGCACTTCCTGTTATAGTAATAACCTTGTTATTTCTCTTGATGTTCATGTGCCTCTTGATTGATGCAATGATTGAATGCAGTTGGTTAGACCGGTGAATTTGGTTAGGGCGTTGGATGACGGTGGTCCGAGTACACAAGCAACAATGGTGGTTTATTTGTCCAAACCCTTTTTAGTAGCACGAGCGGTTGTGGTGGCAGCATAAGGATTTTTGCGGAAAAACCAGAGTAGAAAAGATGATTGAAATCAAAAGAAAGTGAGGAATCAGGGAAGAAATCGTTGACACTTAGGAGACTAAAGAAGACCTTGTGTTTTGGCTATTGAAGGTGCGGATCAGAGAAGTTGTGTTTCAGTAACGCGTATTTTCATGACAACATAATGTTCTCTTAAATTCCAAACATACATACTCTTACGACCTGTTTTGGCCACACTACGCGAGTTATCATCCACTATTATAGATTATTTTTAAAGATTTAACAAATTATCATCCACTGCCTTACTATTTGAGTAGAACTCACTTGATATATTTGTTGTTATTGTAGTAGTAGTAGTATACATGTGGCACCAGTCACTACTTATCACTTGGAAGATTGTTTCGGACAACTGATAGTCCGAGCAGGCAACTACTTGAATCCAATGACCCTCCATTTATAACGTCAATGGCTACAGCGACAATGCACCATTAATCCGAAATTAATCCTCAGAAATAACAATTAGCTTCAAAATTGAACTTTAAATTTCTAAAATGAAAACGATAGTAAGCCACTAATAAAAATAGACACTTCTTTCAAATGAAAGGCTAACCTCATTATCTTAATCCTTGTTCAACACTTTTGGAACTTTGATGTATGGCTCCTCATAACTTGGAATAGCAGCTATTATGGCCTCCCTGTTACCAAATGATTACATTGTTTTTAGATTGCGTTTGAAGAACGAACCATCACACACATTAAAAAGATGATATAATAAAACTGTACTACCTGTTGTCAAATGCTTCAGGACTATCCTCACGAAAGCTTCCTGCCTCAGTATCTATAACACAATACATAGTACCTCTATGTTATCCCAAACATGAAAGACTGTCTACACATAGGTTTAACAGGTAGCAACTGATGTACAACACACCTGGGCGTATGGCCGGTTCAATACTTTGAAGATCCACATCTTGTAGTTGCCCAAACCTGTTCCACATGTATAGGCATGTCATTTTTTAACTCGCAAATCTTATTTTACTTAAAATTTTGAAATAATCACATCTTTAAAAACCATCAATCCTGCACTAGCATACAGGGATAAAGCAAATTAAATTACTATTTGCTCTTATAGGCTTTGTTAAGTTTGTTTGACTGCCTCCCGTCATAGAATTTACTTATTAAGCATTAAGCAAAATAGTTCGGTAGTCTGCTTTTTCAAATTAGCGATCCAAGGTACAGAGTCCAAACAAGCTAAAAGTGTGTAAAGTTTGTAAAATATTATGGCATCTGCGATTGTGGTAAGTATCCAATTTAGAACGCAATAGTATGAAATGTTGGATAAACAAACAACAACATCACAACAATCCAATATAGTTTAATTAGCGTGTCTAAACAGCATATGATATCAAGTAAACAAATAGGTAGAAGGAGAAGATTTACCAGTCTACTACTTTCTGAATTTTGGGGGCAAACTCTTCAGCCTATTTGCATCAGGACAAAGAAATCCCATTAATATGTTATCTTGATGATCGAAACGATCATATGTAATTTTGTTAATCTAAATACTCAGTTTATCATTCCATGTTTCCACCAACTTTTGTTTTAACTATGTTAAGAATTCAGTGGGTACCTCCTGCGGAGTAAGAGAGATTCGGGCAGTTTCTGCTAAACGAGCCACATTAGGTCTCTCCAAACTGGAATGAACGGAGTACTTACGGACTCCAACCCTAAGCAACCTCTCCTTCTGTGTAAAGGTTTGACGAAATCTATATTTTGTAAATTGATTGAGCAAAATACGATCAGACACAGTTGCTGGAGATAGTAGAAGTAATGCCCTGCTTCCCATTATTCTCTACAATCTGAAAGGAACTTTCAAATACTCAAACTGCACAACTATTGTTTCTTAATAGTTCATCAAATTTACAGAAATTTCACTAATCAAACTGCACAACTATTTAACTGTCGAGATCATCTTAGATATACAACTTCATAAATACTATTTCAAGCATGAATTTTGTAACCGTTTACCGTTGTACTCGTGAACGATTGGGAATCGATCAATGATGAACAAACTTGCAGCAAAGAGGATAACAAGTCCAACCAAAACCTCAAGCTAGTAAACTTGACTATTTTGTCGGCCAAAATATGAAATTCAAGGTTTTCAACAAGAACTCCAAATCTATAGTCTTCCTAACGAAGTAAAAACCTAAGAAATGAGTGCATTCTATCCAAATTAAACAAAGGAAAACCCTAATTACGAATAAACTATCAAACAGACGAAAACTATACCTGCAAGTCAAATACTTGATGATTATAAGGAGCGAATGGCAAGAGATGTGATAGAAAGGAGGACAATTTAAGTGAAGATGAAGATAAGACGATTTGAGTGAAGATGAACTTGGGAGAATTTAGCCCAAATGTTCTAAGGGCTTTCTTTCTGGGCGATTTTCGACCCGCGATCCTGATTTTTCTTCATAATTTTAGTTTGTTTTAAAAAAATTAAAAATTTTATTAATTCAAAGTTTGGATTGCAGAAAACTTGTAAAATAGTGTTGACCTTTTTTAAAAAATGGTCCATGTTTATTCGAACCCATTCTGATCCAAACCCATATTGACCCAAACTCATCCTGATCTTTTTTTTCTAAATGACTCATCCTAACCCAAACCCATCCTGACCCAAACCCATCCTAACCTAACAACCAACACAATCCAGCCCACCCATTTTGCCACCTCTAATTCAAACTATTGATTGTTTACTATAATTAATCCTAACTAACAATTTAGTTCATATTAATTTTAACTTTCGACTTTGTTACTAATAACAGTTTCACTTTAACTGTTCGTTAACTCTGCTAAATTCTTTTACGACGTGGTATGTGGCGTCGTCCGTGATGTGTCATGTGACATTGTGTATTACATAATTAAAATAAAAATACGGATATATAACTCAATTTTTACATCTCTTTGTCTCTAAGCTACTGAATCATCGAGAAAATAGTTACCTTGAATAACTTTGGAAAATGATCTTTTATAAAAAAAATTGAGTAATATATTAATATATTTTTTATTATAACTATGTTATATGTTGCGTCACGAGCCATGTCACTTGATACATCTTTAAAAAAAACTAATAGAGTTAATAAATTGTAACACCCGGACCTCCAAAGAGTCCGTTTAAGTTAAATAAACATGCGGAATTTGGTCCCTGAAAATTTCATTAACATTTAACTCCCAAAATATGTGTTTCGTGTCAACCGACACTCAAAAATGAAGTTTAACAATCCATTTACATACACACGTGATAGGAAGTTTCAAAATAATGTTAACGCGTTAGTTTCTACAAAAGAAACGTGTATGCAAGTCCCGTTCGATCCTTGTAGGCCCTATCGATCACTTTAGCCTTCCGGTCCCGTAACACCTGAAAACACACGTTTAGACATCCATTAGTTCATAAGAACTAAGTAAGTACATTCTAACATTCATTTCGGGTCTTTACGGGGGTTTAAACGGACTCGGAACGCGTTAAAACGATGATCGACAAACATCTGGGAATGGTCCCTACCGTAACTTACGGTGGGTACCGTAAGTTACGGTAGCCACAATTTGTGTACGGTGGTAACACACTGGCTTACGATAGCCCATTTCACCCAGGGACCTACCGTAACTTACGGTACCACCGTAAGCTACGGTGGACCCTGCAGCATAGTCATTATTTTTGACCCGTTAAGGGTCGTTTCGCGTTCCCGAGCCACCCCTTTCGATCCCGATTGTTCCAAACACCTGGAAATAACATATTTTATCATATACGTGATTCCCACGGATTTTCAACGAGTCTAACCCGACTCTTGGCATTATACCAAAATTTTTCTATTTGTTTGGTATTTAATTCCTTAATTAACCCATTTATGGTTCGTTTGTTCTTTAGAGTTCCCGACCATTCCGACAACCATGGAACCGGTCTATTATAACATATTACATATGTTTGGTGAGTTCTTAGACCCAACCCATCCCATTTGCTTATCATAACGCAAATTTTCCTTTTCATACCGAATTTGCCCCTTATAGGGTCAAATCCCATTTTAATGAGCGGTTTGCCATTCTTTCGCGAACGACCGCTTTCCTTGGCGTTACCCAACGTCCACACACATTGCAAATCGTAGGGATAACCCTTTACCCTAGTGTTCACACACGATGTGAATCACTTTAATCCGGGTTTGTCCTTTCTTCCCATTTCCATGGGACGGTCACGCACGTCATGACTCGTTCTGTTCCACAACCATGTGGTATAACACTAAAGTGTTATTTTCCTTTATGTTCACGCACGTCGTGAATCATTTGTCATAGAAGCTCACATACGGTGCAAGTCAACTATTTATCCTTTTTAAACGTGGTTTTCACTTGGTTTGAGCTTATAAGCACATGGTCACACACATTGTGACTCATGCCTTTACTTTGTTATGCTCAATTTAAAGAATGTCTTACCTTGAGTCCGGAAGGTTTAAGTGGTCAATCAAACGTGTTCCTTGCCGGTTCCCTTGGATCCGCTTGCCACACCACTTCCTATTACCATTTTAAGGACCCATTTAACACATAACATTCATTTAATCACACATATGGTCTATTTGACCATTTGTCACATTTAACCTACAATCTAGGCTTTCACATTGCACATTTCTTGCAAATAAGTAGTTCATTCATGTTTTTCATCTAATTTGGGCATTTCATCAAACACCTTATGTGCATAACTTAACATATTGGTTATTTACTAGCTTTTAAACATCATCAAGCTAATTTTACACCTAAATCACATATCACACATGTGATTCATCAATTTCAACCAAATGTTATGCACATAATCACATTTCTACAAGAATGAACATGGATTCTACAACTAGCAACTAGTTTACATGAAGAATCCTTAGTTTAACCTTCTAGTAACTAAACCCATTTCCATGGTTCATGTAAATCTTCAATTAAGGAGCAATTACACATCTAGTTACCATAATACACACATACACATGATCATCTAGCACTATAACACTAGGGTTTCATGTTTAAACCACCAATTTCTACACCCATCATGTGGGTGACGATTTTACCACCTCAAGAACATCAAATAACACTTACTTGTAGCTCTTGATAAGATGAAGAATGATTTCTAGGGCTCAATTTCGGATCTTGCACTTGAATCACCAACAATTTGAGAAATGAGATGACAAAAACCCTCTTTCTCCTCTTCTCTTGTGTGAAACGTGAATGAGCATATCATGCTCACCAAATGTATGGCAAGCCATACATATCCATGTGTAGGTTTCATCAATTGGCAAGATCCACCCCTCTAGTATCATTTTTCATTTTTCCACCACTATTAACTAACTAGCAAATTTTCTAGTTAAGTCTTAAATATTTAACCTTTAACATATTTTACAATATTAGGTTTTAACACATGATACATTAATTGTATTTTAATTACATAATACGAAATTCGGGTCGTTACAAGTCTCTCCCTCTAAAGAGAGTTTCGTCCCCGAAACTTTACATACTAATCAAATAGATGAGGATAAGACTTCCTCATTTCATCTTCCGATTCCCAAGTGGCATCGGATCCCTTACGATTCTTCCATTGCACCTTCACCTGATTGAGTGTCTTGTTTCTCAGTTGCTTGACCTTTCTATCCAAGATAGCCACCGGCTTCTCGATATAGTTCAATCTGTCATCAACTTCCAAATCCTCGTACGGGACATAGGCCGACTCGTCAGCCAAACACTTCCTCAAGTAAGATACATGGAACGTGTTGTGAATTCCTTGAAGTTCTTCCGGCAATTCCAGCCGATAAGCAACTTTACCTACACGTGCGATGATTTTAAATGGCCCGATAAACCTCGGACTCAACTTTCCCCGCTTCCGGAATCGTATAATACCCTTCCATGGGGAAACCTTTAACAAAACCAAATCGCCCACCTCAAACTCGATGGGTCGTCTACGCTTATCCGCGTAAGCTTTCTGACGGTCTTGCGCCGCCTTCATGCGAGCACGGATTTGCTTAATCTTTTCATCCGTATTCATTATCGTATCGTGGCCCGCGAGTTCCCGCGGACCAATTTCTCCCCAACAAATGGGAGTTCGGCATTTTCTTCCATATAAAGCTTCATACGGAGGCATCTCGATGGTGGAGTGGTAGCTATTATTGTAAGAAAATTCCGCCAAAGGCAAATACTCATCCCAACTACCCCCAAAGTCAAGAACACACGCTCGTAGCATATCTTCTAATGTTTGAATGGTTCTTTCACTTTGTCCGTCGGTTTGGGGATGGTATGACGTGCTTAGCAATAGCTTTGTCCCCATCTCCGCTTGAAATTTCCTCCAAAACTTGGAAGTAAACCGTGTGTCTCTATCGGACACAATCGACACGGGCACCCCGTGTCGTGACACTATTTCGTTCACGTAAACCTCCGCCATTTTCTCCGAATTGTAAGTCTCACGAATAGGAAGGAAATGAGCGCTCTTGGTCAATCGATCGACAACAACCCATATCGCATCGTACCCTTTCTTCGTTCTTGGAAGTTTAGTAATTAAATCCATTGTTAACTTTTCCCATTTCCATTCCGGAATATCCAACGGTTGCAATTCACCATGAGGTTTTTGATGTTCCGCCTTCACTTGCAAACAAGTTAAGCATTTCTCCACGTATTTGACAATATCGCGTTTCATGCCCGGCCACCAATAGTTAACCCGAAGGTCTCTATACATCTTAGTCGCTCCCGGGTGAATTGAATACTTGGATTTATGGGCTTCATCCAATAGATCATTATTCAAGGTACAAGTAGGTGGTATCCAAACCCGACCCCATCTTGTTTTCAATCCCTGACTATCATCTTCCAAGTTTTGAGTTTGATCTTTGATTCGATTTTTCTTCAAATTTTCTTCCTTTAGCGCTTCAGTTTGTGCTTCCTTGATTCGTTCAACCACTTCGGATATAACGGTTATCTTCATTGCGGTTATTTTGATAGGAGTATGATCCTCCTTTCGACTCAAGGCGTCAGCCACGACATTGGCCTTTCCCGGATGATATAGGATTTCACAATCATAATCCTTTAGCAATTCCACCCACCGCCTTTGTCTCATGTTTAACTCCTTTTGCGTAAAGAAGTACTTTAAACTCTTATGGTCCGTGTAAATCGTACACTTTACACCATATAGATAATGCCTCCAAATCTTTAACGCGAACACCACCGCGGCTAGTTCAAGATCATGGGTTGGGTAGTTCCTTTCATGCACCTTTAGTTGTCTCGAGGCATAAGCAATCACCTTGCCCCTTTGCATTAGAACACAACCCAAACCGGAGTAGGAAGCATCCGAGTATACCACAAAATCGTCGGTTCCCTCGGGTAAAGACAAAACCGGAGCTTGAGTCAATTTCGACTTTAACTCTTGAAAGGCTTTCTCTTGCTCTTCACCCCATAGGAACTTCACCTCTTTCTTGGTAAGCTTGGTTAAAGGAGAAGCAATCTTAGCAAAGTCTTGAATGAATCTCCGATAATATCCGGCTAACCCAAGAAAGCTTCTAATCTCTGTGGGAGTCTTGGGTGGACTCCATTTGGTCACCGCGTGAATCTTTGTGGGGTCTACGTGTATACCCTCCGAGTTTACCACATGACCCAAGAATTGTACCTCTCGCAACCAAAAGGCACACTTGGAGAATTTTGCGAACAATTTCTCCCGACGAAGCGTTTCGAGAACTTCACGCAAGTGACAAGCATGATCACCTTCATTTTTAGAATAAATAAGGATATCATCTATGAATACAATGACAGATCGGTCTAACATGGGTCGGCACACCCTATTCATCAAATCCATGAATGCTGCCGGGGCGTTTGTCAACCCGAAAGACATCACAAGGAACTCATAATGCCCGTATCTAGTACGAAATGCCGTCTTGGGGATGTCTTCTTCCCTTACCTTCAACTGATGATAACCCGACCGTAAGTCGATTTTCGAAAACCACGATGCACCTTGCAACTGATCGAATAGGTCATCAATCCTAGGCAATGGGTAACGGTTCTTAACCGTCACCTGGTTCAACTCTCTATAGTCGATACACATCCGAAGACTTCCATCCTTCTTTTTCACGAAAAGAACCGGTGCTCCCCATGGCGAAGTACTCGGACGTATGAACCCCTTGTCTAAAAGATCTTGCAATTGTGTCATTAACTCTTGGAGCTCCGATGGCGCCAAGCGATAGGGAGCCTTTGCAATGGGTTTAGCTCCCGGGGTTAGGTCGATTCGAAACTCGACCTCCCGTTCCGGTGGGACTCCCGGCAAATCCTCCGGAAAGACATCTGGAAAATCCCGAACAACCGGAATATCTTCCAACACTTGAACTTTCGTTTCCGTGTCTATTACATAGGCTAAGAACGATTGTCCTCCATGGCTCATGTATTTCATTGCTTTAACCAAAGAACATAAAGCTACGCCACCGTGTTTTGCACCTTGGATTATTACCTCATAACCACTCGGAGATATCAATTGGATGCACTTGCGATTGCAAACTATATTGGCGTGGTACATGGAAAGCCAATCCATACCAATTACTACATCAAACTCCCCGAGTGTCATGGGTATTAAGTCGACCGAATAATCCTCACCTTCGATGGTAAGTATGCAATTTCGATAAACGTTGAACGCTAAGAACGTTTTTGAATCCGCTACCTCAATCTCTAAAGGACTAGGTAAGTTGTCTAACACCATGGAAAAATGACTCGCAAATTTAACCGAAACAAACGATCTATTAGCACCCGAGTCAAATAGCACATAAGCAGGTAGTGAGTTGATGAGAAAGGTACCCGTCACAACGTCGGCTATAGATTTGGCTTCTTCCGCCGTAATCAAGAAGGTTCTCGCCTTAGCTTTTCCTCCATCACCCTTTTTCCCCGAACCTTGAGCAACCGAGGATTGACTTGTACCATCCTTCTTTAGTTCCGGACATTCGCTCTTTTTGTGGCCCGGTTTGTAGCAGTTGTAGCACACACTTAGCGGGCTTGTGCATTGAGATGTCGAATGACCCGACTTCCCACACTTGAAGCAATTTTTAGATTCGTATCTACAAACTCCCCCATGCTTCTTTTTACAAATCTTGCAATGTTTGGAGTCTTTGTCATTCCCAAACTTGTTTGATGAAGATGAAATCTTGGCTTTCTTAGACGAACCCGTCTCCGTTTCAGCCGCACGCTTCTCCCCACGATCAACTTGCCTTTTCAATTCCGCTTCTCGATCCCTAGCACAATCGATAAGCTCTGCTAGAGTTTCACATTTGGACGGTGTAAGAAACTCTCGATACTTGGCACTCAACATGCCATAGTAGTGGTTAATCCACATCCTTTCATCCTGGAGCAACTGTGGGCAAAACTTGGCTTTGTCGTAGAAGATGGCCGTGATGGTATCAATACTTTCATCTTTTTGTCGTAACTGTAGGAATTCTTCTGCTATTCTGTTGATAGCGGCTTGTGGGCAAAACCGCTTTGTGAACAACTTCTTAAATTCTTCCCAAGTCATACTTTTGATACCTTCCCGCCCCTTCTCGTCCCGTTGCAATTCCCACCAGTCTTTAGCTCGTTCCCGGAGTTGGCTTGCAGCAAACCTCACTTCATCAGATTCTTCACAGTGTGAGGTTTCAAAGGCACTTTCCATATCTTTGATCCACCTTTGACTAAGTAGTGGATCGACCTCACCCTTGAACGTCGTAGGGTTGCATGCAACAAACTCCTTATAGGTCACTTTCTTTGTTGGCCTTTCAGTTTCTTTGTCAGCCTTCAGAGCCACAAACTCTTGTTGAATGAGATCCCGTAGATCTTTGCGTACATCCTCGATGTAGCCCGGCAATAAAGCCTCAAAAGCCTTGCCAACTTCCTCCTTGACCATTTCCCGTGTTGCATCATCGGGATGGGTCTCGTGATTCTCTATATTGATCACGTGATCGTTACCAGCCATGACCTAAGACTGTGACAATTAACTTTACGTTAGTACCATGTACGTAATCTATAGCATATACACCGATGCTTATGATTCTACTGTCACTAGGGCCTAACCCTATTCACACAATACCCATTTCCATCCTTAAGTTTAAAACAACATCCCTAAGAATCCATTCGCGTGCCTTTGATTGTTGTTAGACTGGCCAGGCCTAGCAACAAGCTCACCACACGGATGCCTTCTTAGTTCCTTTATTCCAAACTTAAGTCAAGAAGCTAGGTTCAATCAGTTCATATGGTACATATCATACATATATCATACATATATCATACATGTGTCAAGCTTGTTACGTTTATAAACGGCACACTAACCTTGTACCTTTAGGCTCAGTGATCGGCTTCTTGGATCGAACGTTTGCATTTCTCATATCTAGAGCTCAAAAGTTTGAGTCCAAGTGTTCGCGACGCACTTGAATCTCTCAAACTGTTGGCTCTGATACCAACTTGTAACACCCGGACCTCCAAAGAGTCCGTTTAAGTTAAATAAACATGCGGAATTTGGTCCCTGAAAATTTCATTAACATTTAACTCCCAAAATATGTGTTTCGTGTCAACCGACACTCAAAAATGAAGTTTAACAATCCATTTACATACACACGTGATAGGAAGTTTCAAAATAATGTTAACGCGTTAGTTTCTACAAAAGAAACGTGTATGCAAGTCCCGTTCGATCCTTGTAGGCCCTATCGATCACTTTAGCCTTCCGGTCCCGTAACACCTGAAAACACACGTTTAGACATCCATTAGTTCATAAGAACTAAGTAAGTACATTCTAACATTCATTTCGGGTCTTTACGGGGGTTTAAACGGACTCGGAACGCGTTAAAACGATGATCGACAAAAATCTGGGAATGGTCCCTACCGTAACTTACGGTGGGTACCGTAAGTTACGGTAGCCTCAATTTGTGTACGGTGGTAACACACTGGCTTACGATAGCCCATTTCACCCAGGGACCTACCGTAACTTACGGTACCACCGTAAGCTACGGTGGACCCTGCAGCATAGTCATTATTTTTGACCCGTTAAGGGTCGTTTCGCGTTCCCGAGCCACCCCTTTCGATCCCGATTGTTCCAAACACCTGGAAATAACATATTTTATCATATACGTGATTCCCACGGATTTTCAACGAGTCTAACCCGACTCTTGGCATTATACCAAAATTTTTCTATTTGTTTGGTATTCAATTCCTTAATTAACCCATTTATGGTTCGTTTGTTCTTTAGAGTTCCCGACCGTTCCGACAACCATGGAACCGGTCTATTATAACATATTACATATGTTTGGTGAGTTCTTAGACCCAACCCATCCCATTTGCTTATCATAACGCAAATTTTCCTTTTCATACCGAATTTGCCCCTTATAGGGTCAAATCCCATTTTATGAGCGGTTTGCCATTCTTTCGCGAACGACCGCTTTCCTTGGCGTTACCCAACGTCCACACACATTGCAAATCGTAGGGATAACCCTTTACCCTAGTGTTCACACACGATGTGAATCACTTTAATCCGGGTTTGTCCTTTCTTCCCATTTCCATGGGACGGTCACGCACGTCATGACTCGTTCTGTTCCACAACCATGTGGTATAACACTAAAGTGTTATTTTCCTTTATGTTCACGCACGTCGTGAATCATTTGTCATAGAAGCTCACATACGGTGCAAGTCAACTATTTATCCTTTTTAAACGTGGTTTTCACTTGGTTTGAGCTTATAAGCACATGGTCACACACATTGTGACTCATGCCTTTACTTTGTTATGCTCAATTTAAAGAATGTCTTACCTTGAGTCCGGAAGGTTTAAGTGGTCAATCAAACG
The DNA here is from genome assembly GCA_024085815.1 of Flaveria linearis. NCBI lineage: Eukaryota > Viridiplantae > Streptophyta > Magnoliopsida > Asterales > Asteraceae > Flaveria > Flaveria linearis. The sequence goes on from CM044012.1 coordinate 65,386,987, forward strand.
TGTTCCTTGCCGGTTCCCTTGGATCCGCTTGCCACACCACTTCCTATTACCATTTTAAGGACCCATTTAACACATAACATTCATTTAATCACACATATGGTCTATTTGACCATTTGTCACATTTAACCTACAATCTAGGCTTTCACATTGCACATTTCTTGCAAATAAGTAGTTCATTCATGTTTTTCATCTAATTTGGGCATTTCATCAAACACCTTATGTGCATAACTTAACATATTGGTTATTTACTAGCTTTTAAACATCATCAAGCTAATTTTACACCTAAATCACATATCACACATGTGATTCATCAATTTCAACCAAATGTTATGCACATAATCACATTTCTACAAGAATGAACATGGATTCTACAACTAGCAACTAGTTTACATGAAGAATCCTTAGTTTAACCTTCTAGTAACTAAACCCATTTCCATGGTTCATGTAAATCTTCAATTAAGGAGCAATTACACATCTAGTTACCATAATACACACATACACATGATCATCTAGCACTATAACACTAGGGTTTCATGTTTAAACCACCAATTTCTACACCCATCATGTGGGTGACGATTTTACCACCTCAAGAACATCAAATAACACTTACTTGTAGCTCTTGATAAGATGAAGAATGATTTCTAGGGCTCAATTTCGGATCTTGCACTTGAATCACCAACAATTTGAGAAATGAGATGACAAAAACCCTCTTTCTCCTCTTCTCTTGTGTGAAACGTGAATGAGCATATCATGCTCACCAAATGTATGGCAAGCCATACATATCCATGTGTAGGTTTCATCAATTGGCAAGATCCACCCCTCTAGTATCATTTTTCATTTTTCCACCACTATTAACTAACTAGCAAATTTTCTAGTTAAGTCTTAAATATTTAACCTTTAACATATTTTACAATATTAGGTTTTAACACATGATACATTAATTGTATTTTAATTACATAATACGAAATTCGGGTCGTTACATAAATTGTTAAACTGTAACTATTATTAAAACAAAATCGAATGGTTGTGTCGATACTTGTCAGATTGTTAGTTGAGATTAATATAATCTAATAATCAAAAGTTTCTTTTTAATTACACCTGTTAATTTTGTTTCATATAATGATAAAGACACTAACCCCTTTAACATTACTCCTATAACTCATATATTACTTTGTAAGATTTGAAAGTCTAACCTCACTGATTTAATGGAGTAAACATCAAGTGCGGAAGCCAAATGTTATTAGGGTTTTCTTTTTGAGGCTTAAAGGTTTAAACCGTTTTATTGATTCTAGGTTGTTCGCATAACATGATATTCGGGTCGGTTTCATGTATTAAAGAGTGGTCTGAAATTACAATCTATTTTCGGATATTCGAAGTACGTGTTCATTTAGGTCAGATTTAATAGGTAAACCCACTCACCGAGTCAGTAAGTTTTGTTACTAGCCGATTGGTAATACCATCATCATTTTAGAGGTTGAAAGTTCTTAGCAATTCCCCATTGCATTACTACTCCTCACTAAAGAAACTAAACACATTTACTTTTCTTCTTTAGCCAATCAAAATCAAAAGAAATGGTTTTGAGAAATTGAAAGGATTGGTAAAAGGTAAAAGGAACGGTGAAGTGAAGCTATTGTGGCATGCGGGGAAAGTGGATAAAATAAGTGCTTGTAGCTCTTCTAAAGTTCTAATGTTGTTGTACACTTTTTTTATTAAAGTGTTCGCAAGATAGATGAGGGGAGTTGGGACTAAGGAGGCTTTAGTCTTCCGAAAGGGCCAACATAAATAATGATATGGCTAGTCTAGCTTAAGTTGTACGTATATGAAAACACTACCCAACAAATGAAGGTCCTTTTAAGAATGGATGCCGAAAGGCGTAGTTTTACTAGCATTGGACTCCGTCCGTGCTCCTCTAACAAGAAGATATTATCTTGTATTTCTTACAACAATTTGTTAATTTTATAATAAAACGTTATCATCTGGGTCAATATTATAATATCTATTAATAACTTTGGTCTGTCGGACCAGTGTATTATTGTGCCTTTTTAATTTCACCACAAAGCTTTTTGTGTTTCTATTATTTTGACACTTTGATCCTTTTATATTGAGTTTATATAGAGAGAGAGTTCAGAAGTTTAAGAATGCTCTGTACTTTTTCTCTACCTTTCAAATATATAGAGAGAGAAAGTAATTGGAGATTTGAATATGGACAAGAGGGAGGTGCCCATCATCACCGATGGCATTCGTCTGCCTTTCGAGTGTCGCATGTGATGTTTCCTCCCATATCTTCTTTGTTTTCCTCTTAGTATTTTAGGGTTTTTTCCGGTAGTTCGTGTCGTTGCCGGCGGCCGTTCACCGGCGCCGGTGGTTGGGGGGTTTTCATTATCGGTAGTTCGCGTCGTTGCCGGCGGCCGTTCGATGGCGCCGATGGTGACAGGTGGCATACATCTTATGCTTTATTCCCTATGTTTAGCGATGGCTATGTATCGTCACATGCATTGTATCGGTGTGTTTCCTCTATATTTTCTTTGAGTTGCGTTGGTGCCGGCAGCCGTTCGTCGGCGCCCATGGTATCAGGTGACTTAAGTCCGATTTATTACCTGCTTTGGAAGCTTCCTTAACTCCGATTATTCACTTTTATTTATCTGATTTGGTGTCGATGAAGGATATGGTTTTCTATTTTGAGACGGTTACGAATACATATAATTGTTATTTGTGTTTAGGTAGGGTTTCATCTTACAACCATTTCTGGTATCTCTATCGACTGGTATCTCTATCGATGATGATGATGGTGTATCCTCATCTGAGATGCGTTTATACTGAATATTATGTTCAAATTGCAGGTTTAAAAATTATTAAAGCATTTTCCCATTGTTGGATGTTGATGAATAAGGTTGTTGGTTGGCTTGATGAAGATGAGCGTTTGCTTATCTGAGAGGAATTTGTTGGATGTTAAAATTATTTGTCGGTGAAACAATGTGTTAATATGCTTGGTTGGTATGACCAATGCATTCTGTAAATTTCTAATTCGACTACTAAGGCTTTTTTGATTTTGCTTTTTGTGATACTTTAAGTACTTTAAGGCTATGATGACGGAAAACAATTATTATGTTCATTGTTTTGGCGTGATAATTATTGTCTGCAGCCACGACGACACGACGACTAAATAGTTCTGAGCCTTAGAAAATGACAAAATCGTATTTATAAGGTCAGGTGCTTATTTTAGTTGCTTCAATGCTGTGCTGGTGGTTTTGAACAATAGTGAGAGGCTATGTTGGGTTGTTTTGGTGGGGGTGGTGACCAGCGATACGTAGTAGTGAACTGTTAGGGAGGGAAAACAAGAATGAAAATTTGAGAGAGAGGGGGGATGAAAAGTGAAAATCTAGATGATAACTATTAAACATTGATGCATGTAGAAAAATAACAATCGTGGTTATGGGAAGCATGTGCATGTAGCTCATAGGTACTGCAATGAGTTGTCAACTCATTAAGTACTAAAAGAAACAACTTTACTTGATTTTTATTTTGATTGTTAACTTTCAACTATTTAAATTACATGGTTCCTAACAATTATTTTTCTGTATTTTTTATTCTATTGAAAACTTTTTAATTTATTGTTTTATGTACGTTTTCTGATTTTTTAAAGTTTTGTTTTTGATACATATTCAGATTATTGTTATATTTATTTGAAAACCAATAGCCTTAAATATCACATCTTTGGAAGTGTGTTTTTTTATGTTCACTTTTCTTCATATCTTTGATATGCTTATTCATATAACTATATGTTGTTAGAAGTTTTTTTGTTGGAAGTGAATGAACTGTTAATAAAGCATCAAGAGTTGGTGAATTAATCAATAAATATAGCCAAACACAATCTTTTTTTTTGTGTTACTATGGATGCTTTTACCTTCATTTTTGAACTTATGTCTATAAATAACTAAGCATTGATGCTTGCTATGGTAATGCTTATATTTGTTATGATATTACGTGCATTTGACGTTAAATTATAACATTACAAAATGACCAGCCCCGCGGCGAAGCGCGGTTTAAAATTCTAGTTATGATTCAATCTAACAAGTCGTGTTTGACTACCATCCAACAAATATATGAATACAATTTTCCAATAAGTTCAATACCCCCAGCTTCTAACAAAAAAAAACAATATATTTGTCAAGAAACTACAAATTCTTAATATTATTTAGAATGATGATACATGAACAACAAATCTGAATCACCAAATGAAAAACAAATCTAAACAAAGACTATCTCCCTCAAACTTAGACAATGAGTATCAGTATATGATGAACATGAATACACTCGATAATACGATCTCAGACTAGATTTTATCAAAGATGAAGAAGATGAAACCCTCATACTACCAAGAGGAGATTTTGAAGATAGATTGTCAAGAACGAATAGAGATAGGAGAATATAACTGGATTCTATGATGTCAAGAACTTTTATATTATATGTAAAATAGAAGCCCAACTTATAAAAAGAAGCAGCCCAAGTGCAATCATCAAATCATGTAAGAAAGCAATCCAAGTGCAAAGCCCACTTCTACATCCATTTAAGCAATTTGTCTTTTACATCCTTAGCTCAAGAGCATTCCAACTCAAAACATCGATAAACCATGCAAAAATAAAAATATCACATTAGAAATAACACTTCTAAATCTTTTTGTTATTGAATTGAATTATACACATATTTTAACATCCCCCCTCAATTCAATTGACAAACACATCAAACAAGTTTTTTTTTCTTTTTATTTATACAAAATATTTCAAAGAAGAATAGAAAAAAATAGGATGCATACTGATAGTAGAAATATTAAAAAAAAAGATTAATATTGAAGAAAAAATGCTGAAGTTTTTGTAAACTTTTAAAACTCCTTTTGGGGTTAAAAAAATTAAACGATTTAAAACCAAATAAGATAACAATAAAAAATCTAAATAACACATAGAAGCAAGATGGAAAGCAAAGAAGAGACTACTGAACAGAGGGAATGAACATTATCTTATTACATACCAAAAATAAAGCTAAAAATAAAAAACTGTATATCTAATTCATATAGTATAATAACATTGAAGTGATTTTGAACTAAAAATTTGCTTTACATATGGAAGTTATGACCCACTATATGCTAACTGTTATACATGTCAAAAATGGCCTGCTAATATCTACATAAGTATATTCAAAAGCAAAATTCTTAGTTTCAAGACAACATCATGATTACAATCATTATATGAATTACAGATTTAAAAGTTTATTTTAAGACAAATAACCTAAAATGCTTAAACCTCTGAACATAGAATCATTTGAAATCATAAAAATAGCTACACAAATGTGAAATCTAAACCTCATAAAAAGTTATTAAACCAACAGGTTAAAAAACTAACACAATAAAATTTCAACGAGATAGAATACATCATCATAGCTTCAATCAGACAAACAGAATTGACAATGAGACACATGATGCTACTAAAACGCAGACAACCATCCACTCCTTTGATGACATAACACTCAAAACTAGTTTTCAAGCATAGAAGATACAAATAACAATGATTGAGAAGATTTTGACCAACATATGGATACAAGACGGAAAGATACAGCTTGTGTTAGTAAAAAAACATAGCTAAGGAAAAACATAATCAGGATACAACACAAACTACAAAAGCTTTTAATGATAACAATTCTCAACCAAATATGAATCATAATATTCAACGCCATCATTTGAACCATATCCAATAGAATAACCAGAGATACAAAATCGGATCAAACAATTAATCACTTGATTCAGCAAGAGATCAGAACCAAATCTGAACAATACAATAAGTCACAAACCTCTATACGACTCAGAACACGTCTAAAAAGAAAAACGATAGATTGAGTCATTGTAAAGAACTTAAAGACTAAGATGATTATAATCAACAACTTTTCAACAACACAAATCTACATCAAGAAAGATTAACAGGCAAGCCTAAACATAGTCTTGCTCAAATAATGAAATTTAGATTCAACATTGACAAGAAGTAAACTCAAAGAATGTCACAATACATATCATAACTTCTTGTAATCACCACAAACCAAAGAAATCAGAAGAACACATCTTATTAAAAACAGAAAGAATCATATGATTCTACAAGACAATCAGAAACATATCTGATAAGAAAACTAAAAGTCACACGACTTTAAAAACTCAGAACCATGTCTGAAGACAGAATTTGTGAAGAACTTAAAGACTAATTTGATTTGTTCAAAACTTTTACAACTTTACAATAGAAGTATTTAAAAATACTTAGAAAGAACATAAAGACTAACTGAACAAGCAAAAACTTTTACAACTTCACAAAAAATAACGAATCATAAGATTCAAGAAACTAGCCTGATAAAAATAAGAATAGCAAAAGCTATATCAGACTAGAACACACAACCAAATAGATTCATGACATCTCTTAGACAAGAGAAAAAAATGAATGGCTATTAGAGATATTCAAGAGCACTCTTGTCAATAATAAAGGTTAAAAACACAAGAACCATATAGTTCGATTAACCAAAGACAAGATTATAAGATATAAGGTATACAAGCGAAACAAATCATCAAGAAACCAAACATACAAGCAACAGACAAGATATTCAGGTTACAAACTAGAGAACCTGTCAAGAAACAATCAAACCCAAAAGACGTTTTATCACCGTTCGGCCAACACTGAATCACACGACTCAAAAACAAAGATCCGATAACAGTAATAAAGCTTGAGACCTACCAGGCATAATTTTGTCTAATGCCTTAAAGTCACTGAATTAATACTATATATACATATATTTTTTGAAAAAATCCTTTCTGTGTTCACTAACAACATTTAAATCAAGTATTGCTTAATCAACAAAAAATATTTCAGGAAATTAGGTTATAACTAACTTGACGCACACTTGAACAGCCAGTTAATCTTACTTCTAGAAAACAACATAGTTTTATTTCTAGAAAAACAACAGAACATATGAGTTTCAAAAAACCATCACTTGATTTTAAGAAAATTCAAACCAAGACAAATTGTATTAGAATAAGATTGGATCATATAAGAAATTTTAAACCAAGACAATTTGTATTAGAATAAGATTGGATCATATTCAACATTACCCCCACTCAATCTTATTCCAAATTTTACAGCACTAACCAACCAATACTAGAAACAATTTAATCTTTTGTTTTTTTTGTTTTTTTCCATTGTTAAAAAGAAAACACTGACTATTAAAAACAACCCCGCACACAATGTGATGCAATTAATTATCAAAACCTGTTTGATAAAGTTTTTAAAAACTTTAAGTTGTTAGTTTTTTAAAATAAAATTGTTATATCATTTAAACACACTCAACATTACCTCCTGCAGTAGACTATTGTATGTAACGTAACAATACCTTTACACAAGAATAGGAGCAAGAGTATTACTTGAAAGATATAAAAGAGATGGAATTAGATACATAACAGAAGGCTTGGACAGACAACCACATGTTTAATAATAATAAAAAACCTATAAAGTATAGACACCAACCAATGCAAATGGCTTCTTAGAATTAAACAGAAACGCATGGAGAATTGACCATGCATGATCTTAATTGGCTTTAAGTCTACCTGAGCAACTTGTTCCAAATTAATGAGAAAAAAATATATACTAATACATGAACTCATTAAACAAATCACACCCAAGTTACTTATTAGTAGAGAGCTGATAGCTTCTCATACATAAGAAATGATTATAACATAATCATATGCATAGGTATTAGGTAAACCGACATGTATCAACTATATACTAAATACTCAGATATTGATAACAAAAACACATGAAGTTGAACAAAGATAACTAAGGCAGATTTAAAAGACAATCAACAAATTAGTATGCAACACATCTATGCAATCACACAAAACAGGGTATGCCTCTCTTGTATAAAAACAATGTTGGTACTCCCAACCCAGTTGGGAATGCCTAATTAGAGATTATACGTGTGACAAGAAACATTAAAAAAATAGAAGTAAAACTTACGGATCTCCAAGTAGCCAAAGAATTAGACGACTTTAATGATGTTGGTGAGAGGGGAGCATATAAGCAGACCAGTTAGGTTTCATAATTTCCTGAAGCCTCTGTTGTTGATGAAGACTAAGAACCAAGATCATGAATTAAATGCAGAACCTTCAACTTTTGAATGTAAGTTACCAATAATGCCAGTACAACAGTGGAAACATCACCAAGATCCCATAATCGTAAAGAAATTGATGTGTAGATGAACTAGAAAACTTTCTTAAACTCATTGGGTGCGAAGGAGGAGGAAAAGATTAATTAAATCCACCGAACATCCAACAACTACTTGTATGCACATCCCTCATGTGCCAACCTTCTTTCACTCCTCAATTTCAAGAACGTCGAGATCGCCATGAATTAGGGAGCTCTCGATGATAACATCAGATAAACGATCAAGACTGTCGGTGAATAAGTGGAGAGAGATGGTGCCGGTGAGTATTGACCGGAATGTGATGAGAGTAGTAGCGGAAGGGACCCCCGGAACCTGATGTTTCTTTATTGTTAGAGATTGTCGGTGATGACATGGCAAGGGATCATCATCCTTCATTTCTCAACTGTTTGAAACAGAAACTTTCTCTACTAGATTCACACACCTTTAATCGAAGGCTCTAGACTGGTTGGACTCATCCAATTACAAGATAATCAAGAAGAACATCAGATATGAGTACAACCGAGAAATAACAAGAAGAGCGAGTATGGTGGTTTGTTGTTTCGCGAAAAATCTTAAGCGATTTGAGCACCACATCCAAGCGCACCAAGAATCTGAAATACAAACAAACATGAATCATAGATCTAGGGCCTTGATAACGAGAACCACCACCAGTCAAAACTCAATAGAATAGATGCAAAACCATTCTTTACAGCGGAAGATCTTAATGAGAAGAAACCCTAGAATCGAAAGGTTACCCCAAACCAACAAGGTAACATAGAAGACAATCAATCAAGAGCCTACAGCTCTGATACCATGTCAAGAAACTACAAATTCTTAATATTATTTAGAATGATGATACATGAACAACAAATCTGAATCATCAAATGAAAAACAAATCTAAACAAAGACTATCTCCCTCAAACTTAGACAATGAGTATCAGTATATGATGAACATGAATACACTCGATAATACGATCTCAGACTAGATTTTATCAAAGATGAAGAAGATGAAACCCTCATACTACCAAGAGGAGATTTTGAAGATAGATTGTCAAGAACGAATAGAGATAGGAGAATATAACTGGATTCTATGATGTCAAGAACTTTTATATTATATGTAAAATAGAAGCCCAACTTATAAAAAGAAGCAGCCCAAGTGCAATCATCAAATCATGTAAGAAAGCAATCCAAGTGCAAAGCCCACTTCTACATCCATTTAAGCAATTTGTCTTTTACATCCTTAGCTCAAGAGCATTCCAACTCAAAACATCGATAAACCATGCAAAAATAAAAATATCACATTAGAAATAACACTTCTAAATCTTTTTGTTATTGAATTGAATTATACACATATTTCAACATATTACATTTGAATATATTTTTTTGAACGATAGTTGTCATTCAAGATATTATAGTTATGTAACATTCAATGAATGAAACTCAGGACTCACCATCGACTTAAGAAGAAAAGCAAGAAGAATTTAAAGCAATTAGTGAGTCTTGTTTGATGAACCTGATTCATCAAAAATAATAACGCCATCCCCTTAAAATCCAAAAAATAAATTAAGAAAATTGGTGAAACTAGGAATCGGTGAACCACAACATGAGCTCTAATAATAGCATTCATAATGGAATTCCTAAAAATATGAGTGTGTTTGATATATTATATGGAATGATTTTGAGTAGTTATAAATGAAAGAGAGAGAAATTATTATTATTAATTTGTATATTTAAATAATCACTGTTTAATCTCTATAATTTTTTTAATATTTTTGAAGGTGGTTGTAAGTGGAGGAGAGAAAAAAAAGTAATGATAATGGTATAAAAAGTATTATTTAATTAAAAATAGAGAGAAAATATAATGATTTTTAATGTAATTATATAGATAAAGATAGGAAATTGACTGTGAATGCTCTAAGTCCTTAAAATTCTATTAGATGAATCTAGTTAAGTCGAGGGACAGAACCAGGAAGAATGTAAAAGTTAAGGGGCCATCTAGTACTTGAACTATAAATTAAATTTCAAACGACGCTCCTCCAATAATTCGACCGTTGTGTAAACAAGAGAGAGAAACCACAACATCCTTTTTCTTCTTCTTCTTCTCTCTCTCATTATTCAAACGGATTCACAATCTCCCGTTTTCTATCTCTAAAATCCTTCAACATCTCATGGCAATCGCAACCGAAACGCAGACGCCACAAAAGGTATATATCACTTGATCATCTTAAAATCATGTTATGTATATTTTCATTCATACGTTTCCACTGGATTTGAATTCATAAACGAATTGGCTTCACGATATCTGCTTTTTATGCGATCCTAGGGCTTCTGATTTGTGCTAGGGTTTGTGTTTATGCTAATTCCGTTTGAATCTTATATCCTTTGAGTTGTGAGAAATCGCTAGGGTTTACGTACGTGTTGTTATTAGTTTTTACGCCTTTTCTCTCTTCGTTGTTTTTATCTTCAAATTTTCGATAATAAAACTGAATTGTTTTCGATTTGGAGGTTATTCAATACAAATAATCCTATAGTTTGACAATTTGCGTACTAAGAGTTTACATGTTCCGAAAGTTGTATGTGTTTTGAGATATGAAGTCAATTAGTAGCTTCTATTGTTGCTCAGGTTCTGATAGATCATAAGTATGCATTATAGTTTGTGTGTTTAACTTATCTGTTGAGTTTACATGGTTCAATTTATGCAATTCTGGAGATGTGGCTATATTTAATCTGCAAACATTCGAAGTATTGTAGTTTTAATTTACTTGACTTATTTCCTTGATAAACTTATGAGTTATGAAGATAGTGGTGGGTGTGATATGGACAAGAAAACCTTTGATTCAGTATGCGGTGAGGTATTTGATTGTCATGGGATATTAATTGATTTCCATTGATTGTTCTGTTTTGTGCAGGCTTCTACAGAGGTAGCAGCAGAAAAGAAGAGATGGACGCTTAATGACTTTGATATTGGGAAGCCACTTGGAAGGGGGAAGTTTGGTCATGTTTATATAGCTAAGGAAAAGAAGGTCAGTACATCAGCTTTTAGATCTTTATCAGCTAATAGTGTCACCTTCATATAATGTTGAAGACTTGAAGTTAGTTTGTTTAGGTTCTTGCTTGTTAATGGTTTCTTTACTTGAAATTTATACCATTAGTATGTGCCCATAGTTTTTAACTATTTTTGTAGCTTAGCAAATCTTGTTATTTTCTTTTGTGTTTTATTGACCTTTCCAACATTGTTATAATAATTTTAGGAAAAGTTTCTGGTGGTAACCCATCTAATCACCATATATAAAATATTTGTGTTTCTTATGGAAGATTGTGTATTCATGAGGATAGATGATATGACGGGATGACATTTTCTATCTAAAAGAATGGTGGTGAATTTAATGGTGAATATGGATACCCATAACTCCAAGCTTTTGGACTTTCGGGATGTAGACGCTTAGCTCATGGTCGTATGTGCAATAGATCTCTTGTAGAGGAATTGGTAGATCATCGTAGTGATCGATCATTATTAGTGCTTTAAGCATGAATGCATTAAAAATATCAATTTTATATCAAGTTGAAGATAGTTTGTTTAGATTCTGATTTTTTTTTTGTTTTCAAACAGTCCTAACAATTTTGTATAAACAGTTTAAGCTACATTATGAAATTACCTGATTTAATATATCAACTTTTATTAGTAGGTAGATTGGATTAGTTGATTATGAATGTTGCATTATTATATGAATACTGTTTCACTGTTACTCATTTTGTACCTTACATCAATTTATGAATGATATTTGTTTTCTGAAACAGAGCAACCATATTGTTGCGCTAAAGGTGCTTTTCAAAAGCCAGCTTAAACAATCTCAAGTGGAGCATCAACTTCGCCGTGAAGTCGAAATACAAAGCCATCTTAGACACCCAAATATCCTACGACTCTATGGTTACTTCTATGATCAAGTATTGGTTCTCTCAATGATTTTGTTGTTTGAAATGGCAACTTCTACAGTTTTATATTCTAAAACATAAATAATTTACACAGAAAAGAGTCTACCTGATTTTGGAATATGCTGCCAAAGGAGAACTCTACAAGGAACTTCAAAGGTGCAAGTACTTCAGTGAGCGACGTGCTGCTACTGTAAGTCTCTCATATTGCAATCAGTTTTGTCATTTTATTTGATTCGAGTAGAAAAGAGTGTTATTATGTTTCTATTTACTTGAGAATAAAATGGACCCAACTAATATGGATCTGTTTTGGGGACAGTATGTTGCTTCATTGGCGCGAGCTCTTATATATTGTCATGGGAAGCATGTTATTCATAGAGATATAAAACCAGAGAATCTCTTAATCGGTGCACAGGTAATGTTGCATGGTATTTTTATTTTATGTTTGACTACTGGTTTGGCAATAACACGAGGCGTACATGAAACCTCTTCAGGGTGACTTAAAGATAGCTGATTTTGGTTGGTCTGTGCACACATTTAACCGCAGGCAGACCATGTGTGGTACTCTAGATTATCTCCCACCTGAAATGGGTAAAACACACTCAATGAAATGACTTAAGTTTCATAAATATCTCTTAACTTTTCTTCTATATTCTAACTTACTAATGAAATCACAGTGGAAAGTGCTGAACATGATGCAAGTGTAGACATATGGAGTCTTGGTATTCTATGCTATGAATTCCTCTATGGTATTCCTCCCTTTGAAGCAAAAGAACACTCTGACACATACAGAAGGTAATGCTATTTTTGAAACATGGGCAGGTCAGAGGTTGAGTTCGTCCCTAATCTTCGCATTCAAAAAAGTTGTTTTGTAGTAAAAATTTAATGGTTAACACATTTACAAAACTAATCGTATTTTAGTAAAAAAAAACTAATATTTTGGAATAAAATGGTTCTAGTTGGATTTATGATTAAGTACTAATATTTTGTAAATATGCAAATTCTTTGGCATCTAAAGTGATTTTTGATGCAATTATGCAGGATTTTGCTGGTAGATCTGAAGTTTCCACCAAAACCGGTAGTCTCCTCAGCTGCCAAGGATCTTATCAGTCAGGTTTTTCACATAACACCATCACTCATGATTAAATCTGGATTATAGAATCTTACTGTTATTTACGCGCTTTTAATAAAACCACAGATGCTTGTTAGAGAAACTTCAAAGAGACTGCCTTTACACAAGCTTCTAGAGCATCCATGGATAATTCAGAATGCTGATCCCTCAGGAGTCTACAAGGGTTAATCAGTAATCACCATCATCAATACCATGTTCATTATCATTCATTATCCTCTACCAATTAACATTTTCCCCTACAATTGGAAAACAATATTTGTTGTGTATCTCTTTTACATAACAAGAACATGTTGAAGTCCATAATGTTTGTCAAGTTTAACATTGCAAACGGGTGTGTAAACATTGAATAAGATAATATAACATAACATAACCAAACCCAGTACTTTACCTAGGTCAAGGGAAGGGGGATAGCCGCCCCCCGTAAAAAAATTAGTATTATATGTATGGGAAATCCCTAGCGTCCCCTCCAATACAATCGTATCACTTTGCTTCATATGAACAAAATTTCTGGGTTTGTCACTGAGAATAAGTTGCAGGCAAACCTTACCTCTATCCACTAGTATGCGATACACATAATAGGATCAAAGCACCCACGCAGAGCGCACCATGAGTAACAATGTACAATGGTGAACAAAGAGCACAAAATGACAATAATCACATTAAAGCAACTTCGTTCTATCCTAGTTATACTAGCTACTCCTAATCTATGTTTAACACCAAATAAAACAGAAACATGATATTATATATGGTTCATAGTTTGGTCTCGATATGTTTGATGGTTGTTCAACGGGCACCTCCACCTTACAAATAAACATATATTAAATATCTTAAAAAATATATTTTTAATATCCTTATTATTTAATATTAGTATTTAATAGAAGAGAGACATGAAAACAAAAAAATAAAGGGCCTAAAATAATAAGTGTCTTTGATTTTTATTTATTTAATAGTACTAGCATCGAGCCCGCGCGCATTGCGGCGCGTGACTTTGCAACGAAGCTTAATGTCCTTGAAAGTTTACAAAAAACGCCAAAGCCTTTTACGTAAACCGCCTTGTGTGCTGCAACAAAAGCATTTGAGAATAAAAAATTGACATAACAACGTATATAGGTTTAACAACGCGTACATAAGCGATTAAATGACTTTTAAAGGCATGAGACTTTTTAATATCTATTTTCACTCATATGAACACACATTGCATTTCCATGGTCTCTCTTTTGACCAAAAATTGTGATTACTTCTCCCCGTCTTCTTCATAGCCTCTGACTTTAAAATCCTTAATTCTCATAAATAGTGTTTTATTAATTAAAATGCTAGTAATTATCCTTAAAAAATCCATCAACTGTAACATTTTTTCAAACATGAAAGTTCATGAATACGAGACTTACAAAAACTCTAACTCAGAATTTACGTAATAAAATGCAATTAAAAAACAAAAAAAAAACTTTTACAACAACAATTCTTGTTTCTTGACTTTAGTGTCACCAATTTGCCCTTCTGTAGATCATAGAGAAGCCCAGAAGGTAACAAAATGCCTCATATAACATTATAACCCCAAACGTACCATAATGATGGCTTTTGGAAAACAATTTTAAATTTTTGTAAGATTTTAAAAATACCCTTCAAATTTTGCGAACCAAAATCAACATGCAACATATTTTTAAATGTGCATGATAATGAAAGACTTTCTAAAATATGGGATTATAATCAAATTAACTAATTTAAATGAACTATGTCGGTCACTCGGACCTGTAGTGACCTGAAAACAATTCGCAATCGCACAAATGGCTTTATACGACACTTATAACTATCTACATCTTTAACAAATTCGGAGGTGCAAAAGGAATCTATTGATTCTCTCCCAATTGGTTGGAAGCTCCGCCCCCTTTACTCGACGTCTTCATCTATAAAGAAAACCCTTTCTCCAGAAGAGAATAATGTAATCTTTCCCTATCCCACTGCCAAAACGTATACAACAACAATCTAACTCCTCGTACTACTTCTCTCAGTAAATACCATTCTCTTAGTTAGGTAGTAAGTAGATAGACGGATTAGTACTTTTACCCAAGGGTAGCTTTCCTTGACGCCAAAGAAGAATGAGAATTGATAAAGTTTTCTTGGGGTTTTTCGTTTCAATAGCAGAAACAAAGAAGTCAAATCAATACGGATGAAGCTTCCTCTCTCCCAACAAGCAAGATGAGATCACCACCTCTCTCGGGCTTCCTTATGAAGTAATTTTGATTGTGTATAAATCACCCTTTTTTAAGAGGTCATAGATTGCAATCAATGAGTTTATAAAGTCGCCGAAAAATAATCACTTGCATCTTACAAAACCAATTAATGGAGATTAATAAGGGTAATCATCTAGAAGCTTAATTCTTACCCTCCGTACACTTCTTACATAAGGATCTGCATATTCATGATGAAAAAATAAATATTAAACAGAATAAAAAGTGCAATAAGTCACTTTTACAACATACATCTAAAAAATTATAAGATCCACATTTTGACTTTTTACAATCAAGTGAGTTATTTTCAAATCCAAAATATATAACATGAAATATATCATGGAGAGAAAGAAACAAAAAGATAACCTTTCTTATATGGCTTAACAAAGCATCATCAAAGCTTTATTTAAATATACATTAAATTAGTCTTCCACATACTTTGGAAGTAAGGTAATGTATGAATTCTCCTACTGGTAAGTGCATTACATTATATTAATAAAGTTTTTAATATATGATATTTTTAGTGATTCAATTTAAGAAACTTAAATCCCTTGGTTCAACCAACAGTTTTAAATCATAATCCATATCTCATTCGTGCAAAATAATTTCCAATACGAAATTCAGGCAAAACCGGAGTTACAGGCTCTGAATGAACATATTCTGTATAAGATTTCACATCAGAAAGAGGAGATAGATCACACTGATCAACATAAACACAATCCAAACTTTCACCATTTTCATCCTTCCCATCATGCTTCTTGAACAACCAACAAATAACAAATGGACTTTGCAAAATTACAACATATAACCATGTAATCAACCTAATCTTTATGCATCAAGCACCAATTCACAACCAATGCTTCAAAGTTTATGCTTCAAACACGCAATTCCCATATTCTTAACAATCATAACTTCAAAACTGATCTAAAAATCACAATTTGAACAGAGCTTACACACCAAACCAAAATGGGTGCCATCAATATTTTTATCAATAGCGTAATACTTTTAGTTTCAGTTGACCCATCAAATCACAAAATCAAAAAGAAGAACAAATATTCAGTACATTTAAGAGGGTAGATACTCTCAGTTGAATTTTTGTTATAATCTGGTAAAAAAAATAGACCAGGCCCAAAAAATCTACATTAAATCATAACAAAATTTGCATACATTAAAATTAAATGACAAGCACCTTCTCCAGTTTATAAATTGAGTTTAAAAGTCAATGAATTTCATATATGGATTTAAATAATTGAATACCACTGAAGCAACATGTGCTTGCAAAACATACATATGACAATACATACACAAGTTATTCTCTAGTGTAAATAAAACATAAACCCTTTTATCCAAACATTAAATAGATAGAATAGCAATGGCATTGTCAAACAATCAACTAATTCTTGTGTTTTAAACAGAAGCGTGCTAGAATATCTTACATGATTCATGACACATTATTATAATCAACACATACACACTAAATAATAAAAGTTGTATAAGTAATACACTCACCTCCAGTCGTGGATTGTGAACATCCATTGCTAAACATAATGTCAGCAGCATAAAACCTTAGCATTCATTTTGCAAGTGTGGTCTCAAATATGTAGATAGCTGACCGATTGCATCGATAGCCGCCCATCTAGCGCTACGGTAAGGATCATAAATGAGTTCAATACCATGGAGATGCCTTGATCCAAGTTCCTTGTCATAACTTTATAAAAACAAAACATAAAAAACAGATAAATTACAATAATAACACAATAAAGTTTAAGAAGGATGCCTACATCAATAACTTTACAAAATACAAATAGAATAGTTGACATGTAGTAAATGTGTAGTGAAATTACCTTCCATATTTAACATCAATTTGTTCATCATTGTTCCTGAAACCTTCTTCCTGTTACACCATGAGGCCAAACAATGATAAAATGGATCTAAACAAGCTAATATCTGATACAGTGTGTTTCAACTTATGCAAATGAAACAATACTAATCACCTTAAACTACTGTAAAGTTTTAATAATCAACACTAACCCTCTCAATTTATACATGCTTTTGGCCATTCCTATAAGCACCTGCTTAAAAATCAATCAGACAACACAGCAGCAACGAGTCGGTTAGAATCACCAAAACTAACATACCCAATAACATAATAGCATCATTAACTAATTCAACACATATATGCATGAAAAAAGCCATCAAAGATAACTGTAGATTGCAAGTTATTTTTCTTGAAGAATTTGGGGCAAAATATAACTGTAGACAAATCAAACCCACATCAAAAACCAAACAAATTCATATGGGTAGCAATAAGATAAGCAAATAACGCCTACAAGTTTGTGGGAAATCCTAAACATTAAATTTGAAAGCATGATTAACCATGAATCAAACTGTAAAACCCCATAATACCTGAGTTTTTGCGTTCGGACTTCGACTGGGCGTTCGGCGGTATATATTGGTGCTTCAAGGGAGGCGGGAGGTGGAGGCTAATAAAAACCCTTGGCTATTAGGGAAGCAGAAGACGTGAAGGACCGCCGACAAGATGGAGGCAAGTGCCTTCATTCAATCGATAATTCTAGTGGTAGAGAGGTTAACGAAGGCCGATTGGGTGCTGTCATTGAATGGCAGCACCGTTGATAACATGGAAACGGTTGTGGGGAGTAGAGAACAGACACGTCTTACAAAATAGGGGAGAAACCAAACCGTTGAATGCATGTGATTCGATGGATGGATGATTGGGGTACTGATTCTTGAAGGTCAGTTGATTGAAACAGTCCGACCATTGAATGCATTCGTTTCTGAAACCGTCGTGTACAGGAAGGCGGGAGGTGCAGGGAGGCGGGAGGTCACCGGAGAAGGAATAGTAATGGAGAAGGTTGAAGAGACCCGACGATTGAACGCAAGGGTTTCAAAGGATATGTACAGGCGCGTCTTACAGAAATGTGGAATGACCATTCTACCCACCATTCATGTATTATAAGGTAGTAAAAGATTATGATTTATTAAGTCGAATAATTCTTTGCTAACGTGCTATGTGATATGTCACCTGCATTCTGTTATTGTGTCATCACACTTTATCAATACACCTCTTACGTAGAGGTTTTGATCCTCACATACCATAAGGGAGTGTTTGGTTGGATGGATGGAATGGAATGGAATGGAATTAAGAAACTAGTATAATTTTCAAGTACAATTATGTTTGAGTGGGTAATGAAATATAAAATCAAAGGGAATGTTCCACCTCAAATTCCTTTGGATGTGGGATTCAAAATACTTCCACCTAGAGAGGGAATTTAAAATCCCACAACCAAGGGAATTTGAGATGAAACATTCCCTTAGATTTTACATTTCACTACTCACTCAAACATAATTTTATTTGAAAATTATACTAGTTTCTCAATTCCATTTCATTCTATTTCATTCTTTCAACCAAACACTCCCTAAGGGAATTATCCGATGTCCCTGATTCAATCCATGCCGGAAATTCTTATCCTATACTATACCTTATCAAATGAGGTTTATAAGAAACTTTTATTTTTCATGATTGGAGAAAAATAAATCTCAAAATCAAAAGAATAAAGATTTATGCCGATCGGAGTCTTTTTATTTTTACTTTAGTAAAATATATTATATAACTTTTGGTATGTTAAATAATTTTTCTATTATTTTGCTTTAGTAACTTAAAATAATTTTAATCTAGCTTCTTATAAATTTGTCTCATATATAGAATAACTGGCCCAAAGTGGGACAGGTTTACAAGAAAAATATGAAACAAAAAATGATATTGTTATAATATAATTTTTAATTAACAGCTGAAATAATTAAAAGAATATAGAAAATGCATCATTCAGAACCAGTTTTTTAATGGCAATTTGTGTTGACTTATCACTAGTTTTTTTTAGTAATAAAGTTGCAAATTTTAAAACGATGCGAATCTTATGTTCATACTAAAATGTAAAATAGTTTGTAAAATCACGATTTTAACATAGATATAAAATTGTATGATAAAACTCACATGTAAACAAATATGTAATTCAAAGATCGAAATATTAAATTAGTCACACTATTAAAGATAGTTATTTTGCAAATTCTAGTAGTGGTGTATGGGGAAAGATTTGGATTCTGATCAAACAACCAAATTATTTATGAATATTTACAATGATTATAATATTCTTTTATCGATACATTTTTTATAGCCGACATGTGTTGTAAATTGCTAGTTTAAGCGAGTGAAAACCCGTTAGTGACCTGGGGGTTCCAAGGGCACAATAACCCTTAGCGAGGGTTTGAGGGCAAGGCCCCTAGTGGAGTCCAGGAGGTAACCCCTTGACGGGTCTCGATGCCAAATCGTGGAATATAAAAAACATAAATAAGATAACCGGTACATGTTTTGCTAGTTTGGGTTCGACCAACCCGAGTACCCGACCTACATTCTGGTTTAGTTGGTTTGTAGTTCGACATAGAATACTCATAAAGAAAACGAGTAAAAAGTAAAAAACCAACTAAAACATAAACAATCCTATATCTACCAACCCAACCCCATGTTATTATTGACGTTTAAGCTTAAGATTACAAGCCGTTTATTGTATGTTTCTTCTAAATAATCATAAACATATGTACGTGTTTTATTTTCTGATCATTTCATAATAAAACTTAAAGCCGTAATTGCTAATTAGAGAGCCTTTTAGAAATGAAGTAATTAAGTTAGTGGTTCAAAGTGATCAAAGTAGTAGATCTGGATTCTAGATTTAGGATCTGATGCATGGGTGCATCCCTAGAGCCTTGATGTGTATAGAGATGACCGACCAATCAATATATGCACCTTCATTTAATTTGGATGCATAATTAACACTTGTTTTATTTAAGAGATAAGGTCAATTTGCCACGACCTGATTTATATATCAACTTGCTAGATCTTATTTTTCTTCTCAATTTTATTAATTTGCTAAATTTTAATACATTCACAATAGAATTTTTATCTTCATTGCAATCAGGGCCGGCCTTTCCTTTATTCAAGTGAAGCATTTTGCTTCAGGCTCCCACATTCAAGGGGCCCTTAAATTCGATTTAAGGTTTTGTTGTTAACATGACTTCTGCAATTAGCGGTCTCAAGAGTAGTTGCTATGTGGACCCAAGCTAACAAATCTTCATCGTTTCTAGATAAGTCGACATAAGATGCGAGACTTGTGGATATAAGGGGTCGTAGCTTTTGCTTTTATCTTCTACCAAAATGTTTCATTTTGTTTCCGCAACCAATTTGTACTTGCTTAAACATCTTACTAATCTGAATTCTTATAATTAGTAGCTAGCCAACTAGGTGATGAAATCATGAGTTTACATAATGGCTTTGGTAAGATTTCAAACCATTTTATTGTACCGGTGATCTTTTATTTTACAATGTATAGTGTGGTGAATGAGGTAATTGATAAAAGGGATATAAAGTAAGTTGATGTATTTATTAAAATAATATGCATTAAACGCAGGTTTTGGCTACCTTATTAGGAGGTGTTTGGATATATGAATGAAAAAAGAATATTGCATATTAGGCGGGTTGAATAATGGGCTAAAATAGACAACTGTTACAATCGAAACACGTAAAATTTATAGGGTACGCCGATGACAACAAATTTATAAAAGCCCCATTTTTAAGTTCGCTTGAGGCCCCTGAAAAAATCGAGCCGGCCCTGATTGCAATCTCCATTATATATAGATTTCTTCTGTCTTCGAGGAGAAGGAAACATTCTAACGGTAAGAAGCATTCATTTTATTTAAGTCCAGCAAAATGTATGTATAAGTGATTAATCTAAGTAGATTAGAAGGTCTTATAAAAAAATGTTTAGACATTTCTTGTATTTTACATTCCCATTAGGATCTTCATGTCCATCTTAATTTTAAATTTTAAAGTATTACGCATAGTGATTTGTTAAATATAGACTCACTGTTAATCAATTTTTTATGAGTTTTTTAAAGAAAAATAATAATAAAATAAATATTACGAGTGTCTGAAAAGAAACATAAAATAAAATAAAATATTTTTTATGAGTGAGATGGTGAATGAGATGTGGGAGGTTAAACATAATTTTAAAAATAAACTAAAAAATATCATATGTAGTTAATTTTTATAGAGTTGGAGATGAAGGTGGTATTGTGATGCTTATATAATCAGATTGAAATAACTATTACTTTGTGCATGGACATGTGTTACTAACCAGCAATGGCGGAATTATGATTTTTTTTGTTGGAGTTAGTTTTCTAGTGCTTTGATGTCTCTTAACTTACTTCTGAATTTCACTCTTAGTTGAACCATGTTATGTAAACAACTAATGATATGTTAATTGTTGCTACAATCCGGAAACTAAGAGCTATTTCAGTCTTTTTTCAACCATGTTTTGTAAACAACTAATTGAGTGGGATATACTGGGTTTGTTTGTTTGTTTGTTTGTTTGTTTGTTTGTTTGTTTTGTTTTGTAAACAACTAATGATATGTTAATTGTTGCTACAATCAGGAAACTAAGACCTATACTAACTGTTTCCAAGGTAATATGAAAAAAATTAACACAGTGTTCAATAACCATTAAAAAAAACTAAAGTGCTTGAACCTGTAACCGCTTAGAAATAAACGGACCACATGCCTTTTATAAACAACATTTTTGTACAAGTGAAAAACCTGCAATAATCGTAAAATTACTGTTAAACCTAGGTTAATTAACATGATACTAATATTTAGATAATAATTTGTTTTCAATCATATTAAACGTTTTATATTTAAATGTGTTGTTTATTTTTAAACTACTACTTTATAAAATATAACCATATATTGATTATTTTAAAAGAATCAGGTGGGTCATGATAACACGTTCATCACTCATGTCCCGACCTGATATAACCTCGACATGAACATGCGTATATATATGGAGTTTTTGTACTTTTGCGATGGCATATGATACTTATATGTACGCGTAACTTATGATGGAAGATGTCACAAACAATGCGTACGAATGTTTAATACCCCTTGGTCAAAGTCTGTGCATATCACATGTGCACTCAACAATTTAAGGAAAAACAATATATAACCGTGACAAATCTGTAATATTGTATATAGTGAGCCGTGAGAAATGTGTATCATATGTAGTGAGCCGTGAGAACCACATATATACTTGTATACAACGTTTTAATGAGACTGTTATAGTTGAAAAGATAATTTATTTCTCTCTTCATAGGTTGTTTTGTTTTATTTTATCTCATATCTCCTTTTTCTTTAAATATAAAAATATGTAGATATACATATACAAGCGCATATATTGTTCGTGCACATATGTATTTAGACAAAAGAATCATATTTTTTTAAATATATCTTGAGCTTATTAAAATTTAGATGTATTTTAGTTAATCTATATAATATTAGCTTTAGTAAGCTCATGTATTACATTGGTTAAATAAATATAGTATTAAATATAATAAGAACTTATTAATTATAAAATGACATTTGAAAATAATTTGATTAAATCTTCCTTATTATAAATACAATAAAAATTTTGTTTCAAAACAAAAGTTTTAAAAAAAATCATTTCAAAAAACTTTCTTATTGTAACTTTTAATTTTAACTTTTGTTTATAAAAATCTTACTTTTTAAAGGACCAGTTTTAAAAAATATTTTGTATTAAAAAAAGGTTGATGTTTTAGAAAAAAAATATTTTATAAAATTTTATTTCTTTAGAAATAACATTAATAAAAAGATCTTTTTATTAATTTATAAAAAACTATTTTAATATAAAAAAGAATTAAATAATGTTATTAGTAATTAATGTTATTATTTAATAGAAAAGATGTGCGTGAAAGTTTTGGTAAGAGGAAACGCGGTGTTGTCATGTGTCCCTCATAGTTATTTTTTATTAAATAAGTAGATATACTATAAAAGTTAATATGACTATATTTTTAACATACTATTAGTTTTTTGAAGTAACTACTACATAAACACTTGCAATTGATGTCTTAAATGTGATAGATATATAATGCTTTTATGTAACCGATCTTTCTCTCTTCCACTATACGTGTCCAACAATATATACATATGTTTATTCAATTGTTTGCTTTTCTCCAATTTTATTGACTATGTATTAAATCTTGCCTCAATGCAGAACAATTTTTACATAAAAAATAAAATATATATAGTAAAGAGGCATAACAACGGACGAATCATAGTTTCATGTTAGACGAATTAAAAATACAAACATTTTATGTTATTTAAAAAGGCATACAAAACGTAAAGTTGATCCAATACCTAAATATATTAAAAAACAACATTAACTATTTTTTTTTACTTGAAGGTTCTAAGAAAATCCAACTGGCCACAAATGATTTTTTAATAAATTCCACGTGAACATTACCTGTAATTATGTAAACCAACGTAGAAGATCGACCACACATTGTGGCCTTATAAATACCCACATAATGTTTACAATCAGTCATGCATTTTCATCACCACATACATACATCACTAGTATAATTAAGGAGATGAAAATGAAGATAGAAGCTCGACATGTGTTTTTGATCTTTGTTGTTATTTTGGCGGTTTGCGGTGTCGAGGTGGTGGCAGCTGGATTGCTGCCTCCAGAATCCACACCGCTTATCCGGCACTACTACAAGGTTCATAACACTTGTGCTAATGTCGAACCTTTTGTTCGGCAACAAGTGAAGTTTTTTTATGGCAAGGATAAGACCGTAGCACCAAAGCTTATTAAACTGTTGTATGCTGACTGCATGGTTAATGTATGTTCTTGTCACTTTTTCAGACATTGTACTTATAATTAACTGTTATTTTTTTATACGAACTAAATAAAAAAATACTATGATGAAACTACAGGGGTGTGATGCATCGATTCTGTTGGACGGTGACAACACAGAGAAAAAATCGCCTAAGAACCGAGGACTTGCAGCGTATGTCGTGATCGACAAAGTGAAAACGGTCGTTGAAGCAAGGTGCCCTGGAGCGGTATCGTGTGCTGATATTCTCAACCTTGCAGCCAGAGATGCAGTTTTCTTAGTAAGACCTTGTAACTTATAATGTCTCCTTTAATTCTTGTGATATATAGTTATATACATTATATAGTGATGTTTTTACATAGATCTAAATTTTAATTTCTAGGGTCAGTCTCAATTAAACAATAGTTAATTATCCGTGAAGAAACCATCATTAAATGTTAGTCGAAAAATAGTCCCTAAAAATTAACTTGTGAAAAACGGCAAAAAACTATTATGTCACAAAGCGATCACAAAATTATATGGATCAGATAAATACTTTTAACAAATTTCATTCTAGCTAGTTGCGTTTAACTAATTTTTTTTATTAGTTTTTCATCTAAAAGTTTTAGAGACAAAACATAGCAACCTAGTGATTTAACTGTTGGGAAACAAGCGGTCTCAAGGATCCCCAACAACCCTCCCAATGCTAACAATAGAGAAATATAAATGAACACAAGAATATACGTGGAAACTCCAAAACCGGAGAAAAACCACGGGCCTCCAGAGAGAAAGATCCACTATGCGACAAATTGTTACAATCACATAGACTAATCTCTCAAGCCTCCCCCCGCCCAATTACACCCACACTCTCCAAAGTGTTTAACTAAAAACTTTCTACACTCTAAGACAAGAGAACTAGAAAAGAAAGAAAGAACCAAACACTTCAAGTGTATTTTTGGTTGGGGCACTTTGAAACCAAAGCCTTGGACTTCTTTTATAAGCTTGGAGTCCTCCCAAGCTTTCATCCTTGCACCAATGTGGGATGGGAACTTTTCATATAGCCAAAAAATCCTAACAATCTCCACCTTGGATATATGAAAAAACAACCACATTAAAGTAACACCGTCTTTAACCGACGATCATACTCCACCATAAAAGAGTATCGCCACTTAGAATAGACCATTCTAAGAATTTCTTCTCGGCACATGTTGAAAAAACCTGCTGAAAATTTATGGTGCAACTTCCCCCTTGGCATACCTGGAAGTTCATTAGCCATCAACATCAATTTTTCACCACACATCTTGCATCTATGCCAACCCAATGCCCATGTGTAAATCCGTGAACCCACTAACAAAATTGCATCCCCTTTCATGGTAGCGCGGGCATACCATAGGGATAACATAACCTCAAAGGCAATCATCATCGTCAACAACGACGGAGACATTGTTAGCTGACTTGGAGCTGCTAGCCGAATCTGCTCCACCTGGACAATTTCTCTTGACATGCCCAGACTGTCCACACTTCCAGCATACAGGAATCTTCTGTGAGTGCTTCTTCTTCCCGTTCTCGCATATTAAAACTGTTCCTTCTGATGAAGTATGACTGCTACTTCCTAGTCTTTTCTCTTCAGACAATAGCTTCTCAGTAACATCCGCATACTTCAGGGTTTCTTTCCCATACATCAGAATGGGCTTCATATGCTCATAGGAAGATGTCAAAGATAATATGAGCCTTAGTGCTTTATCCTCATCTTCAACCTTCACTCCAATAGCCTCCAGTTCTGACACGATATTATTAAGAACACTTAGATGATCTGAAATTTTTGTATCTCCATCCATACGAAGGGTATGAAATTGTTCCTTGAGATACAACCGATTTGAGATGCCTTTGCCTTGATACAACTGCTCAAGCTTCTCCCACAAATCCTTTGCAGTTGATATCCCATGCACATTTGCAAGAACATTCTTTGCTAGACACAAACGAATCGCACTTGCTGCTCTCAAATCCAAATCTTCCCATTCTTCATCATCGTCTTACTGGTTCCGCTTGAATCCTTGCTTGAAACAGGGGTCGGTTTCCCCTTCAATGCCTTGTGTAACCCAGATTGAATCAACACATCCTTGACTTGAACTTGCCACAAACCAAAGTTGATTCTTCCATCATATTTCTCTACGTCGAACCTCATGGGACTGTATTTCGACATCGTATCCGTATCTTCAAAAACAATATTGTATACTAGAAAAATATACACCAAGCCTATAAGCAGTTACCCAACAAAGGATTCCCAGGAAGAGAGGTGGGTCACAATGGACACACTTAAGTACCAAGTCTTTCCTAGCCAGAACCTTCTCAGGACAAATGCGTATATCCGGCTCCTGTATAATTCTATCGTATACAAAATAGTCAACCGAAAACCCGTTTCTGATGTGGAAGATCAGACTAAGCTGCAACCACAGAGCATACTACGAACCTTCTAAACCGAGACCTCCCCCAAAACCTGGAGCTCTGATACCACTTGTTGGGAAACAAGCGGTCTCAAGGATCCCCAACAACCCTCCCAATGCTAACAATAGAGAAATATAAATGAACACAAGAATATACGTGGAAACTCCAAAACCGGAGAAAAACCACGGGCCTCCAGAGAGAAAGATCCACTATGCGACAAATTGTTACAATCACATAGACTAATCTCTCAAGCCTCCCCCGCCCAATTACACCCACACTCTCCAAAGTGTTTAACTAAAAACTTTCTACACTCTAAGACAAGAGAACTAGAAAAGAAAGAAAGAACCAAACACTTCAAGTGTATTTTTGGTTGGGGCACTTTGAAACCAAAGCCTTGGACTTCTTTTATAAGCTTGGAGTCCTCCAAGCTTTCATCCTTGCACCAATGTGGGATGGGAACTTTTCATATAGCCAAAAAATCCTAACATTAACTAACACGTTTATAAATTATAATATACAGTCAGGTGGACCGTCGTACCCGGTTTACTTGGGAAGAAGAGACGGGACGAAATCAGATGCTGCGTGGGTTGACTTACCCTCGCCCTCGATCTCGTGGGAAGCGGCTCTTGCATACTTCACGAAAAAGGTTTAAATGTGCAAGACATGGTTACATTGTTAGGTATGTTGCATTTTCATATGATCCATCTCTTACACTCAAAACCAACACAATTTGGTCGTCGTGCTAGGCTTTGATTGAAAACATAAGTTTTAGCGACCTTTCGATTTTAGTTTCACTATGATATTGTTTCTGGCCTCTTTTATCATGTTATCGGGTGTTTTTAATTTGTTTGAATTGTTTTTGGGTGGTTTTAGGAGGACATATGATGGGGAGAACTCGTTGTAGCAACATTCTAGACCGTCTATACAACTTCAACAACACAGGAAAACCAGACCCGACCATGGAACCAACGACATTAAATTACTTGCAAAAGCAATGTCCCAAGAAGGTCAGGTTGGGTCAGCCCAATCCTCTTATAAACTTGAACCCGGATAACCCGACCCACAAGTTTACCAACTCTTACTATTCAAGAGTGTTGGGACATAAGTCCGTTTTAGGGGTTGACCAAAGTCTGCTCTACGGCAATGATACGAACGACCTAACTAATGAATACGCTAAAGGCCTTGAAGACTTTAGGCGTGGATTTGCTTTGTCGATGAGCAGGATGGGAGGACTCAAGGTTCTTACAGGAACCAAAGGCGAACTAAGAAGGAATTGTCGAGTTGTTAACAAGTAGATCTACTTTGTTGTGTGTTGACAGGCGCAAACTGTAAACTGCATACATACAGATATATGTGTTTATGTGATACAGAACCTGCTCTCAGTGAAACATATTGGGTATGTATGTTTGTTTGTGTTTATGTGATAAAAGTGAGATTGATATATGATCATTTTGTATTATTCATAAGTAGATTCACGTTCATGTATTTTGTTTCCGTTGAATCATAGGATCACTAGATATTTTCAATAACATATGATATCAAGTTGTTTTGTGATCGAGCAAATATACTTCTGTTAATTAATTTTATTAGAAAGACTTAAGTTTTAAAAACTTATAATATACTAATTTCATAAACTAACACACACGCATATATATTTATTTATAAAATATAGCCGCTAATATGTTGTTAGTAAAACTGAATATTAATTTATATATCCTTATAAACAACTAGCTAGGTGTTTAATTTATTTATGTCACTCCATATTTTAATAACCAGCTTTATCAAAATTATCAAAGTTGCGTTCGAGAAATCACGTTTTCAATACATTCCATTTAAACCATAATCATCATATGGTTCAGTCATAAAATTCTCATGTGACTCGGAATCACAAATATCCTATGTGATTCAATAAAGTAGACGAGATAACTTCTTTTTAATTTGAATCGTTAACTCTCTATGATCCTATGTTAAATTAAAGATCGCTCATCCAAATATACAATTAATTTACACATGTTGATATGTTTAGGTTGACTATATTAGTATTCCACATCATTTAACCATATATTAAGGACTTTTAGCGGGATCCGTGGGTAGGAAGGGTAGACGTAGACTTCTTGTGGGACCCCTGTGTGAAGAACACACCAATGAATCAAAGAAAAGAATAACAACCCTCAATCGGAAATTGATCTTGAATTGTGAAACAAAATCAATTACAATGGATACCCAAAATCAATGAATTCCCAAGATATATAGCAAATCGAGAATGTCGTTAATTCCCCCCAATTTGCCTTAACAACCACTTAACAAACAAACAATGAAAAATGACAAAAACAGTCCCTGTACTATTAACAATGAGAAATCAGCACCAACATTACACCCAAAGCTTCGGAAGTAATACAATAAGCTTCGGAAGCATCGTCATATTGCTTCGGAAGCAGCTTAACATTTAACAATCTCCACCTTTGGGCTGCATTTCTCTATCAAACACAGTTAACCAAGATTAACTCACCTTCATAATCTTCAAACACTTTCGAAACTTCCCAACAATAATGTTTTAGTCAAAACATCAGCAGCATTATCTTCAGTGCATACATACTCAATTTTGACCTCTTTAGTGTTCACAACATCTCGAATAAAATGAAATTTAACCCTTATATGTTTTGTTCGCTCATGAAATGCATTATGCTTAGCCAACTGTATAGCACCAGTATTATCACAAAACACACAAGTATTACTTGAATCAACTCCAAGTTCATCAACAAATCCTTTTAACCACAATGCTTCATTGACTGATTCAGTCAATGCAATGTATTCTGCTTCTGTGCTTGACAAAGCTACAACAGATTGAAGAGATGCTTTCCAACTCATCAAACTTCCCATTACTTTGAACAAATACCCAGTAATGGATCTTCCCCTATCCATGTCTTTAGCAAAGTCAGCATCCACATAGCCTTGAACCATTTGACTATCATCTATATTGCCACCAAACACTAATCCAGTTTCAATTGACCCTTTAAGATATCTTAATATCCACTTCACTGCATCCCAATGACCTTTCCCTGGATTGGCAATATACCTACTAACCAAGCTTACACCATAACTGATATCTGGGCGTGTGCATACCATTAAGTACATGAGGCTTCCTACTGCATTAGCATAAGGAACTTTCTTCATATATTCAACTTCTTGATCAGAATTAGGACTATCTTGTGCAGACAACTTGAAATGAGATGCCAATGGAGTATTAACAGATTTACAATCCATCATGCCAAACTTTGTAAGTATCTTCTTTATATATGATGTTTGTGACAACCTGAGTTCTTTCAACTCCCTTCTCCTGTTAATCTCCATACCTAGGATCTTTTTAGCAAGACCTAACTCTTTCATTTCAAATTCACTCATGAGAAGGTCTTTAACATCTCTTATCTCACTCATGTCTTGACATACTAACAACATGTCATCTACATAGAGTAACAGATAAAGATGATTTTCTGTGTTTCCCTTTCTCATGTACACACAAGAGTCATAATCACTTCTGCAGAACCCATGAGATAAGATGAAATCATCAAATCTCTTATACCACTGTCTTGGTGATTGTTTCAAACCATATAAAGATCTCTGCAATAGACACACCTTATCTTCAGATTCTTCAAACCCAAGAGGTTGAGTCATATAGATCTTTTCATCTAATCTTCCATGCAAAAAGGCTGTCTTAACATCTAACTGTTCTAACTCCATGTTCATAGAAGCAGTTAATGCTAATATCACCCTTATAGATGTATGTCTTACTACTGGTGAAAAGATTTCATGATAGTCTATCCCTCTCTTTGTTTAAACCCTTTAGCCACTAACCTTGCTTTATATCTAGGCTTCTCAACCCCAGGTATACCTTCTTTCAACTTATACAACCATTTGCAAGGGACTACCTTATGGTCCTTAGGTCGGTCTACCAATACCCAGGTCTCATTTTTAAGCAAAGAATTCATTTCTTCTTTCATAACAGCTATCCACTTCTCTCTATCAGGTGATGTAATGGCTTCATGAAAACTAAGTGGTTCATTTGTGTCTTCATGTTCAGCAGTAACAAATGCAAATGCTGATAAGTTTGTTGAACTCTCATCTTCAACATCTCTAAACCTTAATGGTGGCTTGACTTGTCTTCTAGTCCTGTTCTTAGCAAGGCTATATGAACTGGTACTAGAAGACTCCTGCTGTGTAGTTCCTTCAGCATGGCCATCAGAACTATCACCTGAATGGGCATTATCAGGCTGTGCAGGATGGGAACTATGATGCTCATGACTGTCAAGCTCCACCTCAAGTTGAAATTCCTTCTCACCACCAATTTTCTCTCTATCACTTTCAAGACTCTTACCTATCATATCTTTGTAGTAAGTGTCTTCTACAAATGTGACATCTTTACTAGTTATAACTTTGGGACTTACATTCCCAAACCTCTATAACCTGTACCCCTTTGTACCTTCAGGATAACCAATCACTATACACTTTTGTGCTCTAGCCTCTAGCTTACCTTGCTTTACATGAGCATAAGCTAGAGTGCCAAACACCCTAAGATCAGAATAATCTGTCTTCTTCCCTGACCAAACTTCCAAGGGTGTTTTCATATTGAGTGCACTAGAAGGAGATCTATTCACTAGGTAAGCAGCAGTTGACACATCTTCTCCCCAAAAAGACTTAGGTAACCCAGAACTCAACAACATACATCTTACTTTATTCAATAAAGTCCTGTTCATCCTCTCAGCTAATCCATTTTACTAAGGTGTGCCAGGAACAGTTAGATGTCTAACAATACCATGAGTTTTACAAAATTGATTGAACTGAGTATGGCAAAACTCAAGTCCATTGTCTGTTCTAAGCTTCTTAATCCTTCTTTCAGTTTGATTTTCAACCATTGATTTCCATTCTTTGAATTTATCAAATGCTTCAACCTTACTTTTAAGCACATAAACCCACACCCTCCGGGAATAATCATCAATTAGGGATAAGAAATACCTTGCCCCTCCAAGTGTTTCTGGTTTGGCTGGTCCCCACATGTCAGAGTGTATATAGTCCAATATGCCTCTGGTGGTATGTACACTCCTTGTAAACTTCACTCTATGAGCCTTTCCCATTACACAATGCTCATAGAATCCTACATCAACTGCTTTAATGTCAATCAGTTGCTGCTTTACAAGCTCCATTAGCCCTTGACTACTTATGTGGCCCAATCTTCTATGCCATTGAACAGCTTCCTGTTTATGATTGAACTCACAGATGTATTGACTGCATCTGTTACACAACCATCTAACAAGTAGATGTTGTTATCTCCCCTTGTTCCTGTGATCACCACCAATGACCCCTTTATCACCTTGGCCTTTCCATTCTTGAGACTAACACCATACCCTTCTTTCTCAAATGTACCCAATGAGATCAAATTTCTAGTTAACTTTGGTATGTACCTTACATTCTCAAGTTCAACACATGTTCCATTATCTAACCTCAATGAAACATTCCCCAAACCAAGGATTTCACATGGTCTATCATCACCCAACTGCACCACTCCAAGATTATCAAACTTGATACTCTTAAAGTGCTTTTTATAAGGTGTCATATGGTATGAGCACCCTGAGTCAAGAATCCAATCACTGTAATTAGCAGCCCTTGTCTTGACACTACCAGTACATCAGCACTTTCATACCCATCATTAGATTCTTCTTGTGACACATTTCCTTGTCCCTTGAAGGTGTATTCATCACTCTTCTTCTTTCTTCTCTCTGGACATTCTCTCTTTAAGTGTTTCTCAGAGTTACAAATGTAACACCTTCTCTTAGTTCTTGACTTGGATCTTGATCCCACTTTACCTTTGAAACCTGTGTTTCTTTTCTCTTACCTGCCCCTAACAACCAGTCCATCTCCTGATTCATCTCTATCATCTGACCGTTTCTTCAACTCTTTAGAGTTCAGGGCAGCCAAAACCTCTTCCATGGTTAAGGTTTCTCTTCCGTACATTAGGGTGTCCACAAAGTGTTCAAATGATTATGGAAGAGAGGTCAGGAATATAACTGCCTGATCCTCATCACCTAATGTTACTTCTATGTTCTCAAGGTCTAGAACTAGCTTATTGAATTCATCAATGTGATCCTCAAGATTCTTACCAGCAGACATGTGAAATGTGTAGAGTCTCTTCTTCAGGTATAGCCTGTTGGCCAACGATTTGGTCATGTACAGCCCCTCCAGCTTAGACCAAATCCCTACTGCTGTTGTTTCTTTCGAAACCTCTCTCAAGACACGATCCCCTAAACTTAGGATAATCGCGCTGTGAGCCTTGTCCAGTGTATCTTTCCACTTCACCTCAAGATCGGTCTTCTCTCTGTCTGTTGCCCCTACGTGAGGAACTGGTGCCACTCCGGCCAAAGCAGAAACTACTCCTTGATGCACTAGCAACGCACGCATCTTCACAAGCCACAAACCAAAGTCATTCTTTCCATCAAACTTCTCGATTTCAAACTTTGTTGACACCATCGCTCCACCTGATTGATTGCAGATTGATCAGGTCTTCAATCGATCGTAGAAATGATGTCGAAGGTTTCAATCGATCGCTCCTTTCTGTTTGATTCACTGAGACGAGCCGTAAACGAGGCTCCGATACCAATTGTGAAGAACACACCAATGAATCAAAGAAAAGAATAACAACCCTCAATCGGAAATTGATATTGAATTGTGAAAGAAACTCAATTACAATGGATACCCAAAATCAATGAATTCCCAAGATATATAGCAAATCGAGAATGTCGTTAATTCCCCCCAATTTGCCTTAACAACCACTTAACAAACAAACAATGAAAAATGATAAAAACAGTCCCTGTACTATTAACAATGAGAAATCAGCACCAACATTACACCCAAAGCTTCGGAAGTAATACAATAAGCTTCGGAAGCAGCGTGATATTGCTTCGGAAGCAGCTTAACATTTAACACCCTGTTTTCTTCAACCTACCCTTTTTCGCGTTTCTTGCCGTTTATATGTTGTACACACTTTCTGAGCATTTATGTGATCTGTACCGGTGTACTGTATGCCGTATATTATGATTGCTACTGTTATTGATTTCGTTATTGAGTCGGGGGTCTCTTCGGAAGCGGTCTCTCTATCTCCCAAGATAGAGGAAAGACTCGCCACCAACTACCCCTCCCAGACCCTACTCTCTTGAGTGGGATTTACTGGGTATGTTTGTTTATTTGTTATCATTTAACCATATATATCACCACACATTTTGTTGCAACTCCTTGAAAAGATAATGCACATGTGCCCATGAGGCAAATATGCTTTCAGTAGGCCGGTACATACGTTGCACTTATGAGAAACATAAGTTTACTTAATCGTCCAGTTGT
This sequence comes from Flaveria linearis, assembly GCA_024085815.1. NCBI lineage: Eukaryota > Viridiplantae > Streptophyta > Magnoliopsida > Asterales > Asteraceae > Flaveria > Flaveria linearis. The sequence goes on from CM044012.1 coordinate 65,421,073, forward strand.
TCTTATTCTTGAAAAAATCACATAGATATAAACTTATTACTTGTTATATCAGTCAAGTAATATCCTTTGTTGGCGTTCTAGGTATTTCCACTATACTTTACTTTAGATACTTAATACATCGCTAACTGGACCCACATCTTCCAGGTAACCAACGTGTATGCTTTTCGGGTATTTAACCGTTCACTCGGTTTTGTCACTGACTTTAATTTCCTTTAGTCCTAACCTATATTAATTAAGAGGATTGGTACCTGATCTTAGAGCACTAGATAATTCTAATTCACTCCCGAACATATATACTTTGGTATAATCTTTAACTTATTTGTTGTTTTCGTTTATCACTTACGTTCCGAAATGTAAATGTATATTTGTTACAAATTATTGGCCGCCTTCATTATCGACTCTCACTCAAATCTTCTCTAATAAGATTTGATTTTGTTATAGTTTCGTTTTCATCCACTGGATTTCACTGATGACATAACTAACCTTCATGTTTTATTTTGATGCTTTTATACCCTAAGATTTAAACTATTTATTATTGTTGTTGTTGTTATGGTATTGCTATTTAATATTATTATTTTTGAAAGGGTTTTAACGCTCGTTTAAACATTTGTTGTTTCAATAGTCGTTTTAACTAGAATTTACTCGTTTAACAATGTATAAAATATGAGTTTTAAATGTTTTAGTTCCATTCTGAAAATGAGATGTTATAAATTGAGACATAAAAAGAAAGAAAATGACGACAACGGGTCGTTTAATTTGGCAACTCCTATTCTCAATTCTCATCTCCTTTAATAAAACAAAATAAATATCAGCCACATAGTTATTTTCTAACACGTTCATATAATCTATATGTATGCTCCATTTATGAGTGTCCACATGTGCTTATCATAATAAATTTACAAATTTTGATTTCAAAACAATTTTCTTAATAAATGCTCATTAAATATTAATCAATCAAATTAATTTCTTTCTAGAAATAAATAAATGTTTCATTAAAAAATTAATAAGACTTAATTTTGTTAAAGCACAATTGTTAAAAATATGATACTTTAAAATATATATAAAGAGGTTTATGATATTTATGAATAACAGTATTTTTTTTTGTTTATGTGTTCTTGTTTGTATTTTAAACTAGTATTTAACCCTACGCGTTGCGGTAGAGACGTAAAACTATATCAAATAACATCAATGTCACATCGTCGCTAGCGACCACCAACACTAAAAAAACTCGTAAAATAAAAAATAAAATCGAACGAAAACTAGACGCAAAAAACAGATGTAAAAACGTTAAATCACATATTCACGTGCCTGTATGTTAACTCACAAATTTTAGACCGAAACGTAAAATAAAAAATTGTAAATTGAAAGTATATGAGATCAAAGTTGAAAATGAAAATGTATTAGTGTTATATGTAAAAGACAAAAACTATAGGGTTAAAAATGATGAAGTAAAGAAAAAACAAAGTGATGTACAATCTATAAACATAAGGTATAAACCTTAATGCATAGCAAGTTGATAATTAATATTTTATAATATGTTTTTATATATAATAATGTTACTGATATATTATGTATAACATATATTAGATTATGCATATATATAAACTACTATATAATTTTTCTATTTTAACTTGTCGGACACACGAATATCTAACTTAGTAATCATTATATATCTATGTTCACTATGTTCACACTCAAAGAGAAAACTACGACTACAGTAACTTTCAAGAACACATTGATATATACACAAACTATATCTGTACCTATAATACTCTTAAATAAAAAATCTCAAACCATATTGAAATACACATGTATATAAAGAAATGATTTAATTACGTAAATGATTCTAACCGTTTAACAAAAAACAAGTACAATTTTGAAAAAAAACAAATTGGTACTTATGTTTAATTTTATAGCACTTTCGAGACCTAATATTAACTATCGTTAAAGGTTCTACTAATTTATACATCCATTTGAGTAAGGATATTAAAAAAAACCACAAACCAAAAATAATCAAAAACCGAATCATACTCGTAAACGTTAATCATGACACACATGTCTTGGTTATTCGGTTTGATTATCCAAATAAACCGAAAAATAACCGGCTCAATTAGATAACCGAACCGAATAGATCAAACACATCTTTTTAAACAGTTTAATAAGATGAATTTAATTTGATTATAATTATTTATAATTCGATTAGACTGGTTAATAGTTAACCCAATAAAATTTCATAACTGAGTAAAACGAATAAACGAATAAACGGTTAACCGAACTGTTAAAATCCCATATTCAAGTCTATTAAATAAAGTTTATGAGAGATTTCGATTATATAAAAGTTTAGTCATAGCTTGATATTATAGGTATGACAAGTGTAACATTCTCCCAACTCCTATACAAATGAGTTGGCGCTCACAAAAAACATAAAATATTCATCACTGTTTTCCCTCCGATTCTAGGGTTTACAAAATCCCAAATCACACACACACTAACTGCAATCAACCTTCACCCGATAAACAATCATGTCGGTGAGGCTAACGGATGGTGCAATTTCGATGATATCCACCGGAAAATGGCCGGAAACGGAGGCGAAACCCGTGGTTCAGGTGGTGGATGTTCGGAATGCTTTGTCGAAAACTGCTTCCGGCGAGAGGTATCGGCTTCTTGTATCCGATGGATTGTTCTTTCAGCAAGGGATGCTTGCTACTCAGTTCAATGATTTGGTCAGATCGCAGCAGTTGCAGAGGGGCTCTGTTGTTCGATTGAATGACTTTATCACCAATGTGATCAATGATCGCAAGTATGTGATATGTTACTTCTTGTTTATTGTTTATGGATTGTGTTTGTTTGAAATTGGTTGCTGTATGTTAGTGTTTTTGTGCATGTGGTGTATCGCGTACGGAAAAGTATCATCTTTTACGTAATTGGATTTGGTTGAATAAAGGGATGCTTGTTTTCGTCTTTAATTATGGAAGAACAGAAGACTGGTGATTCAATTTCTGTTTGATAACCTTGCAGGCCATTTGTGACTTTACACGAGAGAACATTCTGGATTTATGTTTTTTGTACAAATAAGCAGCGAGATAGCTATTAGAAATAATAATCATGCACAAGTATGGAAATTTAAAATATAAACACCTCATGTGGTTTTAAATAATGCTTAAGAGTTAAGATTCAAATTACTCTCTCTTACGAAGAATAAGGGCTATATGCTTACAATCAATTGAGACTCAGGATTCTGGCTGTGAGTTTTGTTGGGTTTACGAAGGCCCATGCTTTTGTTTCTTGTAAATTAAGCTGTTAACTCTAATTAGTCTCTATATATACCCGTGTCATTTATTGTAACTTTTATACTTAGCATAGTCCACCGACTGAACCATGTTATATCTTCTTTTTTCATACTTATGATCATCTGTGCTTGTTGTTGTAATCTATATTTCCATTGTGTTAACCATAACAAGTTCTAGTACGAATTTGCCCTGGGGTCTGATCTGCTTGTGTGGCCTTAAAGATACAACTTGGCGATAGTAAAGGATTTTGACGATACGCCTATTAAACTCATGTCAATGTACTTGTAAATCACAACCTTTTTTAGCTAATTCTATAGCCGGTGTTTGACATAAAGATTGTAGTGGTAGAACTTTGTCTTGCTGTATTTTAGCTGATTTGTGTTTATAGAAATTGGTACATTTTTTGTTCTTGTTTTTAATTTAAACCAATAAGTTGACCATAGAGTAGATGGAGAGATATGCCATCTGTATTGCTAGACTTTAAGCTTAGTTTATTTGTTTATAATTTCAGATGGATCTTTGTTCCAGCATCATACACTCACACAGGTAGTTTGGAGTGGAGAGGGTCTATTGGTAGTAACTAGTCTGTGTTGACTTTGTAATTATGTTGTGCTCATATGTTTAAATCTTTACTCCTGTTACGGATTTAGTACTTTTACAGTGATAGACATATAAATTGTGTATGATTTGGAGATTATCATATAAAAAATCTGACATGTTTCTAATTACTGTTCAGGATTATTATAATCGTTGGTGTTGAGGTGATTCTGTCAAATTGTGATATAATTGGTGATGCAAAAGCATTCAATCATACTCTTGACAGTGAGCCTTCTACATTAAAGTCTCTAGCACCTATGGAGGCGATCAATCAGCCAACCACAACTATGGGTGGTCCTCAGAAATTTACGGGCTCTGTTCCTCGACCTAGTCTCGGTGTGAATCCCCCAAATTATCTGCATAGACAGGAAGATAGTGCAGGTCTACGTTCTCATGCTATGCCACATGCACCTACAATGCTTTCATGCCCGTCTGCAAACAGTTACATGCGTCCAGTTCAACCCACGCATAATCAACCTCCTCCAATGTATATGAACAGGGGACCCACAGCAAAAAACGACGCCCCACCTAGGATCATCCCCATTGCTGCTTTGAACCCCTATCAAGGGAGGTGGACTATTAAAGCTCGTGTGACTGCAAAAGCCGAACTTAGACATTACAACAATGCAAAAGGAGACGGAAAAGTTTTTTCTTTTGATCTTCTTGACTCTGATGGTGGTGAAATAAGAACAACATGCTTCAATGCTGTAGCTGACCAGTTTTATGACCAAATTGAAGTTGGTAAAGTTTATTTCATCTCAAAAGGTAACATTAAACCTGCTCAGAAAGCTTTTAATCACTTGAAGAACGACCATGAAATTACACTGGATTATTCATCAACAATACAACCTTGCTTAGACGATGACGGCTCAATACCACAACAACAGTTTCATTTTCGTTCAATTGCTGAAATTGAAAACTTGGATAGCAATACTATTTTGGATATCATTGGTGTGGTTTATAGTATTAAACCTTCATTAACCATAACAAGAAAAAACAATACCGAGACCCAAAAAAGAACCCTAAGTTTAAAGGACATGTCTGGAAGAAGTGTTGAGGTAACTTTATGGGGTAACTTTTGTAACAGAGAAGGCCAGACTCTTCAAAACATGTGTGATTCTGGAACATTCCCTGTTATGGCTATGAAAGCAGCTAGAGTTAGTGAGTTCAATGGTAAAACTGTAGGGACCATATCTACAAGCCAGCTTTGCATAGAACCTGATTTTCCTAAGGCCCATGAGCTCAAGACATGGTATGATAATGTTGGAAAAAACACCCCCACTGTTTCTTTATCTCATGATACTCTAGCCCGATCCGATGCAAGGAAAACTATTTCCCAAATTAAAGATGAAAATCTCGGGACCAATGAGAAGCCAGATTGGATCACAGTTAGTGCCACGTTATCTTTTATAAAAGTTGAAAACTTCTATTACACAGCATGTCCACTCATGTTGGGTGAACGAAAATGCAGTAAAAAAGTTACAAATAACGGTGATGGAAGATGGCAATGTGACAGGTGTGATCAGACCGTTGACGAATGTGATTACAGATATATTCTTCAGTTACAGTTACAAGACCATACTGGTTTAACATGGGCAACTGCGTTTCAAGAAAGTGGGGAGGACATAATGGGAATTTCTGCCAAAGATTTGTATTACATAAGACATGAAGAGCAAGATGAAGAGAGATTCACAGAAATTGTAAGGAATGCTCTTTACACTAAATGTAATTTCAAATTGAAGGTGAAAGAAGAAAGCTTTGGTGATGAACAACGTGTGAAGTCAACTATTGTCAAAGTTGAGAAGATAAAAGCTTCATCAGACACCAGTTTTCTTCTGGATTTGCTTAAAAAGGAGGACCAAAAGATTGAAATCCCAATTGGCACATCAGCACCTTTGAACAATTTTATGGGGAGTGTTGTTACTGCTAGTGGTGTTGGTCAACAAGCCAGTTTATCAGCAAATGTAACAGGTCAATATGGAAATCAATATGCTGGTTCTAGGCATGGTGTTGGTCAACAATCCAGTCTACCTGCAAGTGAAACTGGTCAATATGGTGGTTCTAGGTATGGTGTTGGTCAACAAGCCAGTTTACCAGCAAGTGAAATGGGTCTATACGGGAATCAATATGGTGGTTCTAGGAGTGGTGTTAACTGCAACAGCTGTGGTGGTGTGGGCCATAGCTCTGTGAACTGTCCAAGTGCTGTAAATTGTTCGGGTGGAAGATTTAACAGTACGCCTTCTGTAGGCGGAAATAGTTCCAGTTGTTTTAAATGTCATCAACCTGGACATTGGGCTAAAGATTGTCCTGGTGTGAATAATGTTTCTTCAGCCTATGGTGGCGGAAATGCGGCTGGAAGATATGGTAGTGCATCTGGTCAATATGTTGGATATTGACTCTTAACAGGTATAAACTCACACGCTTCTCAGTTCTCACGTTACGCAAGCTAATGATGTAAACAGTGTTTTATCGGTGATTTTTACTCTTATAATTGCAGGTTCATCGGTAATTTTTGATCTACGTTTGTCAAGATGAATACTGCAGTTTTTTGTTGCAATAGAAGGCCAGCTGTCTCAGTTTTGGGTTCGACTTTTATGTTTTTTGACTGGTTTAGGGTAGAATTGTACAGTTGGATCTATGGATATGTTTTTTTTTTTCGTATGTGAGGAGCGAATATCGACTAACTGTTGTGTACGTAGTTTAAATTTTTGTAAATTGTGGCATCTGGTCCTTATTTAACTTCTCTACTTTTGTTACAGAAATTATATTGTGATTTCAACATAGGTCTACGATTCACCTTCGGCGTCCTCTCAAGTCAATGCAAATCACACAGTTCTTGTGTCCCTAGTTTCTTGCCTTTTGAAGAGAAATGGTTTCGTCTTAACACATACAAAATACGAACAATCAGGGTCACGTTTCATTTAGCAAGATGCAGTGGTTGTGTCAAGTTGTTCTAGCTCATAAACAGCACAAAAAAACAACTAATCATTAGCAACAATAATTAATTAACGTATGGTCACGAAAAGAGACCGTCTTACTCTATTCTTATGTCTTGCTCTGAGTTCTTATGTCCGCGCCTAGAGCACTTCAGAGTTTAGACTACATAGATTTAACAAACAGTAGAAGGTGAACTTATAACTTATATATCTCCATGGTGTCTAGCTTGTTGACAGTGTGGGATAATATTTTTGGAGTGAATACCATGAATGCTTAAACCTAATTGTTGTCATCACTAAAATTGAGGCTTATGACAAGATGGTTGTGTGTTGATATGTGGAGTGAGTACTCTACATGAGCATGTTCACTACTTCATGTATTAAACAAATTATTATTTTCACATGAACTTATGTTGGCGTTTAAAAATTAAAAGTTATATTCATAACACATCATAAAAATTTACTACATGCTTTTATGTTGCTACAAAAACACATGATTGCTTTTATGTTGCTATCATTAACGTAGTTGGACTTGGGCATCTGCAAGATCGAAAAGTGATCTTTCTGGTCCAAAGCAGCATCGGTGGTGGTATTGCATTATTCTTTGTCCTTCTGTTCGAATAGAGGTCGCAAATATAAACAACTCATCAAAAACTTCACATTCTCAAATTCATATGAATGTTTCAACAGCTAAGCCAGCATACACATATGGTATATCAAATGAAAATACACATAAAACTACCATAAACAACCATAATCATATTAAATACATAGATTTCTCGATAAATAAAAGAAAAAAGCCACTAGCCACCGAGCTTATCGTCTCCAACTCAGTGGGTGTTTGGGATTCCTTTTTAAAACAACTTCTGACTTTTTGAAGGGGTAAAAAAACAAAAATGATCCTTCAAAAGTCACCATAAAATTTAACTTCTGATGACTTTTGGAGGGACATTTTTGTCTTTTTACCACTTCAAAAAGTTAAAAGGAATTTTAAAAAACAATCCCAAACATCCTCTCAACTTTGAAAATTTATACATCAAACCACATTAGCTCGATCTCAACTTGAGTTTTTTTAAGCTAATCAAACAATTAAAGTAGTTTACAGAGGTTCGAACATGTATGGTTTTCTCACTTATAATTTCTTCACATTAACGTATTCAATTTCTGCAACCGAAGGCTTAAATGCAAGCCCCCCGGCCGTCGGCGCCGGCGCCGGCGCCGGTGTAAGCAAACACGGCGCCGGTGAAGGAAGAGTATTCTCACTGATCACCATTTCGAATCTCTTTAAGGTGTGTATATTATCTTCTCGCACGCTTCAAACCCTAGGAAGCACAATTGAGTGATAAAGTTTAACAAGGAAAATGAGATCACATTGTTGTAGTTGATGGTGTGTTTCTGATGTAGCTATTGAATATTGATCCCTGTATTGTATAGAGCTTTTTATCATGCAAAGGCCAATGCAATTATAACTTTTATGAGAACTGCTAGTTATGTTATAAATGAGAGTTTGAGATTGTTCAAAAGATTACAGATCATAACATTAAGAAGGTGGTATGTTTTTCAACATGTATAACTATCACCTTTGCTGTATGCTTGTTCTTCATCAACTTGTAGGCAAATTCTTATTGTGATGCACTTAGGTCGTGATATTTTAGGATCTGTATATGGAATTAAGCTAAATTATTCACATGAAGTGCTTGCAAGAATTGGCTTATCAACGACTAACCAGGTGCAAACTCTTATATAAAGATGAGACATCATAAGAAGCATAAAGCAGAGATTTCTTTTTAGTAGACAGATTTTGATTGGAAGGCTGAATCATTGCCCCTTCATAATTTTGTGTTAAATAGCACTTCTTGCTAAAAGCGTTATTTTTTTTGTTTTTAAATTGCTACTTTTGTTGGGGTTTTCATAGTACCTCACTATGAAAGACCAAGCGTGTCAATAACAAAACCCGAGGTCCTATAGATAATAGGTCCATGAAAGATTGTATATTACTATATATAAAATAAATGTTATCATACCAGGCAGCCTGTCGTCCGTGGTTCTGAACATTACCTGTTCGTCTAAAAATTATAAGTTTCAGTTGCTAGAAAATTGAGGACTTAGAACCTAACAAATTATATACACACCAGGTCAACTGGTTTGCTCTTTACATATATTCTTTCACCACCACTGCCACTTGATATTTAGCTAGTTGTGTTCTGTCTTTATCTTGTAGATAGGCTTATAATCATCACTTGTATAACATATATGGAGCATTTAATTGTTCAATAGAGGCACGCCTTCGAGAATATCTATTTTATTTCATTATTGTTATAGATTTGTGTTCAAGAGTAATATATAAATCACTCAAGGTTTTACTCCATTCTTTGTTGGTTTTATTCCATCTTCCAAGTTCCACCACTATAGAACTTTAGAATGAATTCCTTACTAGTTGATGATCTCATGACAACCCTTTATTATTAAAGTGGTTAACAACCCGTATATCCATATCATATACATCCACTAAGTAGTTCAGGTGTTTAAGTTTCTCTACAGGCATATATGGTTTAGAAAACAAAGCACCTAGCATAATTATATGTTGAAAGTGAAACTCAGGAGAAACATATGCATCTCCCAATGGAAAATCTACCATCTAGCTGTTGATAGGAGGGATTAGGATTTGCAAGGTGAAAAGCTTAAAATTAATTCTTGTTATTGTTGAAATAAATAAAATACACTTCACATTTAATATAAAAAAGTAACGCGTGTGGTCAAGAATCGCATTTAATATGAATAGAGTAACATGTGGGGTAAATATGAAATATAATTTCACACTAAACAATGTGTAAGATAGCTTAATGATTTGAAATAATTTTGCAAACAGGGAATGTAGTATCTTTATTAATTGAAATATAGTAAGTTGAGGTAAGATGTACCTATAATCTATTAAGATGAATTGTTTCTAAAGTTGGCACACATTTCTTGTATATGTTAGACTAAAACAACTAATATTAGGCGACAAAAAGAAAAAAAGGTGGGTATTGGATTTGAGGAGATGTTGATGATCCACAGCTGCCTTTGAAGTGATGGTTTTCTGATTGACCAGTTTCATGCTATTGTAGTGTTGATTTAGTGGTTGGAATTAGTCCGGATTGAGATCCAATGGTGATCAGCCCTGACCCTTAAATGTAGTTGTTTTGATCTGTTACATGTCAAGCCCTTGGATTATTTTTAATCCATTACATTTCTTTTGTATGCTAGACAAAAACAAATTAAATTGTCATAACAAGAGCTGTTCGACTTGGATGGTGGATGAAAAAGGGGAGTGATTTATGATTGTGACCCGTGGCTATTGTAGTATTGATCTAACGGTTAAAATGAGGCCAGATTTGAGGATGCAAAGACCATCAACTCTGACCCTTGGATTATGATCCAATGGCTGCATGACTTTTAACCTTTAGTGAGGGCATGAATAAGGGTATTCCACAGCTAAAACAAAACTCTGGTTATATAAACTGGTGACTATCAGACAATAGGAAAAACCCTAGGGAGTAATGGCAAAACCAAAGCAGAAATGGACATCAGAGGAAGAACAAGCCTTGTCAGCTGGTGTGGAAAAACATGGTGTAGGAAGATGGAGAACCATTCTCACCGATCCACAATTTTCCTCTTCACTGACTAGTCGATCGAATGTCGATCTAAAGGTTGTTTTCTTCTTCGACATGTTTGCGTGACTATATTTATTTCTCTTTGAATCGGTTTCTTGCAAGCCCTCTTATATCTTTCTTCGTGAATCTGATTCTGCTTGTTTCCATTTTTTATTATCTAATGTGTCACTCTTGATAAATGTTGATAACAATTTTGCAGGCAGGAATTTCAATTTGTGATTATTCCTTTTCTGAAAACTATATTGATTTCATGATACAAAGAAAACAAATTGGATCTACATACATATACATATAAGGTTCAAAACTAATGTGTGAATTGTTACTTACATTACCCTTGTCTATAGTTGGGTTAAGATTAAATATTTATACAGTTGCAAGTTACGCCTTCTGTGAGCTTCTCTATTTATGATTTTGTAAACTCAGCTTATATCTTTTTAATATGTAAACTTTATGATTTTTTTATACAGCATATGATATGCTAATTTACACACATTTGGTTGCATGATATCTTGAGTCCCTTTCTTTGTTTTGCCGTTCTTGGTCTTATAAAAAATATGATGTGCAAAAGCGGATTTATTGCAAGACACATCTTTAATAACCTTCTCACTCTATAGTTTTGGTAAGGCATATACACATCATGCATTTCACTTTCACTTCCAATGGCACCATTATCATATATGGCACTACTTCTCATTTCTGTGAAAGGTAAAAGTACATTAATATCTCTAAACTGTATTTAAGGATTTTCCTACCTGTATATCTACCTGGTATGGCGTAAATTTATTATTATTCCATATGCAGGACAAATGGCGAAACTTGAGTGGAAGTGATTATGGGTCCAGCAGCAGAGGGAGTGCTAGAACTCCGTATTCACAAGTTATTGATAACCTACTCTTAACTTATCCAGAACCTTCAAGGAGGTCAGCGGATAGGAAAGAAGAGCCCCACCGTATGTTTCTTTTCACTTGCTTCTTTAATTGTTTGTTTGTGTTGATTGCACTATCTAGTTATTATAATTAACTATACTTTGGGTTCTTGTACTATGTTTTTAGTTGCTATTTTTCTTAGTAACTTTATCAATTTCTTTGACATCATATCGTTTTAGTTAATTGATTGTATCTGATTCTATTTTATGCTCTTTGTCCAGGTACAAAAAATGATCTATGAGGCTCTTTCATCCATTGAAGATCCTAATGGAATTGATGCCAATGCAATGGCTGACTTTCTTGAGGTCAGAATATATCTCTTCACTTTGTATATGTTTTAATTAGTTTATGCAGAAGTTAATAGTTTTTGATGAAACTGTATACCTTCATTCTCCTGTTATCAGATGACCGGATGTGATTTGTGTGAGTTTGATAGACTTGAAACAATAAACTCACACCATAGATAATAATTGAATCTGATCAAACTGTTATCCTGCAGTAATATACCATAACTATAACCAAACCCGGTAATTCCCATCCATAGCATCTGCAGTCATATATTTCAATAATTTACAAATCTTGTATCTGTTAAGTGGCTAACTATCTTGTTTGTGTTACTATATGTAATATGTCAGAGGCACTCACTTCTGTTATAGGCCATACCCATGGACTAAAATTTAAGATATTTCATAGATTAAAGAAATATGGGATTTGCCACAATTGATTGTTCTTGATGTTTACACATGTTGCAGCCAAAGTATGAGTTACCCAAGAATTTCAGGAGGTTATTAACTTCAAAGCTCAGAAGACTTGAGCAGAATGGAGAGCTTGAGATGGTCTGAACTCTTATCTCAAGTTATATGTTTCGTTATTGAACATTTTTTGCTAAAGGTTAACAGTTACAGGGTCTTAAAGTCGCCTAAGAATACTAAAGTCTTTAGAACCTCCCCAAGCACTTTGCTAAATGGATCATTGTTTTATAATTTCCTTGAGTGTGTTTTGGTCACTACCTCTAGATTTTATGTAGCAACCAATTTCTGAAAGAGAAGTTTTATGGTTATTTTACATCAATTAATCACAACATTCAGGCTTACTAATAAAGTTTGAGGACTAAAAGTGTACAAGACCTAGTTGGAACATGTGTGAAAGTTGGGTGTTACGTAAAGCATTTTGTTCTTTTTGTTAAATATTTGATATTCATTACTTATGAAATTTTAAAAAAAAATAGAAGGAAAAAACTCTTTCCTAGTGACATCAACCTATTCAACCCATTTCAGTCCTTGTGACTTTAAGGAGACTTGGCCCCACAAATCAAGGTTATAGAGGTCTGGCCCGGCCTGAACTCTCTGACCCGTGGCCAACCTGAACTCTCTGACCCGTGGCCAACCTGACCCGCACATTTTGCCTCCCATATTAAAATGCACTTAAATGCAGGTGAATTGCTGCTGCTACAAGGTCAAGGCTACGCCTTCAGGTGCTGAAACGCCCCAACTGATGATGTTAGGACAGATAATGTTGACAACAACGAAGAACAAGGGGGACCCCAAAACGGCAACGAAGAACTAGGGGGACCCCAAAACGGCAACGAAGAACAAGGGGGACCCCAAAACGGCAACGAAGAACAAGGGGGACCCCAAAACGGCAACGAAGAACAAGGGGGGCCCCAAAACGGCAACGAAGAACAAGGGGGACCCCAAACGGCAACGAAGAACAAGGGGGGCCCCAAAACGGCAATGAAGAACAAGGGAACCCCAAAACGGCAACGAAGAACAAGGGGAACCCCAAAACGGCAACGAAGAACAAGGGGAACCCCAAAACGGCAACGAAGAACAAGGGAAACCCTTTCCTACAGAAACACCAGAAGATGCAGCAAATGTTGCTGCCTTTCAGGTGTCTGTAGCTGTAATCATGGAAGACGGGCTAATTAGAAAAAGTGAAGTTGGAGATACGCTTGATGAGCTTTTAGAAGAAAGTATGGCTATGCTAATGCTGGCAGAAGAGCTCCATGGTCAATGTAAATGGCCCTACATTACCTTTAAATCATAATTTTTAAATCTTTTTTTTTTTGCTGAAATATGACCATATCTGTTTGATTTGACAGGCTGAAGAGATGAACCGGTTGTTCTGTCTCCCTGAAGTGCTGTTTGCGATATTGGTTCAAGTGGTAATCTAGTGTTTAAGGTTAATGATGGTGAGTTGGTGAGTCGATACATTGCCATATGTTGATCGTGTGGCGTACTCTTTTGCCTTCTAGCAGAGACGTGTTGTTTTGGATTATGCAAACTCAAAACTTTGGTTCATGTTTTCTATGTTTGAGACCTTTTGCTCTTATCTGGTAAATTTAGTGTGAAAATGTCATCTTACAATGCGGTTTTAATGAATTTCTAGGCCTAACATCTAACCACGGGTTAGAGAATGATAGGCTAAACCGGACGGGTAGAGTGGGCCAGGTTGGCCGGATTGGTCGATAGTTTGGTTTTGATGGCTTAGTGGTTGGAACACATTTTTTTTATCATTATTTTCTAAAATCATTAGTTTGTATCAAAAAAAAATCAGTGATAAAGAGAGTTCAAAAAATGAAGAAAAACTATAAATAATAAAAGTTAAACACCCAGTTCAAGTTCCAAACCAAATCAAACCATTAAGTCAGTAAACCGTCAAAAATCGAATCATTTGGATCTCAAACCAGCTGACTTGCTTCGGTTTTGGTGGTTCAGGTGGTTTTAAACGCTTTATTAACACCCCTGCTACAATCAACATGTTGGAAACTTTTATGTCTTTGATGCAAACTTGGTTTGACTAAACTAATGGAAATGGGGGCTTGAGATGATGTTTGAATTCAAGGGTTCTTGCCTACTAATCATCTAAATGGTTTATAGAAAACTAAAAATAGTTGTATGAGGGTGATATTGTGAAAATAAGAACCCAATGGATAAATCTTGCACATTGCTAACAATGTTTGGTTCTTTTCCTTTCATCTACCACTATAGAATTTAGGGGTTTTTTGAATCGGTCAGAAGGTGGTGACCGAGTAAATGGTTGTTTTAAAACTGACCGGGTAAGGGGAAAAATATGCATGGGTCAGTGATGTCGGACCGGGTTAGACGCGAAAGAGCGAGAATCAAACACGCTGACCGGTCAAAATGTCATACCGGTCAGACATTTTGACCGGTCAGAAGCAAATCAAACAACCCCTTAGAACGTATTATTTACATGTTCCTTCGATGGTAATTTGATGGTCTATTATGTTTACTTGAAAAGTTTTAAGACATTAGAGACGTGCTCCAATCTTGTTTGATTTCATGCCTATGGAAACCGAGTCATTGAGTCTACTGTTACATTTGTGTGATGTTGATGATCGAGTTGCATTCACTTTCCTTTGGCAGAGATCCGTTTTGTGGTCTTCAACTCCTAAACCCATGTTAATGTATCTTCATCTCAAACACCACAACTAATGAGGTGAAAAGTGGTCACTTTAATGAATGCAAACTTAGTCTGACTCGACGCGTTTGCATAGGTTGTTCGTCGGTTTGGTTATGAGTTCCTCGGATTTTACAGTTTAGGAACATTTTCCACTCAGAAATGAAAACCCAAACCAAAAAAAATGAAATTAACAATCATAATAGGTAAAAGAAACAAGTAAATTATCTTGATCTCTTAACTGTTATTGAGATAAAATTTGTTAACAATAAAGTTATATAAGTTATATCTGTGAACCGGGTGGGCTTTTCGATTAGATGGGCTGAAAAGGTAAGCTGGCTGAAAAAGAAGATAGCAAAAGCATATGGTCTGGGCCCAGATATGGTCTGGGCCCAGATATGGGCTGGGCCCAAATAATTTGAGATAATTTGTTAACAATCAAAGTATGTGGCTGAAAAAGAATATTCATACGATACGTATGCGTATACGTGTATGTTAAGATTTAGGCTCAAATGGCCCACAAGTATATATTTTAAGGATTGGAAAGGGCTTAAGGAATTAGAGCTTTTACGGTGGAGTCCTTAAAATATGTGTGTGTGTTTGGTATATTATATGAAATGATTTTGATTGGTTGTGAGTGAAGGAAAGAGAAAATGTTATTGTGGATTTGTATATTTGAAGAATCACTGTACAATCCTTATAAATTTTTTAATATTTTTTAAAGCGGTTGTGAGTGGAGGAGAGAAAAAAAGTAATGATAAGGGTATAAAAGTATTATTTAATTCAAAAGGAGAGAGAAAATGTAGTGATTTTTAGTGTAATTATATGGATAAAGATAAGGAACCCACTGTGAATGCTCTTACGAACTTGGAATACAGAGATATAGGGTTAGTTTCATATAAATATATATCCCTACAAACTTACAAATATATCAAATATAATAAATGAAACGAAAGAAAAACATAAAAGACAGGATACGATGTTTATAATAATCGGGCATGTTTAAAATAGTAGTATTTTATTAACTTTTTTTTTTTGAACGGCGACTTTCAGTTTTGAGTGACAGTCGCATCTCCGACAAGGCGGAGACCTATCACCCCTTCATACCCAAACCACTATGTTGTCTGAACCGGGCCCGCGGGTTCAGAGTAAGGGGCTGGCGTTCCTCGGGAAACCATGGAGCCTGCTGCCAGTTGACAATAGTTGCGCCGCTACACGAGTCGGAACCCGCTAGCGTAACGCACTCCGGGACGAAAACCCGAGTTGGCTCGGTTTCGAACTCACGAAGTGAGCTCTAAACTTCATCGCCTGTGCCACTCAACCAAATGATTGGTGGTTAGTATTTTATTAACTGATTTGGTCATTATAACTAAGGGTTAAAACAGTCACGTTAAATATTATATTTCAACCATCGGCGATGTCATGATATATAATTAAAGTACATGTCTTTAATATTAGTGATAATATTATATATTATTCTCTACACTTGTAAAATTATATATTTTATTAAATAATATTTAGCAAAGAGTGTATATTATACGTACTTTGATAAAATATACACTTTTACAAATTTAAAAAAAAGATATATGTAAGGAAAAATTGTTAAAATATTTTTTTACCAGTTAAATCTCTTATTTTGTCTCCTAAAAATTTTATCGCCTAAAAAGTCCCTCAAACAGAAGTAGACCCGCCTTTATTTTGATCAAAACAAGCACGTATCTGACTCCATTTAAATTGGACAAATGAGAAGAAGCCAGACAAAAAGAATTCTCTCTCTATAAATATAAGCATCCACTTGTTTAGAAAATTTGAGCGGCTCTTTTATAATCGACGGGGTTATTTTTTGAATGTCGTTGTTGCGGTTGGTTTTTTATGCCTAAAGTAAATTTATATCCAACGTTCAATATAAATTTGATCCGGCTCAATTTTGAATAGGATTTACGTCGATATATAGATAAAAATAAGCATGTCGCAATCATATTTTCAGAGTTTTATAAAATGTTATATTTTAAAAGTTATAAAAGAAAACTAAATTAAAAGTAAAATTAATTACAATAAGATAACATTCAAATCAATCGACAGAAGTCCATATCAAATTAATCTGACTTGTTTTAAACAAAAATCTATTATGAGAAATTACAGTGATGAGTATTCATCATCATTTACAGGCATTGTCTCCGTCAAATAATGTATTGACTAGTGTGAAATATACAATCAGGCATATATTATTAAAATGTGAAATATCTGTAAACTTTTGATAATACGAAAAAGATCAAGAACTTCAATAACAACAAAAGATTTACAACTCTCGAATACAAAAAACACACCAACTTTTACAATGAACTCTCAACACTAATCAGTCTAGCAACGATGAGTTGCACAGACGATACAAGACACAAAGATGATGAACTAGTGATAACAAGAGAATCAAGAGATTAAGGTGAAAACACAAAGGGATTTCAAACCCTAAAACTAGATATGAAGAAGATGACTACTGACTCTTCTAGATCTCGAGAAGTACAATATATACAGCAGCTGACATACATTATTAGCAATCAGCCCTCAAGCTTTAAGAAATGAGCACCAAGACCCCTCAAGTATTCCTCAGCAGCTTACACCTCCAAGAATCCAAGAACAGCAACAATAGTCCCTCGAACTTCTTCTAGAATCCACTTATCAGCTTAAAACTAAAACTAACACACAAAATATAAACAAACAAACATAAGTAATTGAATTGATATAAAAGAGTATAGAGATTTAACACCCCCTCCCAATTCAATTCCCAAAGAAATCAAACAAACCCAATTTGTTACACAAAAAAGTATGTTGACCCACACTTAAACCTTTCGTAAACAAATCTGCAGGTTGATCAAGTGTATTAATTTTTTCAATTTTAAAAACACCTGCCATAACCTTCTCTCTCAAAAAGAACAAGTCAATTTCAAAATGCTTAGTACGTTCATGGAAAACTGGATTAGCAGAGATAAGAACAGCAGCATTATTATCACAATAAATAGTAACTGGTAGAGAATAACTAACCTTGAAATCATCTAACAATTTAAGAATCCAAATTACCTCACAACCAGCCATATTCATTGCACGATACTCAGCTTCTGCTGAAGACCTTGACACAGTACTCTGTTTCTTACTTTTCCATGACACAAGACAATTACCCAGAAAAACACAATATCCAGTAACACATCTTCGAGTAGATAAACATCTACCCCAATCAGAATCAGAAAAAGCACTAACAACAAATTGATCAGACTTGTTAAACAACAATCCTTTCCCCGGAGAAGACTTAAGATATCTTAACACTCTTAGAGCAATTTGTAAATGAGAATTTAAAGGCTTATGCATATATTGACTCAAACATTGAACAACATAAGAAATATCAGGCCTGGTTAGAGTTAAATAAATCAATTTCCCAATTAAAACCTGATACTTAGTTATATCCTTTAATTCAAAATCATCTTTAATCAAGTTTGGAGAATCAGACAATGTAGTATTCTGTTCTAATGGATTGCTAACTGGTTTAGAAGCAAGCAGACCAAACTCATCAATTAGCTCTAAGCAATATTTTCTTTGAGACAAACACAGGCCAGTTTCAGTTCTTAAAACCTCAATTCCAAGAAAATACTTAAGTTCACCTAAGTCTTTTATTCGAAACACTTGACTCAACTTCTGTTTAACCTTGTTAATCTCAACAACACTATTACCAGTAACTATAATATCGTCAACATATACAAGCAAAAACACCACATAATCATGACTTGACTTTATATACAAAGAAAAATCATTTTTACTTTGCACAAACCCAATATCGACCAAAACACCAGTCAATTTTTCATTCCATTTTCTAGGAGCTTGCTTAAGTCCATACAATGACTTAACAAGCTTACAAACCTTACCATTCTTGATATCAGAAGCAGAACCATAACCTTCAGGAATTGTCATATAGACATCTTCCTCAAGGTCACCATAGAGAAATGCATTGTTAACATCCATTTGAAACACACACCAGTTATTTTGAACAGATAAAGCAAGTAAGACACGTATAGTAACAATTTTAACAACCGGAGAAAAAGTTTCATCAAAGTCTAATCCTTCTCGTTGACTATACCCTTTAGCAACTAATCTTGCTTTATATCTCTCAATCTCACCAGTAGACTTGTATTTAATTTTATAAATCCATTTACATCCTATAGGTTTTGATTAGGAGGTAAATCAGTAATAACCCATGTATTGTTTCTATTTAATGCAGACATTTCCTCATTCATAGCATTAACCCAATTCATATCTTTAGAAGCCTCCTTATAAGACCTTGGTTCCACACTTTTATCAAGTAATGACAAGAAACACAGATTTTCAGAATTAAGTTTTGAGTAATTAACATATTTGTCAATACCATACTTAACTTTACTTTCAACCACAAAATCAGAAAACTTTCTAGGTAGATTACTAACACGACCAGATCTCAAAGAACTACCCCTAGAATTTTCAGATGTGCCCTCAGGGATATCAGTAATTACTACTGTTTCCTCATTGGAATGCACATTAGCAGTTTCAAGCCTATCAGAACCCTGATTATTTTCCTTAGATAACTCAGGACCACGTTCTGACTCAACACTTGGTGCCTTCCCAGCTTCAGACAACTGTCTGTTCCTAGTTGCAACCTGTGGAGTCTGAACACTGGTTTTTGACTCAACCAAATCAACAGTATTTGGACTACTGTTAACCTGGGTTTCAGAATCACAGTTTGATCTACTAGAGCCATACTTGGGTCCACAACTCAGAGTATCAGAATGCTTATTACTACTTACACAATCCTTGGAACCCTTCCCTTCATCATCGGGCAAAACATTTTTCTACAGATCCATTAGTTTTAAAAACATTATCAAACAAGTTTGAATGACTAACATCATTTTTAATAACAGAATCATCAAATAGTTTACTTAAAGGAAAACAATTCTCATAAAATTTCACATCTCTAGAAAAAAACACAGTTTTATTATCAATTGAATACAACTTATAACCTTTTTTATCAAAAGCATATCCAATTAAAACACACTTAGATGCTCTAGTATCAAACTTGTCTGTGGGAGTTAAATTTGTAGAAAAACACAAACAACCAACGATCTAAGATGTGACAGGGAAGGTTTTTTATTTATAAGCAATTCAAAGGGACATTTACCATTTAACACAGAAGAGGGAGTCCTGTTAATAAGATAAGTAGCAGTCAGAACACATTCAGTCCACATATTCAAGGGAATACCACTTTGAAACAGTAATGACCTAGCAACATTCAACAAATGTCTATGTTTTCTTTCAACAATACCATTCTGCTGTGGGGTATAAACACAGGAGGTCTGATGAAGTATTCCATTATTATTTAGAAATGACTGAAACTCTGAATTTACAAATTCAGACCCATTGTCTGATCTGAAACACTTAACCCTTTTGTTAAACTGATTTTGTAACAGATTAGAAAAGGATTTAACATTATAAAATACTTCATCTTTAGACTTTAAAAGATATACCCAAACAGCCTTAGAATAGTCATCAACAATGGTCAAGAAATATCTATAACCTTCTCTACTTATTATTTTAAATGGACCCCACATATCTAGATGTATTATCTCACCTACACTTTTAGTTTTGTGATCACTCACTTGAAATATGTTTCTAGTTTGTTTAGACTTGTGACAGATTTCACATGGAAAGTCAAATGTGTTACCCTGCAATCCTAACTCAGGTTTTAAGGTTTTTAACACTTGAAATGAAGGATGACCAAGCCTAGAGTGCCACAGCAGTACAGCATTTTTGGAAGAACTACAACTATTGCCACATACAAATGTACCTGGAGTAGATTCTCCAAAATAGTACAAGCCATTGACCTGCTTACCAATCAGCAGTGTCTTGGTACGAGACAGGTCCTGTATTAAGACTTATGTTCATCAAACCAACACCAAAGCCTATTATCCTTAGCTAACTTGAAAACAGATAACAGATTCACACAATACTGGGGAACCACAAGCACATCTGACAGAACAATATTAGTAGCAAGATTAAGTTTTCCCATATACTTAATTAAAGCTTTGGTTCCATTTGGGTGACCCACAGTCATGTTATATTCAGACACATCAACTAAATCAAACATATTCTGTTCAGAAGACACCATATGTTGGTTAGCTCCAGTGTCTATAATCCAACCACGACAATTATTGTGACTAGACTGAGTCGCACAAGAAAAAAACATATCATCAAAGACAGGATGACAAGTACCTGCCATGTTGGAAGTACCTTGATCAGTTGACACAGGTTCATTAAGCAAGGTCATGAGTTTGGTATACTGATCTGCAGTCAGCTGACAAGGCACTCCATCAGATTTAATAGTGTCACTGCTAGCATTATTGCCAACAGTTTTGACATTATTCATTTTTCCTTTAAAATTGGGAGGGTATCTAGGGCTGTTCACGAGCCGAGCCGAACCGAGCGGGCCTTTGCTCGTGCTTGGCTCGTTTCCAACCGAACCGAGCCGATCGGCTCGTTTACAACCGAGCGGAAAATCGAACGAGCATTTTTCAAGCGTTAAATTTTCGAGCGAACGTCGAGCGAGCGCAAACGAGCGGCAAATAATTTATACAACCCAACTATCTTGTGTCTCATACAATTTATACTACAGCGAATAAAGTTTAATAACTTTAAAATCAGCCACATTTCATTACATAATATTTTATGGATGATAACACGTTGTGACTGACGATGAAGCTAGCTAAGTCTGTAGGCGATAAGGCGGAGAGCATATTGTAGATAACGGTGACGGTGAGAGTGAGATGATCGAAAAAATATTTTTAGCGGCTTAGGATTTCACTTTTATATTAAGTGTAGAATTCTTTTATTAGGTTGATTGATCAAATATGCATAAATAGAATTATATATTTGTATATAATGGGTCAAATCTACTAGAGCACTACGTATAAACTATATATACATATTAATTCGATCCGAACCGAACCGAGCGGACCTTTGCTCGTGCTTGGCTCGTTTACAAACCGATCCGATCCGATCGGCTCGTTTACAACCGAGCAAAAATTCGAACGAGCATTTTTCGAGCAAATTCCGAACGAACGTCGAGCGAGCGTCGAGCGTCGAGCGGTTTGGACAGCCCTAAGGGTATCCCACAAGTTCATAACATCTGTCAACTGTGTGCCCATTTTTGTTACAGTGAGTGCATTTTAAAGTAGCCCCTTTACCTAACTTTTTAACATTGTTAGTTTTAGAGACAAAAGCTGCAGGTTGCACTTTATTAGACACTGTTATGCCTCTGTGTGATTCTTCACAAGAAATAATAGCAAGGCACTCTTAACCGAAGGTAAGGGATCCTTTGTTAATATGGAGGATCTCACAGAGTGATATGTGTCATCTAATCCCATTAAAAACTGCATTAGCCTAATGTTTTGATTGAACTCATTCACAGACTTAGACGCATCACATGTACACACAGGTAATTTCGCTAAAGAATCAAATTGTCTCCACATAGATGTTAGTTTATGATAATAATCTGAAATAGATGTCCCATTTTGTTTAATTGAGGCAATTTTTTTGATGCAGATTAAAAATCACTGACCTATCTATTTTTGAGTATGTTTCCTTAAGTTCATTCCAAACATCAGCAGCATTGCACAAACAAATTTCAAGAGCAAACAAAGACTACTGCGAAACCTCTTCAGGAACCAGATACCCGGTCACTATAGTGACTGGCCAGGTGTGAAAAGAGGGAGCAGATGAATCAACACACACAGTAGATAGATGCAAGAAGATAACAAAGATACACAGCGGAAGCAACAACACAAAAAAAAAAACGAAAGAAATACACCTAACCACACAAACTTTAACCCAATAGCCAGAGACAATAACTCCAATGAACAAACACCAAACTATAGTAGAAGATTCTTACAGAGTACTCCAGCAGCAGATTGGGGTTTAGAAGGACTTACAGTGGTTTAAGGTTTCTTATTCCCTGATGGATTTAACACACGCGAGAAAATACCAGATTCAGCAACTCAGTTGAATCTTCAACTTGTAGATATCCACAGATCCCAGAGCGTCAATCTTCAAGAACCAATTTCCATATATTTCATGGAAGAAACCCTAGATCTAGATCTTTTCGCAGAGATATCGAGCCTTGCGCTCTGATACCATGTAAACTTTTGATAATACGAAAAAGATCAGAACTTCAATAACAACAAAAGATTTACAACTCTCGAATACAAAAAACACACCAACTCTTACAATGAACTCTCAACACTAATCAGTCTAGCAACGATGAGTTGCACAGACGATACAAGACACAAAGATGATGAACTAGTGATAACAAGAGAATCAAGAGATTAAGGTGAAAACACAAAGGGATTTCAAACCCTAAAACTAGATATGAAGAAGATGACTACTGACTCTTCTAGATCTCGAGAAGTACAATATATACAGCAGCTGACATACATTATTAGCAATCAGCCCTCAAGCTTTAAGAAATGAGCACCAAGACCCCTCAAGTATTCCTCAGCAGCTTACACCTCCAAGAATCCAAGAACAGCAACAATAGTCCCTCGAACTTCTTCTAGAATCCACTTATCAGCTTAAAACTAAAACTAACACACAAAATATAAACAAACAAACATAAGTAATTGAATTGATATAAAAGAGTATAGAATTTAACAATATCATATTATAAAACCATGAGAAAAACGTTACATGTTTTCTTTTAGTATAAAAAAATGAATTTAACAATACAAAAGAAGAGATTGATCCTTTAGTAACATTTTTATCCATGACCATTACACTCACATGGACGTGTCACATATGCGTTCATGCATAATCATGCCCATGTTGCTAATAACCCATGATGTCACTATTACTTTTGAGATTGATGCATCCAAGAGCCCATATTCTCAGTCTAAACGATACTCCACATCCACAAATTAAATGCACAAGTGTCTTATACATACATGCATCCTTTATATTTTATCCTTTTTTTAATCAAAAGGTATTTCCAACTACTAAATATGTAAATTTTGGTGTCACATTTATCCTATGATTTTGTTCTACCTTTTAAAAAAACTACTACATTTCATTTCTTTTCACAAAATTATAAGAAAATGAATATAAAAATGTATACTAAGTTTTTGAGAACTAAGTCTTTAAATTTTATTATTATTTTAAGGAATTAGATGTAGTGTCAAAATTAATGAAAACTTTAAAATTTTCTTCATGAATGATGTTGATATAGAAAAATGAAGGTTAGCATGTGCAATGAGCTTTTTATGGCCATCATTAAGCCTCGGTTGGATTTTGCTAAGAGCATAGATCCACATTGGGTGTTAACCATATTTTTTATGTTGAGTTTATAAGAAATATTTTGCTTGAAATACTGCAACTTCAGGATTTTTAACCTCGTTGGATATTTTTACCAAGATTAGGGAGGAGGGGTAGTCCCCGAAGGGTAATTCGGGTATGGCCTACCCGGGCGGGTATACCGCCGTCACCTTCTTGGGTAGGTACCCGGGTACCCTGGGTCGGGTTCCAATCGCCGAGAGTAGCTGATTCTAACGGCTAAAAAATGACCGTTGGAGACCAGAAAAAAAAATTTACACTATAAATATTCACAAACATACACACTATAATCTACACAAACTCAAACAAAATCATACAAACACAACAATTACACAAACACCATCAACCATATCTGACGAGTATCCAGAATTGTACATTCCCGAAAATGAAACAAATTCAGATGGTAGTTCAGGGTAGCATTTCCAGCTTTTTGTAATTTTTATTTTTTAATAAAAGTAAATTATCTTTTGAATTAATTTAATATTAAAAGAAAAGTTTCAGGGTAGTTCAGGGTAACATTTCTAACTTTTTGGATGTTTCAGTGTAGTTCATGATACTTATAATGTGACAGTGTGTGATTAGTGGATTTTAAGGTACTTCAGGGTACTCGATAGGAGTGTCCCCTTCTCCCTAACCAAAAAGAAATCCATAAGTCTATAGTGGTAAACCAAACATTATGAATTAGTATGAACATTTAGAATTTGCATATATACATTACATTTGTCTTATAAATATTATGATACAAAATGGTTATTTTTAATAAGTCAATTTATCATTTTTAGAGGAAGAACAAATACTTTCGTTAAAATTTTTCTATACACTTATACTAATATAAGTTACATATGGCAGCTAGCTTGATTCTAATTTAGTTATACAACATAATTAGGGGTTTGAGGTTGGGTTAGAAAATTGTTTAACCCAAAGTGAGTTTCCTTCTGATGATGCTTCGGGTTCCGTGCTAGATTAATGAAAATGATCAAAGAGCCAATGACTCGTCGGTGATCCTTTAACCATTCAAAAAGGAAATTCATACAACATAATTGAACAATAGTAATCTAGATGATAATATTATTTTTTCATTAATTATCATTCTTTTTGTCACATGTTTGATTCCAAATGCCTTTAATTCGTGGTGACCGAATGTTCAAAGCAAAAGTGATGTGATTATATAACAAAATATGCAGCAATCTAATGAAACTATTAATTCTTTAGTTTATATATATTAAGATTTGTAGTAATGGTGATGGTGGTAGTTGAGAGAAGGAGATTCAATAAATTTTCAATTCAAGTAATACATCGGTGCCAATTAATTTCTGGCCACAGGGCACGTTACCATATTTTATTGGGAGTTGATTTATTGGAAAATTATTTAATTTGCATGTAGATTTAGAGTCAGACACAAGGAACTCACAATCTGTGTGGAGTAATGTTTAGAACATGATATGTGAGTCAGTGGCGGAACTCGAAAATTCCTATAAGGGGGCAGGGCTGAAATTAATTTTTTTACGGGGAGCGAACTTGATATTTATATAAAAGTTTACACTATAGCGTCAAAAATTTACAATACCGGATTAAAAATTAATACTACCAACGAAAAAAATAGGGGAAGCGGCGGCCCCCCGATCTTCACTATGCTCCGCCAATGATGTTAGGTAATCCTTCGTTTATGTCGTCAATTTGTATAATAAAAATAATTTTTTTGTAAGAAATAAAAACTATTAAGAGATTGTCTGTGTATAGAAAAATGAACAATCTATGATCAAACTTTACTTACAAAACTATGCAGAGGAATGAATCGTAATATCATGATCAATAACTTGAAAAACCTGAGAGTTACGTCCATTTTCATATGGAAACTATTTGAGTTTATACTAAATATTCAATCAGATAAAGCTCAAGTTGAAAAACAAAATATGATTTTTATATATGTCAAGGAAAACCAGACTGACCAATTGTTTGTTCAAATTTAAAATCTTACAGGGATGTGAAATTGATTGTGTGTGTCAAGGAAACCCTTCAGTAGTTTTCATATACAAATTGATTGTTTTAACCTCTCAAGTTTCACAAGTGAAATTTCAGAAAAACTAAATGTTCATGCATGGTTAGTAAAGCAATATTTACTTAAACAAAAATTTTCAAGCTGAACTTATACCTCGATTCCAACAAGAGGCTCTGCCCTTTAGACCCTGTCAGGAGCTGCCGCCTCTTAAATCTAGCTACCAGGGGCACTGCCTCTTTGTAACCCCTATTGTTTAAAGGTTTCGTCCCTAAAAAGATTTCATCACAATAAACTCAATAAAGTGTGCACTCTGCACATTCTGACTTGTTGGGTGGAATTATGATCACATTGATTATTAGTCAACTCAATTACCTTAAAATATTTATAACAAACTCTATAAAGTTGGTCTTCTAGTCTTTTTTTTTTTTGAACAACAAGTTTATTAAAAAGAGGCGAAAGGTCACTAGGAAGACGCTAGGACCCAAAATACATCAAAAACAAAACTGCAACTACAAAACAACGCACCCGTATCCCAATGGATTACAACACCAATTGTGCCACAACACATCCACTCTCCTAGCTCTATGTTTTAACCAAGCAAAGGAATTAATTTTAATCTTCTCCACGACATCTTCCACCGACGGGATTATAGAGTTGAAGATTAGAGCATTTCTAGCCAGCCAAATATACCACACCGTAGCCATAACATGACCGATAATGTGTCTTTCAAGCTTTTAGAACCCGTCCAAAGTTGAACTTCTAATCTACTAGTATTGGATGATGGTTTGTTTTTAAGATATGTAAAGTCTTGACTTTAAACCTGACTCATGTGAGTTTTTCTAGAATAACAGTTTTCTCCTTGATCGAGTGAGATGATTATTCCATATTGTTTAAAGAGTAGATAGCTTAAAAAATATAAGTAATGTGTAAAAAAATAAGTTTGAGTGTTTTTATAGGGTTTAAAATAATATTAATCACACGGGCTAGTAATCGTTACCCAACGGTCAAAATGGGGCGAGGCTACTGGTGAAGACCATTGAATAATCCCACCCGGGACCCGATATCCCCACACTCCCCTGATTTTAAAGCTTAGAAAATAGGTCTTATCGTGTTTAACAAGTTAGAGATGACACGATTAACACCAATATCAAACATTAAAACAACTTGTTTAGCTATCTTATCTCATGTTTATATTTTTTCTATGTTTTTAAGGACGGAGAAAAAGAAATGATGTAATGTATCATTCTAATTTTAATTATTTTTAAAGATATAAAAAATTACATAATATATTTTTTATTAAATATATTTAATCATGTCAATAAGGCGATGAATTAAGAGTGCTACCTTAAACTCATTTATATACGTATTTGGGGATTTTCCCAAAACCTTAAAGTAAAGAGTAAATTTCGATTTTGATCCCTGTGGTTTAACCATTTTAACTATTTCAGTTCAAAAAGGAATCTTTGATCATATCATGCCCTGTGGTTTCATTTTTGTAACAGTTTTGGTCCCTGACGCTAACTCTGTTAGTTTTTACAGTTAAATGTGATGGCACTTTGGTCATTTTACATTTGGAGGACTAGTTAGTTTTTACAGTTAAATGTGATGGCACTTTGGTCATTTTACATTTGAAGGACTAGTTATGTAAATTATATTAGATTATGATAATTATTGTAATTCTTTAATCCTATATAAACTTCATCACCTTCACACACTTTCTCTCCATCACATGTTGATAGATTCAACACCTTTGAATCTAATATTACATCAATGGTTTCTTCATCTGTTTCCAATTCAGTATCCCTAAATGACAATTTTGCAGTTTGTGAACTTATGGGAAAACAAGGGAACATTAACCATGCCGGAGGTGAGGTTCCTCCGATGACAATTTATCCGGTGATAACAACAGTAGCAGCTTGTTACACCACACTGGTGAATTCA
The DNA here is from genome assembly GCA_024085815.1 of Flaveria linearis. NCBI lineage: Eukaryota > Viridiplantae > Streptophyta > Magnoliopsida > Asterales > Asteraceae > Flaveria > Flaveria linearis. The sequence goes on from CM044012.1 coordinate 65,449,228, forward strand.
CCACCACTGAAGTTCACAAGCATGATCACCATCTATGATTCCTCATGGCCCCTCTCATCACCCTTTCTAGACAAACGTACCTAAACTCATGCTATTTCCAATTTCCCCCAAAATCAATCAACCCTACAATATCATACAAACCCCCGATTCAACTCACACACACAAAGCAATGGACGAATCATGGCGGATGCAAATCGGAACATCACCCACAAAGCATCACCAATCAACACGACGGTCACCGGAGGAACCGAATTGGTTAGATCCCGAGGATTTTGACGACAGTCCAGGAATATCTGACAGGTTGGGCGGACGGTAAAACAGTACGCCCGCTAGAGCCTTCATACTAACCCTAAAAAAAAGGCTTTGTCACGAGCTGGATTCGAACTCAGCGCGGGATTATAAATCATATATATAGATTGTGTGGGTATGCGGCTTTCTCCTTAGGAAGGTGTTCGGAGGTCCGCCTCGGAGCGTGCTTTTTCGGCAGTGCTCCGGCGAGGGGGGTTTGAGAGGTCGAGGAGTTTGGCGTTTGAAGATGTGTTTAGGAAAGGGAGTGACCGGAGGCTACCGGAGTTTAGGATTCCGGTGGGGAAGACGAGTGATGAAGAGTTTTACAGTTTTGAGTAGTCCTGTGCTGAAAATCGATGGATTTGCAACAGATCATGATAACAGAGTTGGTGGAGGTGGAGCTGGCGCTGGCACTGGCGGTGGAGGTGGTGCAGGCGATGGAGGTGGCGGTGGAGTTGGTGCAGGCGGTGGTGCAAGGGGAGGAATGGGTGGGGGTTGGGGTTCCGATTAGGAATGTTGGGTGGTTAAGGGGTTTTAAGATGGTGGAGTGTTGGGGGTTTGGGTTGGATTAGAATTAAGTTTTATTTTTTTATTGTTTTAGAAAATTACAACAATTATCCTAATCTAATATAATTTACATAACTAGTCCTCCAAATATAAAATAACCAAAATACCCTCACATTTAACTGTAAGAACTAACAGAGTTAGTGTTAGGGACCAAAATCGTCATAAAAATAAAACCACAGGGTATGATATGATCAAATATTCCTTTTTAAACTGAAATAGTTAAAATGAATAAACCACAGGGACCAAAACCGAAATTTAAAAGTAAAAGAATAGTACAAGGACTTTTAAATCGAACATCTCGATCTGATATTATGGATATAGGTATGCCATGCTTAGACACAATTTCCTTGATATATATTTCTGACATTGTTTCCGATGAGTAAGTCTCCCGAATTGGAATGAAATGAGCACTCTTTGTCAATCTATCCACTACTACCCAGATGGTATCATAGCCTTTTCGGGTTTTCGGAAGCTTTGTTATTAAATCCATGGTTATACGATCCCACTTCCAAACTGGAATTTCTAAAGGTTGTAATTCACCATGTGGTTTTTGATGTTCTGCTTTTACTTGTAAACATGTTAAACACTTTTCCACATATTTAATGATATCACGTTTCATTCCTGGCCACCAATAATTCACTTTTAAATCACAATACATCTTAGTAGCTCCTGGGTGAATCGAATACTTAGATTTATGTACTCGTCCAGTACCAATTCTTTTACTGAACAACCTGGAGGAATCCACACTCGTCCCCTCATTGTTTTTAATCCATAACTGTCTTCCTTAAGGATTTGCACTAGACCCTGAATACGGCTTCGTTTCCAATTCTCCTCTTTGAGTGCCTCCGTTTGCGCTTCTTTAATCCGCTCGATTATGCTTGAATTAATTGTTATTCTCATCGCCTTTACTCCAATAGGCTCATACTCATCTTTTCTACTTAATGCATCCGCTACCACGTTAGCTTTTCCAGGATGATATAGGATTTCACAGTCATAATCCTTTAATAATTCCAACCAACGCCTCTGTCTCATATTAAGCTCTTTCTGAGTGAAGAAATATTTTAAACTTTTATGATCGGTAAAAATAGTGCATTTTACACCATAAAGATAATGCCTCCAAATTTTCAAGGCAAATACCACTGCGGCCAGCTCTAAATCATGTGTTGGGTAGTTCATCTCATGTGTTTTCAGTTGTCTTGAGGCATAAGCTATTACTCTACCCCTTTGCATCAAACACACCCCAACCCAAAATAGGATGCATCAGAATACACAACAAAATCCTCATTCCCCTCGGGTAGTGCTAGTATTGGTGCTTGCGTCAATCTTAATTTCAACTCTTGAAACGCTTTTTCTTGTTCGACATCCCATTTAAAAATAATCCCCTTTCTAGTAAGTTTAGTCAACGGAGAAGCTATTTTGGCAAAGTCTTGAATAAACCTTCGGTAATACCCTGCTAGGCCCAAGAAACTTCTAATCTCAGTTGGAGTTTTTGGAGGATTCCATTTCATTACTGCTTGAATCTTTGAGGAGTCTACTTGAATTCCATTTGCATTTACAACATGCCCCAAAAATTGCACTTCTCGTAACCAAAAATCACATTTTGAAAATTTAGCATATAATTTTTCTTGTTGAAGAGTTTCCAAAACCTCTCGTAAATGGCGCGCATGCTCTTCTTCACTTTTTGAATACACTAATATATCATCAATGAAAACAATAACCGAACGGTCTAACATAGGTCGACATACCCGATTCATTAAATCCATAAACGCCGCCGGTGCATTTGTTAACCCAAAAGACATCACAAGAAACTCATAGTGACCGTAGCGAGTACGAAACGCTGTCTTAGGCACATCGTCCTCCTTTATTCTTAGTTGGTGATACGCTGACCTTAAATCAATCTTTGAAAACCAAGACGCGCCTTGTAGTTGGTCAAATAAATCATCAATCCTAGGTAAAGGATATCGGTTCTTGATAGTCACCTTATTTAATTCTCGATAATCAATACACATTCTAAAACTTCCATCTTTCTTTTTAACAAAAAGCACTGGTGCACCCCACGGGGAGGTGCTTGGGCGAATGAACCCTTTATCAAGGAGTTCTTGTAATTGTTTCATCAACTCTTGTAATTCAGATGATGCTAACCGATATGGGGCTTTAGCAATAGGTTTAGCTTCTGGTACTAAATCAATTCGAAACTCCACATCTCTTACAGGTGGAAGGCCTGGTAAGTCATCTGGAAATACCTCAGGAAATTCTCTAACCACTGGAACATCTTCTAATTTCGGTACACTCTGGTTAGTATCAATTACATATGCCAGGAAACATTGCCCTTCATGCCTCATATGCTTTAGGGTCTTAATTAATGAACACAACACTACTCCTTTACACTTTTCTCCATGAATAACTACCTTATGGCCCCTCGGAGATTTTAACTTTATCTTTTTATGATGACATACAATATCAGCCTGGTACGTAGAAAGCCAATCCATTCCCACAACCACATCAAACTCACCTAAGGTCATAGGTATTAGATCAATAGGATACTCTTCCTTCTTAATAGTTAACCTACACCCTCGGTAAACTTCAAACACTAAAAATGTTTTAGAATTAGCCACTTCGACCTCTACTGGTGCAGGCAATGTACTTATTTCAAACAAAGGATGAGACGCAAATTTAATCGACACAAACGATCTATTAGCACCGGAATCAAATAACACATACGCAGGTAAAGAATTTAACAGGAAAGTACCCGACACCACATCGGCGGTCTTTTTAGCTTCTTCAGCTGTAATTTGAAAAGCCCTTCCCCTTGCTTTCGGTATTTCAGGTTTCTTTACACCGCTCTGAGCGCTCGAACTTCCACCAGTTTTCAAATCTGGACATTCACTCCTCTTGTGCCCAGGTTTATAACAATTGAAACACAGCTCCAACTGACTGGTGCATTGGGTAGACAAGTGTCCGGGCCTCCCACATCTAAAACATGTTCTTGGTGGTAAACGGCATTCCCCCGGATGCCTCTTGCCACAGTTAACACACAGTTTAATTTCTTTAACCTGACTCGGCTTCTTAAATGGGGTAGAAAATTTAGGCTTCTTGGAAGGTCCTTCATCTTTATGTACGGGCCTTTTTTCACCACGCTCCATCTGTCGTTTCAACTCAGCTTCTCTCTCCCTAGCACAATCTATAAGTTCCACTAGGGTCTCACATCGAGAAGGGGTAAGAAACTCCCGGTATTTAGCATTTAACATCCCATAGTACTGATTAATCCACATCCTTTCTGTTCTTAAAAAGTCGCGACAGAACTTAGCCTTTTCATAGAAAATCGCTGTGATGGTATCTATGTCCTCATCCTTCTGTCGTAGTTGTAAGAATTCTTCATAAATTCGGTTGATCGCCGCTTGCGAGCTAAACCGCTTTAAAAATCTCTCTTTAAACTCCTCCCAAGTCATCACTCGTATACCTTCCAACCCAATTTCTTCTCGCACTAAATCCCACCAGTCTTTACCTCGCTGTTTTAACTGGCCACCCGCAAATATCACACGATCATTAGGATCACAATGTGAAGTTTCAAACGTCCCTTCTATATCCGAGATCCACCGAATTGCTAGTAATGGGTCCACCTCACCATTAAACTCAGCTGGTTTACATGCTACAAAATCTTTATACGTTACCCGTTTAGGTGCTTTCTCAGTTTTCTCTCCAACCTGCAACACTGTAAGTTCATGCTGTATAAACTCTTGTAGCGTTCTTTGCATATCTTCCATGTACATTGGTAAATTGGCCCCTATGGCTTTAGCCACTTCTTCATTAATAATTTTTTTCATCTCTGAATTACTTGATTCACCTTCCTCGCAATATGTTCCTCAGCCATTCTTGCTGACTGAAATATAACTCAGGCTCAATTATATATTTACTGCATCACTATGCTTATAATCATGTAAATCACATATTTACATTTATAAAAACTTTCACACATATCGCATATTAACACAGGTACACTAACCTTAATTGATGGCTCAGTGATCGAATCTTGGAATCGAACAGGTTCTCTTCTATTATCACGAGCACAAGATTTGAGTATAAGCTTTCTCTACTCACTTGAATCCCTCAAACCACGGCTCTGATACCAACTTGTAACAACCACCTTGTTACCATAATTTATAAAATATGTTTGAGGTGTAAAAGATTTTTTTTTTTTATTTAGGTCCCAGTTAAAATCTCTACTTTTAAAACTCTATTACACATAACCTTGACTACGTCAACACACTATTAACGTTTACACACCTCAAATTACATTTAGGTAATTTACATAACGTTAAGTTTGTTTAAAAGAAACTAATTAACAACCCATTGTTCGATCCACAAGCATCTTCATCGATCACCTTTGCCTTCTTGGAAAATTCCTACAAAACGACCACTTTTACCACATTAGTCCATTGGAACTAAGTAAGAACTCTTATACTCACTTTATAGGTTATTAGAAGGGAATTTGCGGGCTTAAAATACCAATCGAAAGCAAATCTTGCAAGGGACGTAGCTTACGTCCTCAAGGACGTAGCTTACGTCCTCAACCTAATTCCCCTGATTTGAGGACGTAGGACAGTAGCTCAGGGCGTACCAAAGAGTTAAGGACGTAACTTACGTCCTTATGGACGTAACTTACGTCCCTGCTGCTGCTGATGTTGTTATCTATTTTTTTGTTCTCAAAGTTTTGACCCGTTTCGTTTGTTTCGACTTTTCAACGATCCCGGGTCCATTTTAACATCTCCATTTGCTCAATTTAGAAGCTTTAACTCTATTAGCTTCGACTCTTTACATCTATCACAGTATCACCCATTCTATAATCACACTTTCACATTTAAATAGAAATGGGTCATAATTCTACTTTTAAGCTAGTCATTCGCTAACTTGGACTAACATATTAGATTTGGATCACACACCTATACACTTCGCTATACATCTTTATGTTTGACATACACACAGTTGCCAAACCACACGTTTATCACCCACTGGTGAATTAGGCTTACACACAGTAGCCAAAAATATAGTTTATCACTCACTAGTGATTTAAATGTTACCACCGTAACTGAATATAATTATAACCCCTCCAGGTTTGATTCACACACCTGTGAACTATACCGGTATATTGATTTCATGCACACGCGTATGTAGCTTCAACCCAATTCATGCACTCAAGCATGTATACTTACTACTACTATAACCATGACTTATGGTCATTATTCACAACTCACATTTACTCAAGAGTAAACATAATAAAATCATAAAGATAAGACTATATATGATTATGAGACTAATGTTCTTACCTTAAACAAGCTTCAACTCAACCTTTGTCTTTGCTCACCGCTTTGCTAATACTCCCTTCACCTAAACATACGTTTAGGATTAATTTAGCACATACATACATATGGTATAAAACCAATCCATATGACCCATTTATGACTAGTTTAAACATAATTAACTCTATATTGACCCACCGGTCATTATATTTCCACTTTGCCCCTCCTTTCATATTTCGAACTTCTTGGAGGCATTTCATCAAACACCTTATGGGCATGATTTATAACTCAACATATTTCATACAACTAATTTGCTATGAACCATCAAGTTTCAAAATTGGCATACATGATACATAGAACACCTAATACATACTATTCTAAGTTCAACACATATTAATTTGATCATAGATGAATTTCTCCTCAACACCCCAATCATGAAGTAAACTACTTAGCAAGAAAACATCCAATTAAGACTCACCTTATGAGTTAGATGCAGGAACTAGGTGATTTATAACTCAATTCCACAATTAGAACTTTGAATTCAACACAACCGCAACTCAATTTGACTAGGGTTCTTGATCTCCTTCCTCCTTCCCGTTCTCCTCTCTTCGTGAGTGTGTGTGTGAGTGTCCAGGAGGTTCTACACCTCCTTACTAATATGTAGATTAAATTTTCTCAATTGGCAAAAGTAGTCCCTCTAGTTACTTCTATTCATTTACACTAACAATACTAACTTAACTCAGTTAGTTCTAATTTACCACTCATTTTATTTAAAACACAAATTATAAAATTACCTAAAATGGGACGTTACAGTTATCGTATATGTTCCATCGAGGAAAGTAGAGGAACTTATGGCTTCATCATGAACTGTCGCAAGTGTAGCGTTCCGAATGAGATGCTCGAATAATACACATAGAAGAATAATGATTTTGTCACATATAGAAACATTTAGAAATGCATCAAACTTGTAAGTGTTAGAAGCTAGTACAAATATCAAGCTTAAAAGCCTACATGAACTGTAACACCCCAACCCGGGTAAGGTTGACGTGTCACATAAACAGTAATCAGAGTTTCATGAATGATAGAATTAAAGTACTAAGAAACACTCAAATCCTTACATAGGTCCAAATAATTTAAATAAAGTCTTAAAATCAAAATAGTATTAAATCTTATTAATCCAAATGTTCTCATCCTAACTTCTTGAGTTAACACTCTTCACTCGTTCCCCTGAGCCCCTTGAGTACCTGCTATAAAAATAAGAGAAAACAACAAAAGAAAATACGGCTGAGCCAAAAAATGCTCAGTAACGGAAATAAACAATAGCAATACAATGATCAATAATGATAACAATGAGATGATCAAGTTGAAAATCAAATGATAATGATCATCTAAAAGGAATACCCATATGAGCCAATAATAATAACAATTAACAATGTGTACATTAGCTGCAGTTCTAATGCACCAATATGTGAGATAGGAATGTGGGCACACACACCTAACCATCTCACCAATAAACAATAACAATGATATCCTAGGATCGATCCATACGCCTCCTTTAACACTAATCAATATGTGCAACAACTTAGCACGTAATAATAATGTAGAGACGCTGTGGTCTAATCGCTCTGCCACAGATAGAGCACGTCACTTGTGCCACAATGACGCCCTATGTCCCCATAGGTGGATGTGCTCGGGTACGGAGGTCAATAATACAATCGATCAAGCCAATATAACACAATAAGTTACACTAGTGCTCATAACCCTTAATCAAGGTCACTAGCTATAATCAATAATTTAGGAAGCATGTGACAATGAGTACAAAGAAGATAAATCCTATCACATGCAAACAATGTCAACTATACGATAATCATTTATAACAATAATCTTATGGATTTAATAAACAACAAGTCAAGTTCTGGATTCAAGATAAAAATCAAGAACGAGAGGAATTCATGCTACGAGAGAGGAAAGGTCGGAATCCGTACCTTATACACGAATGACAATAATCAGAAACAAAGTCTAGGCTCGGTTAACGTCGTGAGAACCTACGATAACGTAACGCAAATTATAGTTTGAAAAATTCCAGTTCTGCCTCTGTCTTTTCGCACTCGTTAAAAATACTAAACGACGTTTAAAAATTCTGAAAATCTCCAGTTTACTAGATTAATGATTTCTGAACAACTTTTATTTAGAAAAGTTTCTGATTTGGATTACCGAAATATGAGAAAACGTGGATCTTTACAGCTGCGCAGAAGTGCTAGCTGTTACGAAAACGACTGTTTGGAGGTCTAAACGAATGAGTTTTTCGATGTTTTATATATCAACGGATTCGTCTTTCGACGAACTTCGTCATGGACATAAATTTTAACTGATTTGAATCTGTTATGAAAAAGTTATGGCCTCCGTAAGTTGGCTGTATAATACGGAACTAAATCAACTATTTAAAGCTTATTTTTAAACAAAATAAACTATTTATAACGTTTGTTAACAATATATATATAAGAATTGTTAAGCTTTTTAATAAATTGATTTACAGGGATTAATTAGGTACTTTTATAAAAGAAGTCTTATATTTAATCAGATTTTTACCATTATTTAACAGAAATCCATAAAAATAATTAAACTAAATGCCTTCGTTTTATTGTTTTATAAAGGTTTAAGCTTAACGAAAATTACAGAAAATCAGGTTGATGATTTTAAAAATATACAGAGTTTATAAAAGGATTTTTATAATTTTTGGTAATTTTTATATATTTTTAAAATGCTTAAAAGGCATTAAAAAATATAATGGGAGGGGCTGGTTTCGAACCCGTGACCTCCTCCCCATACTCCCACACCCAAACCACTGAACCAAAAGCACAAGGCCGCGATTGAAACCATTCCCGAATTCTTTTAAACAGGTTAAACCCCATTTCCCCAAACCGATGAACCCTAATCGGTCTTGGATCAAATTGATCCATCAATCAGTTATGATAATGAAATTAACTATAGGGCTTTTAATCCCTGCATAAAAACGAGTTTGTAGGTAGCTTCAATTACCTATTTAGATGCTCGAGATGTTCAAATCGTCGAGGAACAGGTCGCGGCCTTGGGAAGATTCAAACGATGATCAAATGTTGATGATAATGAAATTAACTTCACAGGAAGTTTCCAATGACCCTAATGATCAAAAGCCCTCTATTGGTATCGTGAAATACAACTCAGAAGGTGAAATCGAATAAGTTGCAGGTCCGCGGATGATAGAGGATTAAATTGATTATTTGCGAGTGTTTCAGATGTGTTTGAATGTGTGATTAGTTTAGGAATCTCATAGACAATTGATTGAATTACTTTAATCGAATTATTGTGATGTTTTAGTGCGTATTCGTAGTGGTGTCGGCCGAAAGTAGTTTGTGGACCATTAATCGCAATTTCGGGTAGCTTTTTCTTTAAATTATGTTCACGTGAACGTTCCACTTTGTCCCCCGTTTGATTTGGATGCGTCGTGGGGTCAAAATCATAGCCTAAATACCGACTTTTGGTCTCGCCGGAGGGCCGCCGGCGACCGGCCGGTGTGTCGCCGGAAATCGCGAGAGGGGAGAGAGAAACAGTTTGAAATTTTTGGTATTTACACATCTAGTCCCTGAGGTTTACATGCTCTATTATTTCATGTCCAAACTAATTAGTTGAAGTTCAAAATTTGGCAAAACTGCCCCCTGGACTCAAGTTTTTATTTATTTCAAGTTTAATAAATTTTTATAAATTACTATTATTATTATTATTATTATTATTATTATTATTATTATTATTATTATTATTATTATTATTATTATTATTATTTACGGGTATTATGAACAATAGATACAACTCCATTATTATAAGTACGTTGAAAATAATAACATGGATATTAAAAAGGTCAAATACTTTTAAAAAAAATACAGTTTGAGAAAGTCAAGTCAATACCAGCAAATTTCATCTTTTGATGGTGCTCAAAACTTAATACTTCATGCTACATTTCCTTGTGTTTTCATAACATTAACATTTTTAGGTGTGTCAATATTTACAAAAGTATACTGTAAACTATTTATTTATATGTGGACACATCCATCGTTATGATACTAAGATACTTTTCTTGTAAATATGTGTTTAAAAATCCTTACATCTATAATGGATCAATCGTAAATCGTCTGAAAAAAAGTAGTTCATCAAACTTGCATTTGTTTTAATTTTAGTGACACAAAAGTTAGTATCCAGTTCTAGTCTCGATATAAAGTTTGATCCCAAAAGGAAAGTAGATATAGACATGAATGAAAGTGGAAAGCAAAGAACACTCAAACTTTATGGTCAATTTTCTGCTTTTAAATGATTCAAATTCCATCAATTTTATTTTTTATCATGTATCTTCTTCAAATATTACATGATTGTTAAAAAGGTGTGCTCGTTCCTTTATATTTCAGTTCTACACTTTACTATATTTCTTATTCAACTTTATTATATTTTTATTCTTTTATGTTTCAGTTGTTGCTGATTATGTTCAGTTGTTGCTGATTATGTTTAGTTGTTGCTGATGGGCTTTGCTGAGCTTGGACTTATGCATATATGTTTAGGGTAGTCTTCTCAGTTGGGACTGACACATTTTTTCTCATACGCTCCTCTTGTTTCTCGAAGCGTCTCTCATCATCATCATCTCTGAATGTTCTTCTGTTGAAGTTAGGGTTCATCACGTTGATGACTCATTCGTGTATCATTGAGATTGTATTTTGTTCGTTATCGTCTTGTAACTTGTTTTGTTTGTACAAGTGCTTTGGGATGATCTGTTGTTTGATCTATCTTCATTATTGATAGATCGGTGTTCTTGAGTATCTGAATATCATTTTATGACATGGTATCAGAGCTACGGCTCTGATTCTGTGTGCTTCCGTGGTATCGCTTCTCTACCAATCTTCGATCGTTGAGAATCAAAGATTGGGAAAACCCTAAATCGCTGTTGAAGATAATAATGGTTCTTGCCTGAAAGGAAGGAAACCTGAAGTCGCCATATCATCGACTGCTCATCTGCTTGGCCTTCTTTGTAACCCTTGAAGGTTTCGCCTCTGATTCATCTTGGTTCATCCGATTTTGGGTGAACCCACTGTGAGATTTTCTCTCCCTTCTCTTTTATATTTTCGGTTATTGGTTGTGTCTAGCTTCTTAGGCTGATTGTTGACCGGGTTAGGAGTACCGGTATTCTGTGGTGTTGTGCCCTAGTGGGTATCTGTGTGCATCACTTGTGTGGTCTTGGTCTTGTGTGATCTGCATTATACATCAGAGACTAATCCTTGATCTGCCAATTAATTGGTGTGAAAACCTGGCGCTGGTCTCTGGTGTCTAGTCTGTGCGTGTGCTTGTGTGCTCATCCTTACCTGTTTGTCTTAAATCATGGCTGAATCTGAACATGAAAATGAAAACCCCGTAAACTCTATTATCACAGAAACCCTAATAAGTAAACTTGATTCCAGTAACCCACTGTTCTTGCATCCTAGTGACACAAGTAATCTAACTATTATCACCATAAAACTCAAAGGGTCTGAAAACTATACTATATGGGCAAATACTATGAAACTGGCCCTGGAAGTAAAAAATAAATTTGGATTCATTGATGGATCATGCATTAAAGATAATAGTAATCCAGTTTTATCTAAGCAGTGGGATAGGTGTAATTCTGTGGTTATTAGTTGGATATTAAACTCTATCTCAGAAGAACTATACATGGGTCAAGTTTATTCCAAACTTGCCTCTAAAATCTGGGCTGGCCTAAAAGAAACCTATGACAAAATAGATGGGTCTGTGGTATTTGGTCTCTACCAGAAAATTAACAGTACAACTCAGAATGGTTGCCCAGTATCTGAGTATTATCACAAATTAAATATCATGTGGAAACAACTTGACCAAATGCTACAACTCCCAGCATGCACTTGCAGTGCTGCCAAAACCTTTAATGACTTTAATCACTTAATAAAATTGATGCAATTCCTTATGGGGCTTGACAATGTGTACCAACCTGTGAGAACTAACCTGCTACTTAGAGAACCCCTTCCCTCAATAAAAGAGGCCTTCTCAATCATCTCCAGGGAGGAATCTCATAGAAATTCCTCCTCTACTTCCAGTAAATCTCAACCTGTAGCATTTGTCTCTAAACCTCCCCAATTTCTGGAAAAAACAAGTCAAAACTCAGAAACTAAACAACGGAAAAACTTCAGAGGACCTAATCCAAACCTGAAATGTTCTCATTGTAACAAAATTGGTCACACAAATGAAAATTGTTATGAATTAGTAGGATATCCTCCTGGATATAAGCCAAGAGGAGGTCAGGGTCAACGGACTGCTCAGTCCAATAACTCAGGAGCAAGCCCTGTTGACCACTCATCCCTTTCCCCTGCATCCATAATTGCTAATGCTCTAACACCTGATCAAGTATCTAAGTTGTTAGGTATGTTAAGTGAACGAAGCTGTGAAGGCAATCTTACTTCCAACTTTGCTGGTAATTCGTTGAACTCTATAAACACTAATCTTTGTCATGGGTACTGCCTCAGTGGGGGGGTTCCTGACTCAGTTAAGTCAGGCTGGATAATAGATTCTGGGGCAAGTCAACATATGGTTAATTCTGATAAAAGACTGATTAATTCTGTAGATGTCTCCGAATATAATATGAAAGTCAAACACCCTAATGGGTCTAGTGCTCATGTTTCAAAATTGGAGATGTAAAGATTAATGATCAAGTCATCCTTCGAGATGCATTGGTTATACCAGAATATCATGTTAATCTAATTTCTGTTCACAAACTTGCCAGATATAACAAACTAAATGTATTCTATGATGAACACTCCTGCCACATACAGGATTCTCACACAAAGAAAACGCTTGTGACTGGTAGTCAATATGATGGGCTCTACCTCTTTGATGATAAGACTAACTGTGTTAAGGTGTGTTATAATACCTCTAGTATGTTTAATCTGTGGCACTCTCGTTTAGGGCACCCTGCAGAACATGCTCTAGCTATATTAAATAACAAATTTAAATTGAACAATCCTGACTTAAACCCATGTGAAGTATGTCATAGAGCCAAACAACACAGGGTTCCATTTCCCTTAAGTAATCATCAGTCAAAGTGTGTAGGTGATCTCATTCACCTTAATGTATGGGGTCCCTACAAGGTAGTTAGTAGGGAAGGATTCAAATACTTTCTTACATTGGTTGATGATTACTCTAGAGCTGTGTGGGTCTTTCTTCTAAAACAAAAGGATGAAGTGTTCTCAAACATTCAAACTTTTTGTTCTTTAATAAAGAATCAGTTTAACTCCACAATAAAGGCGTTTAGATCTGATAATGGAACAGAATTTGTAAATAACCAGATGCAAAATTACTGTAATACACATGGTATTAGTCATCAAACATCGTGTGCATACACCCCTCAGCAAAATGGAATTGCTGAGAGGAAGCATCGTCACCTGCTTAATGTAGCTAGAGCCTTAATGTTTCAAGGGGGTGTTCCTCTTAAATTCTAGACTGAATGTGTGCTTACTGCTGTGTATCTTATTAACAGGACTCCTTCTTCTGTTTTAAAAGGTAAAACCCCTTATGAACTTGTCCATGGCCATTCTCCCTCTATTGATCACCTTCGTGTCTTCGGATGTCTGTGTTTTTCTACTATACTTAATAACGCATATAAATTTTCAAGTCATGCTGAAAAATGTGTGTTTATGGGATACTCTAATACAAAAAAGGGTACAAATTGTGGAGTATTGATAAAAAACAAATGGTGTTTTCACGAGATGTAAAATTTTATGAATCAATCTTTCCCTTTAAAGATCACCAATATGACGTTGTTTTGAATCAAGCACTTCACCTAATCATCTTAATTTTTTGATCTATATGATAAATCTTTTTCACACGAAGGTGCAGAAATCCCCGATGATGAAAGAGGGAAAAATGAAAGTTCTGTCCCTCGGTCTCTGCAGCCAGATGTGTGTATAGATACAACTGAGGGTGAGTCCTTAAACAATAATCCCAGTCAGTTAGACACTAATCTTGGCGGGGCAGAGGAGGTTGATGGAAGTAATGATCAATTAAACACCTCTGAGGGGTCAGTTCACCACCAGGTGAACCTGCTATACTTCGACGATCTACCAGACCGTCTAATCTTCCGCACAAACTAACTGATTTTATCGTCGAGGGAAAGGTTAAATATGGGTTAGAGAAAGTAGTTAACTACACTTACCTATCTTCAGAAAACTATTGTTTCACCACAAACTTAAATAAAACATTTGAACCAAGGAATTTTAGGGAAGCATCTACTGATCCCAAATGGATAGATGCAATGAATCTAGAAATGGAGGCATTGCATCGGAATAACACTTGGGAATTAGTTGATTTACCTCCTAATCGAAAACCTATTGGCTGCAAATGGCTGTTTAAAATTAAATATAAGTCTACTGGTGAAATTGAACGTTATAAGGCCAGGCTTGTTGCTAAGGGGTATAGTCAAAAGGAGGGAGTGGATTTTGATGAAACTTTTTCACCTGTGGTTAAAATGGTTACTGTTAGATGTGTTATTAACATAGCAGTTCAAAATGATTGGCCTCTATATCAATTAGATATTAATAATGCTTTTTTTACATGGAAATTTAAATGAAGATGTGTATATGTGTTTACCCGAAGGGTATTATTCTGATTCTGAGACTAAAGTGTGCACTTTAAATAAATCCCTTTATGGTCTTAAACAAGCTCCACGAATATGGAATGAAAAGCTTGTCGGTGTGTTACTTAGTTTTGGGTTTGTCCAAAGTAAATGTGATCATTCCATGTTTACATTTTTAACTAAGTCTGCATTTGTTGTATTACTTGTCTATGTGGATGATATTATCATCACAGGCAGTTGTGAGTCTACTATATCCAAAATTAAAAGATTACTGCAGTCTGAATTTTTGATTAAGGATTTAGGGTTACTTCAATACTTCTTAGGAATTGAAGTAATTCGATCTGATATTGGTGTTTCATTGTCTCAATGAAAATATTGCATTGAGTTATTAAATGAGTATGGAATGACTGGTTGTAAGCCAGTGACTACTCCAATTGAACAAAATTATGTTATTTCCTCTCAATGTAGCAGTAATGATAAACCTCTGTGTAATAT
Source organism: Flaveria linearis (assembly GCA_024085815.1). NCBI lineage: Eukaryota > Viridiplantae > Streptophyta > Magnoliopsida > Asterales > Asteraceae > Flaveria > Flaveria linearis. The sequence continues at coordinate 65,464,531 of CM044012.1, forward strand.
AACCGGATATCAAAAATTAGTGAGTAAACTTATTTACTTGTCTCACACTCGGCCTGATATCTCTTATACAGTTCATTTTCTTAGTCGGTTTATGCATAAACCAACAGAAGCTCACTTACAGATCGCTTTAAGGTTGCTTAGATATCTCAAATTGTCCCCTGGGAGAGGTCTAAGGTTTACCAAATGACAGTCTAGTCGGTTAACAACTTATGCTGATTCTGATTGGGGAAAGTGTATTGATACACGAAGATCTGTTACAGGCTTCTGCTTGTTCATGGGTTTATCTCTTATCTCTTGGAAAAGCAAGCAGCAGTCTACTATATCAAGATCTTCAGCTGAGGCTGAATATCGTGCTATGTGCGCTGCTACGTGTGAAATATTATGGGTTATCAATTTGTTACGAGAATTGCAGATTGATGTTCAGCTGCCAATTTCTTTGTCATGTGATAACACTGCTGTAACATCTCGTACTTTTGAAATAATTTAAAGTTAGTTTTATTAATAAAATAATAATAATAATAATAATAATAAATAATAACAATGATAACAATATTAATAATAATAATAATATTAATACTAATACTACTACTACTACTACTAATAATAATAATAATAATAATAATAATAATAATAATAATAATAGTAATAAAGTTCAGGGGCCATTTTGTCATTTTTGAAACTTTAAAAGAAAGTTTGGTGCATAAAATAATGAAATTCAAATCACAGGGACCATTGTTGTAAATTAAATTTTACAACCCAACCCCCCGCCCCTTTTCCCCTCGATTTTCCGGCCCGATTTTCCGGCCAATCTCCGGCCGAATTCCGGCAATCCCCAAACACCCAAAATACACCATTTCAACCCAATTAAAGTACCCAGACAAGCTCGCGACAGGGATTCGAACTCATGGTCCCATGCAATTCGAAAATGTGCCTCGATTTCGTGGTTTAAAACCGAACCCGCTTAAACCATTTGAAACCAAATCAAATTCAAATGAAAACTCGACAAATTGATTCAACCAACCAGTCTGTAAAGTGAAAGCACAATTACAATCATAATCAACACATCAATTTAATTTAAAATCTGTTCAATCACAATCAAATTCAAACCGAAAGTCCGACAAATAGGTGGAACCCGTTCGCACAGCTAAACATCGAATTACACCCTATAAATAGAGGGCAAACGATCATTTACCTTCGCACAAACTGTCTGTAATATCAATTTGATCAAACACACACCTATACATCGAATTCGATCATCGTCTTCATCGCGACCTGCAACTCTATCGAACACCAACCTTCGAGCTTTCTAAACCCAAATTGATAAGGGGCTTTTGTTTATCATCATCACTCGAAACTGTCTGTGCAAAGAATTTGATTATCATCAACAAAATCATCTCGAATCCATATCTCCTCTGCGCGACTGTTCTTAATCTTATTCTCTATCGAATTAACATCGAATCAGGTAATTGAACACACCATCGTACTCGATTTTACATGGGGATCAAAAGCCCCATGAATTTAGACATTAACAGATTCGAATTGATCCTCAATTTGGATCAAATCAAATCTAGGGTTTATGTGAATTGGGGATGAACTTCAATTGGTGTTTAAAAGGAATTAAAACAGAACATTAACGCGGCTTAGGCCCTTGTTCCACTGGTTTCTGCGTTCCATGTTAAGCATAGGGTCGCGGGTTCGAAACCCGGCCACCCCATTAATTTTTTTTATAGCTTTTTTTAAGCCTTAAATTAATTATAATAAATTCTAAAAATTATAAAAATTCGTTTTGTAAACTTTGTTTATTTTTAAAATTATCTATGTATCTTTTTATAAATTATAACCTTAAATACTTTAATATATTTTTATAAAATATTAAGTTACAAATATAATACTTAGTTTATTTTTAAAAAAAAATATAGACTTTAAATAATAGTTTAAAAGATTAAATTATTATTGGTCACGATGTAAACGTAATTATGTATTTCTCGTAGAAATTACATGTATTTCATAATTTTCACAAATTAATATAAAGGATTAAATTTCCTTGAAAATTATATAAATGATACATCCGTTATCAAACAAAGTATAAATAATCGTTTATTAACTTCACTTATAAAAATAACCCCAAATTCCATCTAAAACCCTAATTCACGTTTAATTGATAAACTTATTATTAATCTTGTAATAAATACGTTTTAGGTGCCTTGTAAAGGATTCGTTGAAACGACGCTTGTTATTATTTCTTATTAGTCATCCATCATATACTTAATCACCAAGTGAGTATTTCTATACCCATTTTATCATTTTTACACTTTTGGGTGAAACATGTTACCGTATAAACGTTGCACTTGTAAACACATTTGATTCTTGTAAACCTATGGCAATTTACTTGTGTGTTGTGATTAGTCGAATCTTGTAGCTACCATGTAATGTCGAATACATGTACAATCATTAACTATTGCTAGCCTGGCGACGTCATAGATCTATGGGCCTGACAAGCCTGCTTGGTTGATCCAAGTACACTTAGCTAATCGTATATACTTGTAAACGTTTGAGACTTGTAAAACTTTGCCAAGGTTTGATTGTGCATTCTGTCTTACATCCCTAGTTACCTTGTTCTCTAATTTACAACATGAATTGCCATCTTTATATAATTATGTATGCAAAACTATAGAATGCTCACCAACAATATGTTGACCTTTTATTTTTAACATGTTTCAGGCAATAACGTTATGTGGCTGTGAACAATCGTAACTCTCACGCCTCGACGATTCCGCCGTCAAGGTTGGGGTGTGACAACTGCTGCGATATCCATTGCAGCCAATCCAGTGTTTCATGAGCGTACAAAACATTTGAAATAGATTTGTTTTTCTTGCGTGAAAAAATATCCTCTGGTGTTCTTTGCACTAAGGGTGTAAAGTCATCGGATCAGTTAGCAGATGTCTTTACAAAAGGTTTGTTGGTTAAACAACATGTTGATTTGTGTGATCAGCTTGGCTTGTTTGATGAGTTTGGTGTTAGACCTGAGGGGGGGTGTTAAAAAGGTGTGCTCGTTCCTTCTCGTTCCTTTATATTTCAGTTCTACACTTTACTATATTTCTTATTCAACTTTATTATATTTTTTATTCTTTTATGTTTCAGTTGTTACTGATTATGTTCAGTTGTTGCTGATGGGCTTTGCTGATGGGCTTTGCTGAGCTTGGACTTATGCATATATGTTTAGGGTAGTCTTCTCAGTTGGGACTGACACATTTTTTCTCATACGCTCCTCTTGTTTCTCGAAGCGTCTCTCATCATCATCATCTCTGAATGTTCTTCTGTTGAAGTTAGGGTTCATCATGTTGATGACCCATTCGTGTATCATTGAGATTGTATTTTGTTCGTTATCGTCTTGTAACTTGTTTTGTTTGTACAAGTGCTTTGAGATGATCTGTTGTTTGATCTATCTTCATTATTGATAGATCGGTGTTCTTGAGTATCTGAATATCATTTTATGACAATGATATATATATATATAGTATCAATTCTCATATGACTCACGAGTAGATTGTCAGCCGGCTTCATGTCAGCATCACCGGCCTTTAAGAAGAAGTCATCCCTCTCTACTTCCTCTTATCCGCTCAAATTTCCTACTTGTGCTTGCCTTTCTTATGCATTTGTCACATTCACTTTCCTTTTTACATCAAAATCATCCGTTTCTCTTCCTTCCGCATTGGACAACGGTCATAAATAGTGGCCTCACCTAAAACCATCTAATGACATAAGTTTTAGAAAATATCAAATAAAATTAATCAATGATGATCTCTACGTTGTCTCTTTTTACCCTATAGCGTTCCCTCCCTCCCTGCCACATCTTTAATATTATTTTGTTTTTACAATTTAACTGTGATTTGAAATCTGAGTTGATTTTTTTTATATATCTTTTGCTTCTAATTTTATCAAACAATTTAAATGCATAATTTAATATATTTTTTTCTGAATGCAAATGTTAATGAAAACAAAGATGTTTGTGATATAAAGTATTTTTTTTATTTTTTTTCATTTTGAAGTGAAACAAAATCTTTGTATCAATCCGTATAATGAAAATTAACCTACACCGTTTATCTGATTTAAAATATAAACTCCAAAAAATAGATAAGCACTAAACATAGAGAAAGTTAACAAACTTAAGTGGTAAATACTATATAAAACAAGATAATATCAATATTGAATTAGTTTATTATGACCATTACGAATTATTGTTCTGTCACTTTAATTTTCTTGAATTATCAAAACACCTGATTGTGTATATTATTGGTATTTTCTTTTAAAGGGAAGAAATATAAATAGTAATTGCATATATCAAAAGAGGAACACTTTTAGTAATTATTATATTAATCAACAAATGCTTTTATTTTTCATTGCTAAGAAACATTTTTAGATGGTTATTTGATTAATTAGACCAAAATCAAATGTTACATTTTTGAATGAAAGGTTTAATTTTATAACAAACAAGTGATTTTGATCCGCATTTATGAACATGGCTAACACCAAGAAAAACTATTACGCTTTTCTTTTCCAAAAATAAGAAATTACCTTTTTTTTGGTATCTTAGTAAACGTAATGAATCATAACTACAACTTTCATGTTGTGAGTTTTGAAATTATTCTTTTAATAAACATACATATTTGTTTCTAAATTCATCGAATATGTTAGCAAAGTCCAAAAATAGTAAACTACTCAACTTTTGATGATAAAGATTAAAAGCTACTTTTCAACTTATTTTAGAAATAGAATATACATAAACATGATATTTTTAAGAGTTAATTATTTGAGAGCTTACAAATGTTTTTACAATTACGAGAACTTCTATCAGCACATAAAATTTCTCTGTCTTTATGTAAAAAAGATTGAAATATAATATATAGGCGTCTCTTTTGAAGTTTAAAATGAAAACAATGAACAAATTTGTAATTCACACATGTGTAAGTCATATGTAGTTAATACTATCTACACATGTGTGCTAAATAAATAAAAAATTAATAACATATGCAAACATTACTTTGAGGATTTTTTATGGTTTTAATGTATTAAACATACATAAATGTGTAAACAATATAAAATATAAATATATACCTATTGATATTAGATTTTGCGATTCCTAAGATACTTACTAGTTTTCAAATGATACTAAGAGCATTCACAGTGGATTTTTTATCTCTATTTTTATAATTATATTAAAAATTATTATTTTTTCTCTTTTATTTTCTATTAAACAATACAATTTTATACATTTATCGTTACATTTTCTCTCCTTCACTCACAACTAGTTTCAAAAAGTTTAAAAAATTATAAATGTTGAAAATTATCACTAAATATGCAAATAAAAAGTAATATTTTATTATCCTCAACTCACAACTATTTTAATATAATACAAAAATACACTAATACAAACAAACAAACATACCCAGTATATCTCGCTCAAGAGCAGGGCCTGGGAGGGGGTATGTGGAGACGAGTCTTTCTTCTATCTTGGAAGATAGAGAGACCGCTTCCGAAGAAACCCCCGACTCGACAAAAATACACTAATAAAAATATAGAAAAAAAATGCTTTAACCCATATTTTTCAATTTTGAAAGATTTTTATACTAATATCTTCCTCTTAAGTTACCCCACAAGGTTAAATGTATATCTACCCTCAAAACAAAACAAAAGTGAAAAATTACATCTGAGACAGGAGTCAGAAAAGGTTCTCGCAAGGTGATGATCTCTCACACATACGTGTGTATTCACACACACACAGAGACATATAAATATATAATATGCACATATATCCATATATTATATTGCATGTGTCCATCTCTCTCATCCGCTTGTGTTCTTGGGTTTCATTCACAAGATCCTGTCGTCGTGTAGGTTTATAATTTATAAATCCACTGTCCATTAATTTTCGGAAGTAATCACATACATCTATCTTCAGGTAATCTGATTTCAACCCTCCTCTGTTCTTTATCTTCTTCACCATTTAGTCCTCTATTATAACATAAATCTTACAATATCTCTCAGAAATCAAAATCTTTTCAGATACCCAAATGGGCTCTGTGTTTGTTTCATCTTGCAGATCTGATACAAAACAATGAGTTTTCTCAATTTCGTCTCAAATTTTTTCAAGAATTTTTGAAAGAGAATGAATCTTTATGTAACACCCACGTGATTTCAAGTGATAATGTTGGTTTCCAGCTAAACTGTAGTGGAAATTGCGTGAAATTTTGTGTTTTTTCATCTTGTTTGATGAAATGTTCAGAAGAACAGAGCTATTGATTGGGTGGTATGGTGATTGAAGAATATTGTCTACTTTTCCCTTTGTTTAATCGTCAAAAAAGTAAAAAAGAAAAGTGTGAATTCAACAGGACTCTTTCTCTCTCTTTAGCTCACTGGGTAGTGTGGGCATAATCACAAGGGCCCTCTAACCAAACCTCATGAAATTGGTCCAAAAGTTGCAGTTTGAGCGACTATTTAACTACAGTGATTATGACTTTTAAAGGGGCCAATATGCACTGTCGGCAGTAGCCAATAGTTGCCATCAGCTTTTGACAAATTTTCTTGATTTTACGCATCTCATACCATCAGATCCGCACTAATTTGATCTTTGTTTTCTCACTTTGACTTTATCATCAAGGTCTGTCTTTTTGACTCAGATTACAGTTATAATCTTCAGTTAGCAGTCTTTGAACTTGGTTTGTGTTAAAATATTTAATCTTTTACTTCAATCTTGAAGAATTTATGGCAGTTGAACTTTATCTTCTGCTCTAATCCGCATGATTTTGTGGAATTTGCTTGTCGGATGCAAGTTATTGCATGTTTTCTTACAAGTTTTGAACTTGATTGTTGAACAGATTGTGCATTAGTTAGAGTGGGCTAAAAATGAAGTATAAAGATGATAAACTTGCAAGACAACCTGAAAGAAGTTCAAGGGTGGTGCCCATAGGAATAATGTTTGTGGTGCTATGTGGATTGTCATTTTATCTTGGTGTGATATTTTGTTCTGAAAAGAACAAGTTTTCTACTGAGCAGGTTTCTAAAGCAGTTGATTCCGTAGAACCAACTGTTTCTGGCCCGATTCGGGTGCAATCCGTTTCCTTTCCCGAATGCAGTGCTGATTTACAGGACTACACGCCCTGCACGGATCCTAAGGTATATGCGTTTTCGAGTCTTTATGATTGTTTTTTCATTGTGGGTCTGTTGACTGTGCTTGATTATGCATGCTGTATGCAGTTCAGCTGAATTTTAGTAATCCACAGTCTGAATTTAAGCTATCAGTAGGATTCAATCGAACTATGAACGGAATTTGTAGTTGAATGAATCTTGATCATTTGACACGAAGGACATTGTTGGTTGATTATGTGCATTTTGTGTTTTGGATGTGTCTTTATATGAGGTTATTGGTTCTATGCCTGTATTGTGGGCTTGTTGATATTGCTTTTTTGGGAAAATAGCGTGATTAACATTTAACTAAATTGTTATTGGTTACAGAGATGGATGAAATACGGGCGACACAGGCTCACATTTATGGAGCGCCATTGCCCGCCCGCGTTTGATAGGAAGGAGTGTTTGATACCGCCACCTGATGGCTATAAAGAGCCTATCAGATGGCCTAAGAGCAAAGATGAATGTTGGTACAGGTAAATTTCTCATCTTTTGTAGTTTTGTATCTTCCGTCAATCTTGGATCAAGATTAGAGGTGACAAGATGACGGGTCATACAGATTATGAGCGGGTTAAAATGAGTTTATTTGTACCTGACAAACAGGTCAAGTCAGATAGTCAAGACAACATTTTTCTGTACATTATATTACAACAATATTATTACACTATTTATTCAAAATTTGAATGTAAACGATGTAAGGAGGTTATATGCATTGAAAGTAGACTTTGGGCGACTTTCATCCATTTAGACCCGTTTAACATTATACATAATATCAAGATGTTGCCTTTTGATTAACACATCTAAATTTAACTGTCTAGGAATGTCCCGTATGACTGGATCAACAAACAGAAGTCAAACCAGCATTGGCTAAGAAAAGAAGGCGAGAAATTCTACTTCCCGGGTGGCGGTACTATGTTCCCCAATGGTGTTAGTGCTTATGTTGATTTGATGCAGAATTTAATCCCTGGAATGAAAGATGGAACCGTTCGCACTGCCATTGATACTGGATGTGGGGTTAGTTCTCAATCCAGATCTTATGAAACTTAACCAAATGGTTAAGTTTTAGTAATGTAAAGCTTAAGTCTTGAAGTTTCAAATTTACAGGTTGCTAGCTGGGGAGGCGACTTGCTTGATCGTGGCATCCTAACGGTTTCTCTAGCCCCTAGAGATAACCATGAGGCTCAAGTACAATTTGCTTTAGAGCGTGGGATTCCTGCAATTCTTGGAATCATATCTACACAACGCCTTCCATTCCCATCAAATTCATTCGATATGGCTCATTGCTCAAGATGCCTTATCCCATGGACTGAATTCGGTAATTTTGTTAGATCTCTCAAACAAGTGTGTCATCATAGAGTTGGCAAAATGGGTGGGTTGTAACGTTGTATGGGTCTAACAGGGTTGGGGTCAAAATGGGTGATTTTTAGCAAGTTGAGAAGGGTTGGGTCAGGTTGGCCTGTAGACAGTTTTTAATCTTTATTTACAGTTATGTCTAGAAAAACTATATGGTGACAATAATAATCTAAGTTTTGAATAAACAGATGATCTATGAAGTTATATGCTTTGAGAATACACTTGGAAAGACCTCCCACCCATTTGACCCAAACCTAATTTTAGTACGAATTGACTCGTTCATAAGTAAATAGGTTAAATTTAATTGTGCAAATCTATGTCATCATATGGAAACAACTCAAAAAACATTTTCAGTTGAATCTTTACATGACAATCTTGATTGATTCTTTAATGGATTTTTTCAGGTGGAATTTACCTTCTAGAAGTACACCGAATCCTACGGCCAGGAGGCTTTTGGGTTCTCTCGGGCCCGCCCATAAACTACAAGAGACGATGGAGAGGTTGGAACACAACAATAGAGGATCAAAAATCTGATTACGACAAGCTACAAGGACTTTTAACTTCAATGTGCTTTAAGTTATATGACAATAAAGGTGATATAGCAGTGTGGCAGAAAGCATCAGATAACAACTGTTACAAACAGCTTGATGCACCAGACACCTACCCGACAAGATGTGATGACGGGACTGAGCCTGATTCTGCGTGGTACACCCCGTTGAGACCATGTGTGGTCGTGCCCAACTCAAAACACAAGAAACTGAGCTTGCAGTCTGTCCCAAAATGGCCTGAGAGATTACACGAGGCCCCGGACCGGATTGGTGATGTTAAAGGTAGCAGTGCTGGTGACTTCAATCGGGATGATAGAAAGTGGAAAGATAGAGTGAAGCATTACAAGACATTGCTTTCGGTTCTTGGGACCGACAAGATAAGAAATGTGATGGATATGAATACCCGTTATGGAGGTTTCGCTGCTAATTTGATCAATGATCCACTTTGGGTTATGAATGTTGTCTCGTCTTACGCTCCAAATACACTTCCTGTGGTATATGATAGGGGCTTAATCGGAACTTACCATGATTGGTAAGACAAATACACAAATCATACATGATAATAGATTGGGCTGCAAGAAAGCCAAACCAAGCTCGAGCATTATCAACAACGCTCGCTCGAGCTCGGCTTAATAGCTCAGTGATGCAGGCCAGCTCAACAATGCTTGAGTCTGGCTTGACATCCACATATTACTTGAGGCTCAAAAAGCTTGATAAAAGCATGAGCCGAGACTTTATAAGCTCGAGCCCGACTAGTTACATATTTTAAGCTCTTTTTGTTTTCTATACCAACCTTAACTTGTTTTATTTCTTTTTAGGTGTGAGGCATTTTCGACGTATCCTAGAACATATGATCTTCTTCATGCTGACAGCCTCTTTACACAGGAAAGCCATAGGTAAAAATCACCTTTCTTTCGAGTCAAACATTAGTAAAAAATCCTAAAATTTGACATTCTTTCCATATGAATTTTGATTGTTTATAGGTGTGAGATGAAATATGTGTTGTTGGAGATGGATAGGATCTTGAGACCAAAGGGGTACGCGCTCATTAGGGAATCGAGCTATTTTGCAGACGCAGTTGCTACAATCGCGAAAGGGTTGAGATGGGATTGTCATGTAGAAGACACTGAAGATGGTAATAACAAAGAAAAGATTTTGGTTTGCCTGAAAAAGCTATGGTATTCACAGCATAACTCATAGCAAAAACAAATATGAGAAAAAGCTGTCATTTTTTTTTTCAAGAAACCAGCAGATAATTGAAGAATCATTAAGTTGGTATTTCATAAATATATGTAACATTAAGTTTTCAGAAAAAGGGATGCTAGTTACTCATTAATTTGAATTAATTTAGTATAGTGATGGACTTGTGTTTGTATTGTAGATGCTATGTATGTTTACTTTTATTTATATTTGTTACAAGAACTAGATATAGTCTGTTTTTATGTCCTTAATTGTTGAATCTGGTTATTGTGTCCAAATTCTTATTGTATTTGATGTGTTTACTCTGATGTTTTTACTAAATACTCTGTTTTATACGGGAAAATTATGACCTATTTTTTTAGAAATAGGCTGATTTGGGTAACTTTTATATGCTTTATCGATCTACAAAGATATACAATGGGTCACTCTATTCTAAGTACAAATCGTTTTTTCTCAATTTTCTGAAAGTGGTTTACATGGGAGCACCCTATGTCTCTATATGCCCATGACTGTCATCATTGTAAGATATAGGTCCACTAAAAAAAGGCCTACGAACACAAACGGGAAGGATGAAAACGAGTTGGTATGCTAATTCTTCATTTTCAAATCCATTTTTATAATATCTTCAACTTTAAAGCATATATTACCAGCGCTACTGGGTCATCATAGCATTACTATACCTTCCCTATTCATTGCCCGACCCTTGGCTACATTTAAACTTGTAGTTCAAGACTGTATATCTTACTTATCTACACTTTAGTTTAATGTATAGTTGTATATTTAAACTTTTAGTTCAACAACTTATTTGTTTACACTTTAATTTAATGTAGAGTTGTATAAAACCGGATTTTAGGCCCGACAGATGTGGATGAAAGAAGCAGTTCATAAATGGAAAAAGATATGTTTGGTTTAAAACTGGTTTTAATTCGTCTTAGTTCAATTTTATAATCGGTTTCAATGGATATATTCCCACACCAATTCCAAACTGGCATATTGGGATTGGTTTCTCCCAAACCGATTCATGATTGTTCTTTGATCAAATCGGTACCATCCAAACCGGTTTGAATGTGCCCATTAGCATCTACAACGTAGTACTTGCTCGAACATACTTGCAAAAGGAGATTTAAAACTTATTGGTAAGAAATCCATATATTTAATAAAGTCAGGGTGTAGGTTATAAACCGTCAAAAAGTCAGGGGCTACAATGTGAATTAGTGTAAAAGTAAAGGATCAAACATAGCAACATAAAAAGGAAGACCCATGCAGAAAATCATAAACGAGATGAGAAAATGGTGAAACAGATTGAAGATAAATCACCACATGAAGAATCGATGAAGATTCGAATATAGATTCGTTTTCTGATTATCAGCTCGAGCATTTGATTTGTAATTTCGCTAATTTTCTGTACAGATTTCCGTTAATATCTGTTGATTTTGCTCATTTGAACCCTCGTAATCGGAATTTGGTTCGTTCGTTCGATTTTAAATTTATGCAATGTCGATCTGTAATCATATGTTGATGCTTTCCGTAGAGATTAGTATATGCAATGCATTCACAGATTAACCTGTGTTTTCAGCGTAGAAGGAAATATGGGGGCAAAATTATTGGAAATCGATACAACAGCAATCAAGTTCATATGTAAGGACGCTTCAGATCCTCTTTGCAATTAACAAAACAATGTGTTAACTGTTAATTGACATTTTTAGTTCGTTATGTTAATGGAATTTATTGTCTCGTTTATTGCATCCTTGTTCCACAATTAGAATATTCCATAAGGGTTTTAATGTTATATCATCCCCAATAGATGGATACTGGCAGAAGAGTGTTTAATTTGGGATCAGGGAGTATGCATTTGAGTTATGTTTGTATATGTTGAATAGAACTGATAGTGGATTTAGAATTTTGATATTTGAGGCTTATAGATCTTAGGAGAGGAGGTTGTACATTCTGTTAATTGTAACTAAAGTAGCTTCCTCAATGGCCTTTTATAGTTCTGATACGCCCACAGTTGCAGCTTATCGTATCCTATTTCACAAATTGTTTTCTATCGTTGTATATTTAGCTCTAATACCAGAAACGAACACACGAGTCACATAGTGTAACATGTTATTGAGAAATATGCAACCATATAGAGTGAACAGGCTAAAAGGCGAAGAGAGAAACAATAAAAGAGGCAACACTAACACGATAAAATCTTATACTTCTAACACAAGAACCTAACAAGTTCCTTATTCTCTTTGCAGGTGAGGTGAAGAAACAAAGTACATCTTCAGTTCACCTCTCCAATATATCAGATGAATATGTTGCTTTTAAGGTGCATCCTGCTTGATTAATCCATCTTTCATAGTATCATAATAACTTTTTCTCTTTTTTTTCATCAATGGAAAGCTCTTTTAGCTTATATTTGTTACATACACATCATTTTTTCATCAAGCAGGTGAAGACTACATCCCCAAAGAGATTCTGTGTAAGACCGAATTCAGGCATCATTAGCCCAAAGTCAGCATGCGATTTCACAGGTAGTTAACTCTACATCGAAATGTTTTTGTAATTATTTTTCTCATTATGGATGCCTATAGTCATCGTTCCTTTTAAATTCTTTCATCTTTATGGAATTTGTATTCTGCTTTAGACTTATAAGCTACTTTTGCTGCAGTTACTATGCAAGGTCTAAGGTCGCCTCCATCTGAAGTGGAGTGCAAGGATAAGTTCCTGATACAGAGCACAGTTGTTAGTGCTGAGACAAAAGAAGAAGAAGTAACTCTTGAATTGGTGAGTATTTTGATTTTCTGTCATATATGTCTTTATTGATGCTCATTGATGCCACATGACACTGGCAGTTCTCCAAAAGCAGAGGTAAGTATGTTGAAGAGAAGAAGCTCAGGGTTATTCTAGTTAGCAAGGAAGATTCTTCATCAGAGGAACATAAAACCAAAGTATTGGCAAAAGAACCATCTAATGAATCTTCAGTTAAAGAAGAGAATGTGGTAAAAAAACAAAGTGTTGGGGGAAGAACCATCTAATGAATCTTCAATTAAAGAAGAGAATGTGGTGAAAAACAAAGTTTTGGGGAAAGAACCATCTAATGAATCTTCAATTAAAGAAGAGAATGTGGTGAAAAACAAAGTTTTGGGGAAAGAACCATCTAATGAATCTTCAATTAAAGAAGAAAATTTGGTGAAAAACAAAGTTTTGGGGAAAGAACCATCCAGTGAATCTTCAATTAAAGAAGAAAATGTGGTGAAAAACAAAGTTTTGGAGAAAGAACCATCTAATGAATCTTCAATTAAAGAAGAGAAGGTGGTGAAAAAAGACGAAAATGCCCCCTCAATGCATACAGTGAGTGATGCATATTTCCTCTTTGTATGACCCATTTGCTACAATATGCTTGATGGGAATATCCTTCTTCTTGCAGCAAACTGAAAACCGCAGGGAAGTCAAAGATGGTTTGACTACAGACGACCCGAAGGCATCTGCTGCTCGTCATGGGAACGAGGGGAGTCCTTCCAAGAATTCAAAGGGTAACCCCGTAAAAGTTGTGAAACAGGATCCAGAAAGGAAGTTGAGGTTGTGTAATCAACTCAAGGAGTTGAAAATGAAGGAAGCTACATTAGAAAATCAACTCAAACAGGTTAGCTTGTCCCCATATATCTTGTCGTTCCAACGGAAGGAATTTTAGTCATTTGACCCACCGTCTAAAAATTTTATAAAATTATGTGCCAAATAAGTTACTGAATATTGAACTAATAATATATTCTGATTAAAAATCTTTTTGCAGGCCAAATCCACGATATCAAGCCTAACCTATCAGAATAGCATAGTCATTGACGCAAAGGAGAAGCTCAAGCTAGAACTGGTAAAATGCATTGCATCCCTTGTTATGAAACTATTTAAAAGCAAGGAAAACTACTTTTTTGCACATATATAGTTTATAGATTGTTTACTTATTTAGGCTAGGAGAAGCAAGAAAGGTTACCCCTTTGCATTTGTTTGCATGGTGTCAATCATCGGTTTGATAAGCGGATACATCTCAGATCGTTGAACAACAATTCAAAAGTTTCTTCATTTCATCCCAATAACTGGATGGTTGTATTGCTTCACTCATACTTTCATATTTCAAAATTGCAAAGAAATAGTAGATGTGTATATATAGACGACAGTTTATTTCTTTGACATTCGGAATGATGTTAAAGATTTGTTGCTGTTAGAGTACTTTATATACAATACACATACGTGAGCAGCCTAACAAGATTAAGTTAGAGGTGGTAATGGGTAAATCTTTGCACCAGCCGGAAAGAGACAGGATCACCCGAAACACTTTTGTCCAAACATGTTAGGTTTAGTTTAGACGTGGAAAATTTTATGAACGACAACTTAAGATTTGACCCGTTCAACCCATTTGGTTCATTGTTAAACAATTTTCTTTATTTTACACGTGTTAAAGATAAAAGATAGCCTGCAATAAACTTGTACATAAAGTAAGCTGGGAAAATTTTACACCAGATTAAGTTAAACCTTAGATAAAATGACTAGTACAGGTCATCCCAAAACATATCAACATTCAACACAAACCTACACTACTTTATCAATTTGCATCTTGCAAAGCTCATCAAGGGTGAATGCAAGATTACTGAGGCAAATAATCTGCACCATTGATCCTAGTCACCAGTGATCCTAGTCAAATCATCTGCACCATTGTCATCACTCATCATCGACCATAGTCTCGATTATTTATGATTTTTCAGAAGGAGTTTTTTAAAAAGTATTTGAATTAACTTATAAACTAAAAAGTTATAAAATGACAAAAAAAGAACATTTTTAAAAAGTAAAGAGTTAATAAGAGCTATCAAAAGGGTATAATAGGAAATTTGACTAAAAGGAGTTTTCAAAAGTTAGGAGGTGTTTGTTTTAAAATCCTCTTCCCCACCTCTTCATCTGCGCGCACGCAGACGCGGGAAGAGGTTTTGAGTGCGCAGAGTGTTTGTTTTTTAGAAGACGTTTCATCAAAAAACGTCTTCCTGAGGTCTGCATAGAGAGGTCCGCATAGAGAAGACGGTGCTGTTTGTTTCTGAAGAGGTAAAACATCTGCAGTCTGCAGACCACATCTGCAGACATCTGTAGGAGAAGAGGTGGACCAAACCTCTGCAGTCTGTATTAAGAAGACTGTTTGTTTTGTAACGTCTGCAGACTGCTGAAATAAACTGAAATTAATAAAAAGTTAAAATAAACAGAAATTTAAATAAACTGTCACAATAAAATTGTTAAAAGAGTTATACAATGCTGAATTAATATAAATTAAACCACAACAACATTTTTTAGCTCATTCATTCCATATTATTTCCGAATGACACATTCATTAACTGCTCAGCAATTTCATCTCGTAACTGAGTCATGTATTCCCGATCTGATGCAGTACCAAGTCCTTCAACCTCATCTTCATCAGCATCAACGTTCGCATGTCTATTTCCTAGCGACATATCGGGTTGATCATATTGTGTAAAGAAATCATCGCTCAAACCCTCTTTCCTTATAAAGTTATGTAGCGCGAAACATGCAATGGTTATATTCCTTTGTGTAACCAACGGAAATGGCGCCATCCTCTTCAATGTTAGGAATCGTGCTTTCAACAAACCATAAGCGCGCTCAATAACGTTCCGAAGTTTTGCATGTGCATGTTTAAATTTTTCTTTATTTGTTAATGCTCTTCTTCGACGAAAATCTCCAAGCCAATACCTCACATTACGATATGGAGCCATAAACCTTCGTATGTTTGCGTATGCGGCATCACAAAGATAATATTTATCTGTATAAATATAATTAATTAGAATATTAAACTAAAATGAAAGTATTTAATAAATCATAAACAAACCTGGTGGTGGAAACGGAAATGGTGAATCTGGATCCGATAATGCCTCTGATAAAATTCTGGAATCATGTGCTACTCCTTCCCAGCAGACAACGATAAACGTAAAAATAATGTTAAAGTCACAAATTGCTAGTACGTTTTGATAGCAATCTCCTTTTCCCCTACCTCTATATAAATCTTGTTTTCCAGTAGGGACAATAGCATGTACCAAAGTTCCATCTAGTGCACCGACCGCTCCTTTAAAAATCCGTCGTATCCTTTTGTTATGTCCCGGAATGTTTGGATTTGGATTGAAAGTAGTTGGGACTATCATATCTTTGGCGAAAACCATCATTTTATCCAATACTTCATAAAAAAATTTATGAATTGTTTGTTTCGAGTGTTGAAATCTACGCTTGATAACCACATAACGTTGATTATGACCGATTAACATAAAAAACATAGCCATCTTCTCCTCGACCGATACATGTTTACTATCCTTTAACGAATAATTAATTCTAAAATGTGCGCATAGTCAGACAAAGGATTCACGAGACATACGTAGCAATTCAATGCATTGTTTTGGGTTTCCATGCAATAACTCTAACGTGTATTTATGTCCCGTCATACTCGAATCATTGTCTCGCATTCGTTTCACACCTCTATTCCGAAAGAAACGGATATACAAGTACATAAGGATTAAGAGAAGTAGTTTCTTATCATAGTCCATAATGATCCTGTGTTAATAAATCATAAATAATCATTAAACATGCATAACCAATAAACATAAAAGCATACAAAGTATTCAACATAACCAAAAAAGCATACAAAGTTTTCAAGCATACAAAGTTTTCAACATAACCAAAAAAGCATACAAAGTTTTCAAGCATACAAAGTTTTCAACATAACTAAAAAAGCATAAAAAGTTTTCAAAAGATAACCAAAAGCATATAATGCATAACCAAAAACAGATAATGTTTTAAAACCATGTTCTTCACTACTTTATTAGTCCCGTACTTCTAGCCGTCATTTCAATCCACCCCTTTAGTGCCTCAGGAACAGTTGGCAATGCCATCCATATCTCTCTCATGTCTGAGGACGTGAAAATGTTATAAGCAGCTAAGAATAGAGGATCCACTGGCTCTAACCCAAGCAACTTCAATTTCTCACAACAATCATGAATCGTTGCCCCTTCTTTGCCATTCATCATAAACTGTAGGGCCTTTCTCATATCCTGTGCTAAATCATCATCATTGGTAGTTGATTTTGAGGTTTTGGCCCTTTTCTTTAAATTAGGCTCAGGGGTAGGCTCATAAGCCGGCTCGAAAGGAGCATCCGTAGCAGGCTCAGGAGAAGCCTCAAAGCTCGTATGATAAGTGCCTGCGTCATCTTCTGTGTCATGTAAATTGGTGTCCGTAATCATAAGTTGTTGTACATGTTGACGAGAAGACGACCCAGCCACTGATGTTTGGGTTGATGTCCACTTGCCACTCCCAGTGGCAGTACTTCCATCAAACAATTGTGCACAAAGTTCTAGAAAAGGCAATGGAACAGCTTTCAACGATACCGCTTTTGGATGCCCCTAAACCCATGTAAAAGAATTTTATAAGTTTTTAAATATAAGTAAAACTTATTATATATATATATATATATATATATATATATATATGAACATACCTTCTTAAAATCTGCCCATTCCTCGTTCGTTAAGGTAAACGTATTTGTTTGAGCATTGTATATGTTGCCAGTTTTATTTTTCAAATACACCCATCCTTGGTATTTGGCTTTAAGATTGTCATATGCGTTTTTCAATTGTTTTTGAGTCATATCTATGCCGAACTTTTCCTTAAGAGCTTTTGCTATCTTACTCCACGAGTCTTTATACAAGCTTAAACCTCTTTTACCCACACTATTTACCTCGTCAATGCTAACCTCTAATAAGCATTTTAATTGCTCAGTCGTCCATTGATGTTTATCTCCCATGTCTATTAACCAATAAACAAGCAAATTCAATCTCAACATCATCAACAAGATCAACAACATCATCAACAAGATCAAACAACATCATCAAGTTTGTTCATCAACAACATCAGCTCTGCATGTTCAATCTCAACTAGTTCAAACAACATCATCATCATCTCAACTAGTTCATGGGCAACATCATCAACAAGATCAAACAACATCATCAAGTTTGTTCATCAACAACATCAGCTTTATTCAAGTTTGTTCTTATGATCAGCTTTAGTTCAAACAAGATCATCATCATCTTAACTCTTCTCCAATTTCATCATCATCAACAACATCATCAACAGAAATCAAACAAGTTCAAACATCGAGCAGATTTGAAACGGGTCTAAGAGGCACCCAATCATCATTATCAACAACATCATCAACAGAAATCAAATAAGTTCAAACAAGTTCAAACAACATCATCAACAACATCATCAACATCAACAACATCATCAACAGAAATCAAACAAGTTCAAACAACATCATCATCATCAACAACATCGAGCAGATTTGAAACAAGTTCAAGAAATCAGCAACAAGATCAAAAATTTACCTCAAGATTTGAACTCTAATCGAGCAGGAAGGTGAGTGTAACATTTCGTATTTTTACCACGATTTTTATAAATAATAATAATAATAATAGCAATAATACTTAATAATAATAATAATTAATAATAATTAATAATAATAATAAAAATAATAATAAAGATAATAGTGATAATAATAATAATATTAATACTAATAACATTAATAATAATAATAATAATAATAATAATAATAATAGTAATGATAATAATAAGTTCAGGGGTGGTTTATGTAATTTATCAAACTTAAAAATCAGTTTTATTACATAAAATAATAAATGTGAAACCACAGGGACCATTGTGTAACATTCTGAAATTACTACCCAGCCCCTCACCGCCCCTTTTCCCCGCTCGTTTTTCCGGTCACCGGACCGGCGGTCCTCCGGCGAGACCCAAATCACCTAAACCACGCGGTTTTAACCCGAATAAAACATCCCGACAGCTCCACATGAGAGATTCGAACCCATGTGGGTACAATTGGACTGGATTCAACCACTCTCCTCTTCCCGATCGCACCCAAAACTGTCGGCAACTTTACACCTCTCAAATCGCACTAACAAATCAATAATAATCGAATTGAGCCTACATAAACGATCCTATATATATTATCAATCAGACTCAGTCTCAAATTACACATAAAACAAGCTCAAACTACACAATCGGTTACCCCTATTGTCGTCGACCTGCAACTCAATGTAAACCTCACCTATGATCGATTTTAACAAGAACTAATAAGGGGCTTTTATTCACGATCATCATATGAGGCTAACCTCAAGTTTAATTCGATTATTATCACTGTTTGAGTATCATTCGATCATCACCTTCGTCGCGGTCTGTTCATCGAGCAGTTCAACACCAATTCGATCATATACAAGGTAATTAAACATACATACATACTCGGTTTTACATGAGAAATCAAAGCCCTATGATTCTCTGCATTAACATTGTCGAATTGATCTTCAATTTTGGATCAATCGATTTAGGGTTTCTATGAATTTGGGAAACTGGGAAATGATGTTTAAAAGAATTTAAAACCAAACAATATCGCGGCTGAGGCCCTTAGTCCACCGGTTAAGTGTGTGTGTTATGAAACAGGAGGTCCCGGGTTCGACCCCGGGCACCCCCTTTTATTTTTAAAATGCCTTTTAAAGCCCCAAATAAATACATAAAAATTCTTAGAAATTATAAAAATTAATTTTATAAACCTTCCTTATTTTAAATGTTATAAAATGAATTACTGCAAATTTACTTTATTTAAAAACCATAATAATATTTATAAAATAATAATTATAAATATTATAAATAAATATTTCTATAAGAATGGACCTTAAATAATAGTTTAAAATTCTAAATTATTATTGAGTTAAACGTTGCATTTAAATTACTGTTTGAAACGTATTTAT
Source organism: Flaveria linearis (assembly GCA_024085815.1). Classification (NCBI taxonomy): domain Eukaryota; kingdom Viridiplantae; phylum Streptophyta; class Magnoliopsida; order Asterales; family Asteraceae; genus Flaveria; species Flaveria linearis. The sequence continues at coordinate 65,484,659 of CM044012.1, forward strand.
TTGGTTACAAAACTTTATTCAAATCGTATATATATCCTACAAATTTTTATAAACGTTTTCTTTTCACATCTTTAAGTATATAAAATATTATAAACTTATTTTCATTTTATTTCACGAAAATATAATTTGTTCCCACTTATTAAATATAATTAATTGACAAAACCTCAAGTATAAATTCTAATACCTTAATACACGTGAAATCATTAACTACAATTTTATACATACATGTATCTATATATAGGTACCTTGTAGAGGAATTCATTGAAACGACGCTGGTTATTATTTCTTATTAATCGTCCAATATATACTTAATTGCCAAGTGAGTATTTCTATACCCATTTTATTATTTCACACACTTTTGGGTGAAACATGTTACCATATAAACGTTACACTTGTAAACACGTTTGATTCTTGTAAACTTATGGCAATTTGCTTGTGTGTTGTGATTAGTTGAATCTTGTAGCTACCATGTAATGTCGAATATATGTACAATCATTAACTATTGCTAGCCTGGCGACGTCATAGATCTATGGGCCTGACAAGCCTGCTTGGTTGATCCAAGTACACTTAGCTAATCGTATATACTTTTAACGTTAATAGAATATTAACGTCGTTTGATACTTGTAAAACTTTGTCAAGGTTTGATTGTGCATTCTGTCTTACATCCCTAGTTACCTTGTTCTCTAATTTACAACATGAATTGCCATCTTTTATATACTTATGTATGAAAAACTATAGAATGCTCACCAACAATATGTTGACCTTTTATTTTTAACATGTTTCAGGCAATAGCGTTATGTGGCTGTGAACAATCGTAACTCTCACGCCTCGACGATTCCGCCGTCAAGGTTGGGGTGTGACAGATTGGTATCAGAGCCCATAACTATAGGGATTTAGGTTATTAGAAATGGTGACCTAGACTATAGTTGCATGAACCTCATAGAAAGATCTTTATACTTTTGTGCTCACATATTGTTCGAATGCTACATAATGCTATGCCTTTTGTGCAATTTGATGCCTTAGCATAGGATTGCCTTATGTATGCTTAAAAACTTAGTTACTTGACTCCTTAAACTTAACTTTGACTTTTAACTCTCCCCGATAAATGAACTTCCTAAACCTATTCTCAACGACATGTGGAATCTACACTTATCATCGTGGATTTAATTCCTTAGACTCTATGTCTAATCTGTGAAAATCTCATCAAGGTTTTGATTTCATAAACCTAAGAAATATTGTGTGACACATAGACACCTGTATTCTGGATTTCCTGGCAAAAAGCCCTCGGGCTAAGGCAAGCGTATTCGTATAAATCTCATTGAGGGAACCGTTACGCTACCTGGGGATTTCTGGGATGAGTGATAAACTATGGTCAACATACACAAGTTTCTAAGGTAAATGGGTCAATTTACCTTGACGTGTCAACGATTCCAAATGGTAATGCGTTACCAAAAGGAACCATCCTTTTGTATCTTAAAAATCCTTAAATCCTTGAACTGGTTTATCATCAAAGTTTAAACACTTTCTCATCCTTAACCTAAATAATATTCCTGTTAATATTAAACCCATTCTACAATTCAACTCTTACGTTTAAACACTCAACGTGTAACGTGCAACGGTATAGAACCAAGCATCTCATGTAACTACCTTCTTATCTTGACCAACGTGAATATGGATTTCAATAGACCCAAAGATATTGAGAATCTAAACCGTATGTCTTTAAAACTTTAAACCGTTACCTATGGTTCACAAGTCTTCTTAAGGATGTGTCCCATAACTAAGAACATGCAAAGCTGTAGATGGAATTCCTACATCTCAGGATACTTTGCTAATTGAATATTAACCTTGTTAATTTAAAGTGGTCACTCACCTCAATGATCGAATAAACTAATTATAACTTTGTTACCACTTATAAGTACGCGTGTCTTCAATAAGGCTATGGGTGACCTCATATCTTGGGAAGTCCGGGTATTTTCCTTTCGATTGTGAATCGAATGTTCACATCTCATCATGGTGTTGAATCATTTTATCCTTGATTTCGTCTTCCCGATTTTAATTATCCAAGATTTGAACACCATCATAACAAATCCTGTTACCTCGAACTTAGACCTTAAGTTTTATAAGCATGATTTTCCTTTTGGTTTCATTGATGTAACTTGAAATTTCCTGAATTTCTAATTAATATTATTTTCCTTTCATCGTTAAGTCAAACTTCGTACCGCTTGCACCGTGGGAAATGCGAAGGTTGCAAGTCAGCCTATGACTAAGAAGACTCGTATCTCCTAAATGATTCTATCCCATCAAAACAGGGGTAATTCCCTTACTTTGATGAATCTCTATTCATTTCGATAAATGGTTTCTAATTTGTGTTTTATGATATTTCATCCTCTGGATTAGGGTGATTTCCTTATCTTGAGGATTGACTTCAAGTATTTTCTTTGAAATGGCATTTCACAAGTGACATGATCTCACCAAAATAGGATTGAAAACCCGTACTTTGGTGGCAATTGTCAATCTTTGATTGTTTCCTTGTTATTATGAAGCTCAATCATTAAGATAGGCGTGAATTCCATACCTTGATGATAATTTCATTTTATGGATTGTATTCTCTCAAATGAAACGATCTCATCAAAGTTGGAGTGAATTCTGGATTTTGATGAAGAAGTTCATTTCGTTATATTTGTTTTTGTAAAAACTTCATTGTTAAGATAGGAGTGATTTCCCTTACCTTAATGGTGAGTTACCTCGTCTTATTTCTACGGATCCTTAACAATGAGTTAGGATTGAACTTTTTGATTGGTAAGTTAATGGTCATATCTTGGGAATACACCATCAAGTTAGGAGTGAAAACCACACCTTGATGACTATTCTCATTTCTGGATCTTCAACTTACCATGGTTGTAAATCAAGTGACGAGAAGCATGTAGTAACTTGACGGGTGAAACACTGTTAGTGTTTTGACCTATTAAGCCAAAGCATGATCTCTGAACTCGAAAGGAAGCCCGATTGTCTTAAGATGATTTTGACTCCAAGCTTGAAGCATGTGAATTCTTAAATTGATTTCTTTCCTTTATCTTCATATTTTAACTCGATCTAGCTACATCGAACCATTTATTCCCTACTTATCAACTTTCATTTGAGTTATCATTAAAACCTGATTGCGTAATGATAGCTTCCTAAACAACCTTCCTGCCAAATAAAGACATTACTAATTTGTGTTCATGGCTTCCTAGCCACACGAATGTTTCTCAGCTGTGATTATGAATTTGATGAACCGCATGTGCAAGCCGTACGTGGAAAGCTACTTGTGTTTGCCTTAATCAGCAATATCCTAAATTATTTAAATTTTAATCCAATCGTGAGTGCTATCTTCGTTGATCAATGCAATTTCTATTATTGTGTCATTTCTTGGACCATCTTTAAACTCCTTATAACAACCTCTAGTAAATCTTCTGAATGTTTTACCCTCAAAACCACACTTATTCTGAAAACCTATTATAATGATTTTCTTCATACCAAAGTTAATCTTTAATCTTAACCAACACGATACTTGTATCAACGTTACACTAATAACACTTTGAACCCTTATTGACATGAGTAAACAAGAATCGATCACCTAGAAACTCGTTAAAGTTACTTGCTTGAGAAGCTCTTATGAATTCCATCCAAAAACATCTGAAACTTATTTCTCATAAGCCGAGTCCTGTATCGATCTAATGTATGGTGTTTCACACATGACAAAAATTCTTGTTAACCGTATTGAACTGTTTGGAATACAAACATTTGTCAATTAAAAATCTTAAAGGAATAACTCGCACACTTTAGAACATATAAGATTATAAACGGTGAAACTCAGCAAACTTAAGACTCATAGTCAAACTTATTGAATTTAAACACTCGTGAATACGAAATGACATCTAAGTCTCCTCATAAATCTTAAAATTTATTTCTCATGATTAAATTTCGGGACGAAATTTCTTAAAGTAGGGGAGACTGTAACATTTCGTATTTTTACCACGATTTTTATAAATAATAATAATAATAGCAATAATACTTAATAATAATAATAATTAATAATAATTAATAATAATAATAAAATAATAATAAAGATAATAGTGATAATAATAATAATATTAATACTAATAACATTAATAATAATAATAATAATAATAATAATAATAATAGTAATGATAATAATAAGTTCAGGGGTGGTTTATGTAATTTATCAAACTTAAAAATCAGTTTTATTACATAAAATAATAAATGTGAAACCACAGGGACCATTGTGTAACATTCTGAAATTACTACCCAGCCCCTCACCGCCCCTTTTCCCCGCTCGTTTTTCCGGTCACCGGACCGGCGGTCCTCCGGCGAGACCCAAATCACCTAAACCACGCGGTTTTAACCCGAATAAAACATCCCGACAGCTCCACATGAGAGATTCGAACCCATGTGGGTACAATTGGACTGGATTCAACCACTCTCCTCTTCCCGATCGCACCCAAAACTGTCGGCAACTTTACACCTCTCAAATCGCACTAACAAATCAATAATAATCGAATTGAGCCTACATAAACGATCCTATATATATTATCAATCAGACTCAGTCTCAAATTACACATAAAACAAGCTCAAACTACACAATCGGTTACCCCTATTGTCGTCGACCTGCAACTCAATGTAAACCTCACCTATGATCGATTTTAACAAGAACTAATAAGGGGCTTTTATTCACGATCATCATATGAGGCTAACCTCAAGTTTAATTCGATTATTATCACTGTTTGAGTATCATTCGATCATCACCTTCGTCGCGGTCTGTTCATCGAGCAGTTCAACACCAATTCGATCATATACAAGGTAATTAAACATACATACATACTCGGTTTTACATGAGAAATCAAAGCCCTATGATTCTCTGCATTAACATTGTCGAATTGATCTTCAATTTTGGATCAATCGATTTAGGGTTTCTATGAATTTGGGAAACTGGGAAATGATGTTTAAAAGAATTTAAAACCAAACAATATCGCGGCTGAGGCCCTTAGTCCACCGGTTAAGTGTGTGTGTTGTGAAACAGGAGGTCCCGGGTTCGACCCCGGGCACCCCCTTTTATTTTTAAAATGCCTTTTAAAGCCCCAAATAAATACATAAAAATTCTTAAAATTATAAAAATTAATTTTATAAACCTTCCTTATTTTAAATGTTATAAAATGAATTACTGCAAATTTACTTTATTTAAAAACCATAATAATATTTATAAAATAATAATTATAAATATTATAAATAAATATTCTATAAGAATGGACCTTAAATAATAGTTTAAAATTCTAAATTATTATTGAGTTAAACGTTGCATTTAAATTACTGTTTGAAACGTATTTATTTGGTTACAAAACTTTATTCAAATCGTATATATATCCTACAAATTTTTATAAACGTTTTCTTTTCACATCTTTAAGTATATAAAATATTATAAACTTATTTTCATTTTATTTCACGAAAATATAATTTGTTCCCACTTATTAAATATAATTAATTGACAAAACCTCAAGTATAAATTCTAATACCTTAATACACGTGAAATCATTAACTACAATTTTATACATACATGTATCTATATATAGGTACCTTGTAGAGGAATTCATTGAAACGACGCTGGTTATTATTTCTTATTAATCGTCCAATATATACTTAATTGCCAAGTGAGTATTTCTATACCCATTTTATTATTTCACACACTTTTGGGTGAAACATGTTACCATATAAACGTTACACTTGTAAACACGTTTGATTCTTGTAAACTTATGGCAATTTGCTTGTGTGTTGTGATTAGTTGAATCTTGTAGCTACCATGTAATGTCGAATATATGTACAATCATTAACTATTGCTAGCCTGGCGACGTCATAGATCTATGGGCCTGACAAGCCTGCTTGGTTGATCCAAGTACACTTAGCTAATCGTATATACTTTTAACGTTAATAGAATATTAACGTCGTTTGATACTTGTAAAACTTTGTCAAGGTTTGATTGTGCATTCTGTCTTACATCCCTAGTTACCTTGTTCTCTAATTTACAACATGAATTGCCATCTTTTATATACTTATGTATGAAAAACTATAGAATGCTCACCAACAATATGTTGACCTTTTATTTTTAACATGTTTCAGGCAATAGCGTTATGTGGCTGTGAACAATCGTAACTCTCACGCCTCGACGATTCCGCCGTCAAGGTTGGGGTGTGACAGTGAGGGCGCGACGGTGAAACCTAATCGAGCAGAAGGGGGAGTGGCGACGGGGGGAGTGGCGAGGGGGGTAGTGGCGAGGGGGGTAGTGGCGACGGGGGAGTGGCGACGGTGGAGTGGCGACGGTGGGGAGTGGCGACGGTGGGGAGTGGCGACGAGGGGAGGCGACGGGGGGAGGCGACGGGAGCAGACCGAATGTGGGGTGTGGGTATGTGAAGTTGTATGAAATGAGTTGGGGGTTTAGGGTTGATATGTAAAGAAGAGGTGAGAAGACCTCTGAAGACTTTAGTCCACCTCTTCTTGGAGAAGAGGTCACGCAGACCTTTTTTAGTGAAACATCTTCAGAAAAACAAACAGTCTGCAGACTAGAAACATCTGCCCACCTCTTTTTGGCGCAGACAAAAGAGCTTCAGAAGCTCTTTTTCAGAAAAACAAACACCACCGACATGAACTTACCACTTCTACACCTCTTCTAACCTCTTCTCCTTTAATCCTTGAAACACATTTATCTTTCAACTCAAACAACCACCCAAAGTCCCAAACCACCAGCCACCCTCTCCTCCTGCAGCCCCCTCCGGCAACCCCCTCCGGCAGCCCTCCGGCAGCCCCTCCGTCGCGCCACCACCTTCTCCGTCGTGCCGCCACTTCCTCCGTTGCGCCGCCTCTTCCTCCGCCACGCCACCTCACCCTCCGCTGCGCAGTTTCCCCTTGGTCGCCTCCCCTCCGCCACGCCGCCCCCCCTCCGCTGCGCAGTTTCCCCTTGGTGACGCTACGAGGTCCGCCACGGGGCGGCGGAGGTGGAGGGTGGATTCGAATGCGGGTTGTAGGTGCAACGGGAAGCGGTTCTTGTGGTTGGATGGTGGGGAGGTGAACGGTGGCGTTGGGAAGTCGTGGAATATGACGGTGGCGATGTCGCCGGAGTGCTGGTGGCGGAGTTGGTGGAGGTGGGTATGTGTATATCGCCGTTAGTAAGGCTATAAGGAAGAAGAAGAAACGTCGCCGGAAAACTACCAGCAAGTGATTCGAATATACGGAGTGTTTGAAATATTATTGGTGGAGGTGGGTATGTGTATAGCGATTTGTTTATATGAAATATTATACACGGAGTGTTTGTTTTTTGTTAGATGTTAAGAAGTTATTGCGGAAATTGTGGCCACTGTTTGGATAATTGTTTGATAAGGAGTAAAAGCATTAATCTAATCATTGGTGATTTACTTTCATCGACAAACATTAATTTAAGCGGTAATTAATTTCATAGCTTGTGATTCGAATATGGTTCTAGGGTGCATGTTAGTACGTTCAGCTTTGTCTTTTGTATTTGAAGCAGTTCGGAACGATTTATAGGCTGTTAGGCTGTAGCATAACACGAGATTATGTGTACAAAAGAATACTTTATATTGTTTAAGAGCACTTTAAGCTTAACACATTGTTTTATGTTAGTTTTTGTGATTTTGTCCAGATGAATCCAAGCATTGCGAATTGCGATTAGACTTTAAGCAGGTGTGACAATTTTTAGTACAAAACCCCGATGCACGAAATAGATGAGTTTGATAGAAACTAATAGGGAGATATTGTTAGCAGGATAAGTATAGATGTACAGGTTGCCGTTCGCATGTTCAATGTCAAAAATATATACATCTTAAGTTAGATCTGTGATTCTAGTTTGCTATAAATCGATGTTTGTTTGCATGTGTATATCTAGATAACCCTTATATTCATTGTTTTCTTCTTTCACCCCTCTTCTAGCTCTTTTTTTTTTTTTAACCGACGAAACATGTTTTATACTCTAAATTTGTGATAATAATATAAGTTTGTTTGTGGATGTTAGTTTAAAAAATAGGTTTAGTTTAATTACAGAATATTTTAGCATTCTGTAGATGTTAAAAAAAACAAACAGTATTTTTCTGGCAGACTGCAGACATTTGGTCCACCTCTTCTGCTGCAGATGTCTGCAGATGTGGTCCGCAGACTGCAGACGTTTTTCTGCAGAAAAAACAAACATCTTAATAAGCTACATTCTCCTTACTTTTCATAAACTTCTTTTTACCCTATATGAAATGATCTGGTTGACCAATGACCCGTCAATTCCGATTGACAGTTTAAAGGAAAAAAAAAGATAACTAAGATAAATTATCACCCTCAAACTCTAGACTTGTAACCTTTAAATAAGGTGAGAACATCATTTTTCACTACACCTATTCTCCACCCCACGAAGGTTCACTTGCTAAATGTTCATAGATGCTAGAATATGTATTTTATTTTTCAAGAAGAATGAACATGTTAACGTCAAAATCAATTTCTAAATAGAAGAGTTTAATGCTGATAAAAAATTAAGAGTTATGTCTGATATCTTCATGATAAGTTGTTATTGTTTAAAAGATTAAATTTAAATTCTCTAAGTTATAATCTTTGGTGATACTTTTGAATTTTATTGTGAACCATCATGACATCTGCATAAAGATGGCATCGTGAACATATCAAAGTCAAAATAAAATATCATCATTCAGTTGCTCATTAGTAGCTTGTGTTTACCACAAAATTACTTTGCACTTCAACAAATTAAGCATCAACTGACAACTGTAACTTTAAAACCAGAGATTTTGTTTACAAGGATGCTATATGACATGGTAAAACAAGCACTTCTATTCTTAACAATCTTCTTAATCATCTTGAAAGTTAAAAAAGTTCATTTATCAACAACAAAAACGAGTAGGGTTCAAGTCGTCTTCGACACCATTAACGTGAGGGAGTCGACCTTAAGCCCGAAAGCCTTTAGATTTTAACATCACTTTGGTCAGGAAAAGTAACACATTTGAAAACCTTGCACTTGGAACACAAAACATACCCGACCTGTCATACACGAATCAAAGGTACAACATTCAGAAACAGTTTACAATCAGTTAATCATCAGCAACGATAAAAAGGACAAAATCGACGTTACTTACAGCTCTGCAAGACGGACATCTACGATAAATACGATTGGTTTCAGATTTTACATTTGTCTTCTGACCTTTACAGAAATCACAAACCACCCATCCTCTTCCATCACAAGGTTCACATTCTATCCCAACATCTGCCTTTGTAGCCTACAGAAAACATTCAAAACACCAGTGAAGTTTCTGGATAATATGATTATCAAACACAGGGGTGTTACCATGTCATGTTTACGGGTTGACGGGTCGAAACTAACACAAACCAAAAATTTAACACGAACCCAAAAATCACCCGAAAACATGTTAAGGGGTGTTTGCCACCAAATGATCAATCCAGAACAGCTTTACTATACACAAACACTAGAACAAGATTACTGTTCCACAAAAATGGTTCATATAATCATTTTAGAAACACAGTGCCAAACACCTCTTTGTATCATCTTCAACCTTGGTTTCTAACCAAATGAAAACATGAAGTTTTAAGCATTTGGTACACAAGATACCATAAGATGATGAATTTTATGTACCTGTAATTGAAGAGAGGTGCAATGAATAGGCTTTGTAAACCTACTCGAATTGAAAGAGATAAGAGGCACCAATGGCAGCTTGATGACACCAAAATACGCCATTTTTGTTGCTCCAGAAACAGATGATAAAGGTTTAAACTTTTAAGGGAGATATCGGACAACACCCACCACCCATTAAAGCTGAATATTCAACCTTCTAGTTTTGAGCATATTACACAAAGTGCCATTGTTATTTCACTGCTTTATATATACGCCAATTAACTTCATTATCACTGTCACAATCAGAAGTAAATGAAGAATGACCACCAGTCGACTGGTATTCGTCTTCCTCGCAGTGTTCTCCCTCCGGCAACATTCCGGTGATCATTATTATGACCGTGTTGACCAAAAAAACTAGTATAGCTTTCAAATTGAAGTATCGAGATTTCCAATAGAAATGAAACATACAACTCGTATATAAACGAACAATGTTTTGTATGGATGTATAAATTACATGAATTGAAGATGACAGATACTGTTGGGTACAATATGAAGTATCAAGATTTCCAATAGAAATTATACATATAATCTGTATCTATGAATGACGGTTACTGCTTTACTTTTTTGGTTTATAAATGGCGACAGATTGGAAATCATGGCAACGAGGTTGTTGTGTCCTCAAGTTCTTGAACATAGCTCTTGGTCATTTCAACATAATCTTTCAGCTTTGACTCTTTGAACTCCTATCAAGAAACCAACATCCAGAAAGATTTATATGTGCAATGTGTTAGGAAAAGATCGCGATAAAGGGGGCAGAAACAAGATCATTGTGTTTTGATACGATAAAGATATACGCTCTCCCTTTCCATCACATAACTATTAGAAGCTAACCTCAAAATCCCATTCTCCATATAAATCAGGATCAGTACTGTTGCCCCAAACATATGTATAAGCCTGTAAGGCCTCAGATGCATCCTGCAGAAAGATTAGAATAATCTTTGGTGTTTTTTGACTTAAAAGTCCATGATTTTTGGAAAACAAATTTCTATATTCAAAGATGAACTTTAAACCCATCCAATTCTTCTGTCCACCATATAGAAGTATGCAACTTTGAATATTTGCATGTAAACATTCATCATGCAATATGTCATATTTAACCTTTCAAATTGTTTTATTTCATTTACAAAAACGTACCAGTAGAGAAACATCAACAACCATCTTGTCATACTCTTCATCTTCATACATGTCTAAGATATCTAATTCCGTTGAAGAAAGCCCCATTAGAACCTGCGGAAAATAATTTAACAATTAGATCGTTGGTGTGTATATCTATGGACCATCTATAAAAACTTCATGGGCTTATATCATATTCATATGTGAGTATTTGATTGGGCAGATGTACATACTGCAGTTTAATTATGTCTTTCCATATATTAAAGTATAGACCCAATTCAAAATGATATGATTAGAAGTCGCAATGGCCTAATCCATCTTATGCTAAGTATACATTCTGCCCCATATCTAGCTTTACAAGTTATACTAAAGGGTTCTAAACTAAATGTTGAACTCTTTATACCAAAAACTAGGGTGGCCTGAATCGAGCCAAGCTCAGACTCGGCTCATTTAAATTAGTAGAGATCAAGTTCCACTCCTTTAACTAATAGAGAGTTCGAGCTTGGCTTGTTTAACTTAGGAGAGCTCCAGCCAGCTTGCTTTGAGCTCTACGCCTAAAGCTCGAGTTAACAAGTAAATTTAGTTATATGTCATAATATTTATTATAAAATTACACACACACACATATTATAACAAATAAAAATTTTCAGTTCTATAAAGATAATAGGCTCATTTAGACTGGCGAGCCTAGTGCCCTAGTCAAGCTAGGCATGTGAAAAGCGGGATTGACTTTTATTACAAGAACTCCAATTCAGGCTACGGCTTGTGTAAGCTTGAATTGATTATAGCTTTTAGCGAGCCGATCTCGAATAACTCAGGAGCGGCTAGGCTTGTTTGCAACTTTGCATCCCTATCAAGAACATTGATGCACTTTTAATAGATCAATCAAGTATTAATCAAGTGCCCAGGATACCTTTCAGCAATGCGAATTATAAAACTTTATGAAGCAAAATCCTATAACTTAACACAAAAACAAGGCAAGGTAAAAGTTTCAAGAACATGAGACATCCATAGATGAAACTGATGCAATTTTGTCGGACCAATCTTTTCCTGAAACCTTTGGCAATCACAACCACAGAAACATGTAATGTGTTTCTCATATGCATACTAAAGTACTAATGATTTTTCATGTGGTAAACTAATAAAATCCTAAAAAAGACCCGCCCATATGAAGTAGATTGCATGAACATAGTAGACACGAATGGTGGTGCGAGTATAAGAAATGGATGATGATCATACATACCCTCCCTGTCACTTTCTTGTTTTCTACAGGTAAGATTGCAGGATACACACGCCCTTTGATGCTAAACCTGTGACTACAATAATCAAACTATTATCGGCACATTAATCACCTAGAATTGATCAACAAGCTCCTTGAATTGAGGTATGAGGTCAAACATTGACACTATTAGCAATACACAAAAAACCCTAAACCCACTCAAGTGATTAAATTTAGCCATTATCTTCAAACATTTGTAAGGAAAAACAATATATCATAATCATATTGACTCATGACTGATTTTGCAGGCTTCAGTTTAAATAACCCTAATATTACTACGAATTCAACAACTACAGAATCCAAAAGGTTTGATAATACAATCAGCATCATAGAGAGTAAAGGAGAGACTGACTAGCCATTGAGGATCGCAGGGGAGGTTTGAGGGACGCGATTGAGGAGGATCTGAACGACGTCGTCAGCTAAGAGGCTGCCATAAACAAACACCGTGTGGCTGTTACTGACGCCACCACCGCCCACTGCCGCCGCACCGGAGTTCGTTGACGCCATCGCCATTACAACTACCTCTTCTTTAATCAGCAGAGGGAAGTAGCAGTATGTAACTCCAGAGTAGAAGTTAACGAATCACCAAAGGTAGGTAAGATGGAGGTTTGTGAGGGGGCAAAATAGCAATACTTGAGTTTTAAGGGTTTAATTCCAAATCTTAAAATGTTGCACAACCAATCCCTATAGTTTTATATATAAAAAATGATCCACCTTCGTGGTTTTATTTTAGCGTTACACGTGATCTGTAAGGCTGTAAACGAACTGAGCTTTCAGCGAATAGTTCATGAATCGTTTAATGTGAAGTTCATTTATATTTATTTGTTTAATAAATAAACAAACATGAACAAAAAATTTCGTGAGTGTTCGGTAATATGTTTGTTCATATTCATGTATATTATCATTATGGCAAACGCTTAACTTAAAATAATATATGGTTGATTGTGTTGGTGAATTGTTTGGTTATGTGTTCATGAACAAGTTCAATTCCTTAATGAATGAACATGAACAAGAATTTCCGTTCGGTATGTGTTTGTGAACCGTTCACGGACACTTTCGATTTTTAATGAACGAACACAAACAATACTCCATTTGGTTCAGTTCATTTGCAACACTACCTATTTTACGTACAAACAGACAACAAATAGAATCGAATTTTCAAAAGTATGACAACATGTATAGGGATGTGTGTGTTGGTCTGAATGAGTTTTTCGGTTATTTTGATTATGGGTTGGTATTTCAGTTTTAGGGGTGTGAATCAAGGTATAATATGTTGGATGATGCTTATGGTGTTACTATCCATAACACCTTAAGCTTATATCTCATCAAACCGTAGACAAGAAAGAATTTAAAATATATGCTCAACCTCAAATGCCATCATATGCATTAGTTATAAATAAGAGAAAACTATTTAATTAAACATTTTTATATGACTAATTCTAAAATGAGTAAGACCTGATAAGTCTTCACTTGACCAACCAAAACAAAATCCATAAACGCTAGCAAACAAAACAAACAATATAAGTTTGGCCTTTACCTTTGTAGTGTCACAATACATTTGATGCTTATCCAATGTTAAAGAGCTTTGTGTCAATACTTAAAACAGTTATCTATTACGTGGAATTGACTAGATGTCTTGATACATGTTACATATTACCAAACTAAACAATTATAGTCAAACTTCTTTCTTTGATACTTTACATACAAGTAACTTATCAATTATCATGATATCGTCTATAATGCTTTCCAATAACAATGAAAGTGTCTTTTTAACTAATGACAAGATCCTTATTTATCATAATAATAATAAGATGAAAATGGACTAATCCTGCTTGGGAGCTAGACGACGACGGATTCTCAGATGACCGAACTTTCCTGCACCTGGTGATGAACCTTCAAACAGAAATGGCATGTAACCCGTTGCATTTTTGTATCTTTGCTGAATCTGCAAAATTATAAAAATGATCATATGCATCCAGGCAAGCTGATAAAATACTTTCAAGGGGGAAACCTAAAAGACCCAGTGAACTTATGGAATACGGCACATGGGTTCAGTTTATGATAAAATTTACACAGAAATGTAAAATAATATGAACACATGGTAAAGTGTATTCAAAATTTATAAAACATTATATATTAAAAGTTATAAAAGAAAACATAATTATAATTTAAATAAAAAACAGTAAAAAATGATTAAAAAAGTCGCAATAAAGATTGTACTTGGTAAATTAAGGGTTGTAAATAGTAAGACTGAAAAAAATATTGTCCTCTTGATTATATAAACAATGAGATTTATAGTTCTCTTAATAACAAACAATGAGATTTATAGTTGTTTAAGTTGAATGAACTTGTTGCATCAATAATGGTATGATATGTAACGATGTGATTGATAATTTTTCAATTCAAGCTCTTCAGTAAAACAACATGAAGACACGGCAAAACATTTCTATATTTTTCGATGTATAACCTTGTTACATTTCCCTATATCTTTATTGATTACCTGAAGAATCTGTTCACTGCTTCGAAGGCAATTCCTACCGATCACACAAATGGTACCACCAGACCCACCACCCGTGATTTTTGCCCCATATAATGTTCCATCTCCTGACGCAGATGATTTGCTGTGCTGCATTTCTTGAACCAATTGAACAAGTCTATCTGTCCCATCCGACCCTAACCCGCAAGCACTATAGCTGTAGTGACACTGCATAAACAAACCACGTTTAACTAAAAAACATAGTTTCTCTTAACTAAAACACTTTCCAAATTTAGTAAGTACCTGATACATCAATTCCCCGAGAGCAGTGAGTTGTTCTTCTGATGAAGCAGAAGTTAGTAGTGCTTTAAAGGCCTGCGTATTCATCTTGTTTCAGTATACTGGTAAAGAAACTTCGAATATTTGTTTTTGTGAAAGAAATCATATACCTTCACACGGTAATTCTCATATATAGGATGTCGGGTAGCTGCTTTAACTCCGTATGAACGTTTCTTATCAATCACTGTTACGGGATCATTGTGATTATCATATTTGGTCAAAAATGCTTCACCATTCATTGTATCCGGAAGATTCTTGGCATATATAGCTTCAAATCTAAAGGGTATGAACAAAACAATGAAGTGTGCCCTGAAATGTTTATTTATTAAAAATTATAGCTGTTTAAATACCTGTGAGGAGTGAGATTGCATAAATAATCTAAAGAAGCTTCATCATGGAGCAATTCAATCGCATACTCTTCCAACTCATCAAGATTGTTCCCGTTTCCATTTGAATATGATTGGGATGACATGGCAGATGCAGTAGATTTAATCATTTTTCTACCCATAAAGGCTCCTATTCTGACCGATCCATAGTCAGCACCCCCGATGCTGTAGATTAGCAATAACTCAATAAATAACAAGTAAAGCAGCAATTTTGATTTATTTACTTATGAATGGGACAATTCATATTGTGTTTTCTCCCTTAACAGATCAAAGGTGTAGAAACATAAAGATTAGCTTAAAAGAAAACAAGTTAATGGTCCGCCAAAGTGTATTTTTCAATGCATGAAACTTCCTGAATCATTATATTCAAAGAATTATATTATTATTATAATATAGTTTTGTAATCATATTTAACATACTAAGTATTTATTAATATGTAACAATAAGTCAGAGAAAAAGTGTTTCATGTTAATACAAACTAACCAAAAATTTAACCGTGTTGACCCAAACTTGTTTTGCATTGTTGTTAAACCAGCCAGACTAGCCAATTTTGCCACCTTTAAAAGCAAAACATCAAATAGTAAATCAGTACCTGTGTCTTAATCCCGAGTCAATTCCCCAAAACCGTATATGACTAGGAATGTCCACCAACCCTAACACCTCAGCAGGCTGCACAAAACTCCACACGAGTTAGGCTACAAATTACTCTTTGGATATGATTATGTAGTTAGAAGTTATAATAATTATGATATAATCAGATAGTTGAGTGTTCGTTGAATTCAAAGTACTTTAGAAACCGATCACTTAAAATAGACAATTTTGCGAAAAAGATGTCTCTTAAATGAGGTTAATAATAGGAGTATATGAGTAAAGTATTTATGCTAGTGCAACTGGTATGCAACCGACTATTCAAAGCGATTATTTGAGCCTCAAATAATCTGATAAGCAAAAAGAAGAATCTGTTTATCACTATACCTAAACAACTCACTACTGCGAATTGAATAGACAAAAGTCAGGTTGTAATTCTAAATATGTAAATCCTAACCACCCCCTCGAATTTACCTGGCAAACCATTGCAAGAAGCTTGTTAGCTTCACCACATGCAGAAGCCATTTGATCCATCACACCACATGGAGCTCCAACAACAGAGTTTTCCACCTGTAGAACAAATTAATAACAGAAAACACACAAAAAATTAGGCCACTAGTGTAAAAGCTAAGAAAATGTTGTTTGATTATTCATACCTTCTGGCAGAGCAAAGCAAGCTGTCTCGGACTGATATTTAACCCTGGGAACATGCGTTACACTTTAAAAATTGCAAAATTTGGCTTTATATATGGTATAATTTGATAACAGGAATATTATAAATATATAATCACCATGAGCAGCAGCTATAGCTGACATGCTAGCTACTTCCACAGAGGCAGAAGAAGATACACCTTTGCCCTCTGGAACAGCCGAAGAAACCTGTTATGTTTTTAATTTGATGAGAAAAACAGCCTCACAACATCCACTCAAATTGAAATGTTATATGCATCATATAATTCGGAAACTGGATAAAATAATACCAGCATGCTGATGCTGCTCTCAAATCGGATATCTAATTCTTTCATTAAAACAAGAATAGTGCCAGCAACATATGCAGCCCATCTGTAAAATAAACCTTTTCAGTAAATATTAGAAAACTTAAAGTCAAATCAGAACAAAAATGGAAGAAGAAATACTTTTGTGACGGGTCACGGGCAAAGTAACTTTTGGCCTTTTCATATGAAATTGGCTGATCACCATCCATGAAATCTGATATGTCCATGTCAAATGTGGGCCCACGGTTGCTCAATTCTGACCCATATGACACCTGATATAATCAAATTAAAAACAAAAACTTATAAAGAAAAAAACCATAGATAGAGATTATGTTAGAAGGAACTTACAATTTGGAGCACAGGTGTAGGTCCTCGTCCTTTAGCATTTTGCCGGGCTTGCGCATGCTTCCATAGCCGTTGTTTATTTGGTTCAATTTTTTGCACAGCAACATGGCAAGCTTCTCTAATTGGCATCTATAATGTATTTAATTTTCATCATAAATGAAAAAGGAAATAACAAACTAAACGTGCAATAATGCGAATACCGAGTAACAAGTCAAAATGGGCGGGATACCTGCAAAACAAGACTTCCAGAGTAATCAGCAATTCCTCCAATAACATCCAGTCGTCCGGGTGCTCTTGCCACGTATATATCTTCCTGTAATCAGTAAACATATGAGAAAATGTAACTAGGAGAATGAAGTATATATTTTTGATAAAATATATGGAAATGTTGCTTAATTTAAGGGGAAAAAACAGAACCTCCCAATTGAAGATACCAGCAGCAGCCTTGCGTTCTCTAACATTATGTTTTTCGGTATTTTTTTCAGAATCATAAACAACATCCAATTCAGCCAAACTCCTTAAGAAACTCATTGTGTCTGGAAGACCCATGACATCTCCATGGAGAATATCAAAATCCACAGCATCCCTAAGCAAATAGGAAAAACAGGTCGAAGTTAATAAAAGGGTAGTATTATTGAATTAACATGATTACATATACTTTACTAAACATAAAGAGAACTGAAATAAAAACTCACGAATTCTCGAGTAAGCTAGAATTATCATTATCAACAGAATGTGAGCCCGTACGTAGACCAAATTCACTTTCAGCACTCGAGTACCATTCTGGGATGCTGATATCTCTTCCTGGAACTCTTTGTAACTGATATCCTAAAACTATAGCATCACGCAATCTCCGGGCCCCACTAAGCTAAAGTTTAAGAAATTAAAGCACGATTAATAAAATTAATAAAAAAAGACATGATGACTTTAGCAAGTGGCTAGAACATGAAACTGTGAATTACTTTATCTGATGCATAATTCTTTCCATTAGCCGTGTCTTGCAAAATTCGAGCTGCAACCTAAAAATGTAACAAAATATTGAATAACACATTATATGAAGTTGAAGACTTGTGTTTAAATTTACTTCATACAGGAATGTTAATAAAAGATAATAATGGAGTAAAAATACCTGACCACCATTGACCCCACCATCATAGCTAGGTTTCAAACTAGTTGCTCTTTCAAGATATGGTCTCCAATGACCCGTGAGTAAATCCCTCCTTATCATCTCAACACCACCTTGATAATACTGCCAAAAAAAAAGTTTGTTAACTTACTTAACTATAAAACTAGAACTGCGTATTTTGGCCCAGTTACTCAGGAATGGGTCAATTTAGTTGAGTTTCATTTTTAACCAAATAATTTTACCATTATTGTAATAATACTGTTCTTGTTTATATAATTAACAAAGTAAATGCTTATAAGATGATTACCCTACCCAACCCAAACCGTACCTTCTGACACTTTACCCCACGCATCTTGCCATCTCTATATTAAATTTACCTCAAGCATATTTCTCAAAAATGGTTCTTCATTGAAATAATCTCTGCGAACAAATACAAAAGGTAACCTGTACGCCAAAGCTTCACTAACAGTTCCATATCCAATTTTTCCTGAAATAAAAACAAGCATTAATGAGTCAGAAAGTTTATTCTTTTTTATGATAATAAGGAAATCTGTTAAATTAACCAGCAGAACAATAATGTAGGAAGAAGGCAAAATATAAACATTCCATCACTAACCAAGCATGCAATCTGATGCTGCCATGACATCAGGAGTATACGTGTCTTTTGCCAGCTTTATGAAATTTGGAGGTAATTCCTGTTCAGGTGCCCCACAAACCTGAGAAACATGCAAATTAGAACTTGCCTCCGATGCAGAAATTTTTTTCAGTTGATAGGATTGGAGGGCGGGTTCAGTACTTGGGTAACTATCAAAAGAAGTTCAGGTTGAAACGAGCAGGGTTCAAATAATCTTTTGTCCATTTTTGTAACTTTTTTCTAATAATTAGTGAGTTAATCATGATTACAAAAACACTATTATGACGATAATGATCCAAAGCTTTGAATACAACAATTTAGGTGATATTATGCAAGAGAAATAGACTCTGGACGTCATCCAATACATTTGGCCTGTTCCAATTTTAGCTAATCCTTTTAATTTTAATTGAACCTTTCAAGAAAAACACAACCCTACTCAACCCGTTCATTTATAAACGGTTAAAATTTCCACCTATAGATAGAATCTAAGGGATATTTAAGAATTTCCACCTATAGATAGAATCTAAGGGATATTTAAGAAAGACATACCAGGCATAGCCAACCAGGAGGCAAGTACTCCTCTTTTAAGTTCCAACCAGCTGGCTGCAAATTTTCATTACTAATAAGTATAGATGCCATAATTAATCTGATGCACATTTCTGACCAAAGGAATCCAAACAATAGTATAATCTTCAGAACATAATTATTAACTTACTTGTCCACCAAAATTGAGTATGACAACCTTCACATCCTCACTGATCCCCATTTCACTCTTCACCTGCAGTGCAGGATAGAAAAACTGATGTATATTATTAAAAAAAATAGGATTAAAATAATAATGGAAGAAACAAATGTCGATCCAAACCTCCTTGCGTGATTTGTGCAGCCTCCTTACAACCAAAGGTACATCAATGACGTCCCTAAATGCAGGCACTGCACATATATTTTTTGATAGATATATATTATTTCCAACATAAATAAGATATTTATGCACACTTTTAAAGAAAGAATATGTGAATAAAAAGTGTAGAGCAAACATACTTGGACAGTATCCAGGTAAACGAATTAGGAATTCACAGTGTGAATAGTCCTCAGCTATCTGTATATTTAATTATTGATGAATTGGATACAAAGTTAATCCCAAGAACGACCCAAGTTAAGTTTAAATTACAGAAAATGATAACACTATAAAAGATAAAGAAAATAAACCCTATTTGTTGTATAACCAAGAAAAAGGAAATAGAAATGATAGGACTCAGCAAGAATGATACCTGCCAAACTATAGACCTATGATGATAGCCAGCAGCCATAACATATTCTGCATAAATGAAGTCCCAACTGCAAAGATAAAGTTTAAAATCGACAGATAACATAAGCAATGGTGAGTTTTATATAAAAATTTACTTCCTTGTGGATTAGTAATATATACTTGAAATCAGTAGACATGATTTTGGTCCACAGATTAACTTTTTCACTCCTTATCAAGAGGCATTATAGACATTTACAATTACCTGAAATTCGTTACACAAACTGAGCGTATCCCAGCATCCGCTGCTGCTCGGCATGCAACTGCAACAACATCTGACACCTATTCCATATAACAAATTTCAAATACATCTCTTAAATGGTTTAGAAACTAAAGAAATGTATTATGAAAAAATAATCCATAAGCAACATATTATAGTTACCACTAAGTCTGCCTTGATGGAATTCAGCCACTTAACTTCTGTTTCCAAAATAGAAGCACGAGGTACAACGGCTGTCTCTGAATACTGTATACCAAAATACATACAAGAAAATGAAAATATAAGACAAAGAATCGTATTATAAAACCTAAGACCACAATATTGATTAGTCACTTGGCACACCTTCTCCAATGAGGCAAGTCGATCCACTGTTAAAGCATCTGCTTGAACAGCACCACAGTCCAAAACTAGCTATTATAGTGTAATTGAGTCAAAGAAAGTCCAAATATTAATACTTAAAAAACTATAATCACATGATTTTTTGGTATATTTCCAAAACTCACCTTTCGAAGAAAGAGTCGTGGGGATTGTATCTCGGTAGTGAAGACAAAGTCTGGTGCACCAGTTACCACATGAACATCATGGCCAGCAAGAATGAGGTGACGAACAACCTACACAAACGTTGAAAAGGAAATTTAAATTGTAATGAATTATAGTTAGTCGATACATTCATTGTTTAAAATATGATCAAATGGTGAGCCTTGGGCCTCGGCAAAAGGAGCTTAAAAGGCGAGGGCCCGAGATAAGCAAGGCGTATGGCATAAAAATAACACTTTTAGGGGTTTTAGACATGTTTTAGGCTTGTTTAGGGCTAGTTTATACTGTTTTTAGTCTGGTTCCAGGACATTATTGGATTCTTCATACCAGCCTGGCCAGAAGTTACAGAATTATGCCAGAATTTACAGGATCTGCCCGGAATCTCTTCGAATCTCCACCTGGCTATGCACCTAGTGCGCCTATGACAACTATGAGTTCATCTATGTCGAATCAGATAACAATAGAAGCGTTGAACCAAGGTGGCATGTACCACATAACACAACATTAATTTTATCATCAAAAGCTTACAGATTTCGTAAAACATAAACACATCTAACCTAATTAATCAGATTACTAGTGTTTGGCAGAACTGATTATGGTGATTATGTTTTCTACTTTTAGCGCCAAATAATGATTTGAAGAAATAATAGTTCCTCAATCATTCAAAACAGATTTAAAATTTCCCAAACAACCCTAATTGATTATGGCTTCATATAAAACATTATGATTCTAGCAATAATCACTATGAAATAAACACATGCAATTAGAATGAATGAATGGTTGAACGAACATGGTCGTAACATAAAAGTAGTAGTAAATACATGATCATAAAAATCAATATATATCATTTGTAACTCGATTAAACAAAAAAGGGGGTACTAATTTGAAACCTAAAACCGTGAGATGACAAACAACAACTACAAACAAAACAAATCAAATCACCAAATCGAACATAAACAATCACCTCAACAACTCGTGTAGCATGACCAAATCCATGACCAGTAACATAATACGCGAACACAAGATGATTTCGAGAAGCTGACACTTCTTCTACTCCGTCTTCGATCCTCATCTTCACTCACGGCGTTCGAGTGTACGATTACTGATGGCGATCAAACAATAATCAATTGACTAATCGACCAATGTGGGTTGATGGAGTGTAGATATTGAATTGAATTGAGCGGATAAGGGGGTTTTATAGGAAGGAGTGTGAAGAGATTGTGTCAAATTGATTTGGTACGAGAAAAAGACGCAAAAATTGGGGGAAATTATAATAGAGATATGATGATGATTGATGATAGTTGCATCATGCGTGATGGGGTGTCTGCGCTTATCCGATTCTGATTGATTTATGGGGATTGTGAGGTTTTAGTCCTTCAACTACCTACCGACTGTTATATCTTGCCCTTACTTATCTATGTGTTACTAGGGCGGAGTCACATGGCCGGCCACCCTAGTGGCGCACACCGCAACCAATGAGCATGATCGTGATGGCGTGAGAAAGATCGTGAGAATGAGAGTGAGCCTCAAATAACCTGATCCATAACGAGATCAGACCACTCGATCTAGAGCTCTATCCCGCGTCCAGTCAGCGCCACATGTCGCGTTATTACAGGATTACCACACATGATGCTCTATCCCATAACACTCAACCTTATGGAGTCATACACTATGTGTGGAGTTTTCTAAAAGATAAATTAAACTTTACAACGTAAACTGCGGTTTATAGCTATGTAAATGATTGTTTACTATTTTGTAAACCGTACTTTATAAAGGAGGTGGTATATGTAATATAGAACCATTATTTAATCGTCTTACATAAAATTATATATTTTAAAATTATATTTTTAAAATAACTATCTTAAATACTCGGTTGTTTATTAAATCTACATATTTATTTAATACATGACTTAAATCTTCAACAACTTTAAAATGAATAACTTTTATACACATCTTGGTTCTGTCAAGTTACAAGAAATTTAATTTTCGAAAGTATACTTGATTAAACATCATTAGCCGGTTTATCTTTTTTTTTATATTTAACTTAACCTAACAAATAGCATCTTTTACTAGTTACATCCTCAGGTCGATCTTGTTAAATTTTATGTGATGTTATTTTTTTATTATATATCTATATGCACACACATATATAGAGGTGTGCATGCTTTCTTTACTTTTCATGTTCTCTAAACAAGTATTTATCTACGATATTCATCGTGTGATTGAAACAATGACACGAAATATCAATTTTGATAAAGAGAACAGACTGTTATTTGAATTGAACAGTAGACAGAAAACACTTGTTCAAAGAGGACCTCGTGTTTTATTTCGAGAGACCACTCTTAGATGGTCAAGTTAGTATTGATATGTGAGCATGTATGTGTGCATTATACGTATATAAAGAGATGATTTTTACAAAATAGTTTTAGAGACGCTAAGACAATCCAATTAGTAATTCAAGAGAGAAAAAACTTGATTTTTTATTAAGGCAAATTGTATTTTAATAATCAAAACTATTACATATTGGCAGATAATAGTTTATACTATCAATTTGTCCGCTAACACTCTCGATTTTCACTTTTATTACCAATGATAATCCCATTGATATAGTTTTCAAACTTTTTATGCTCGATTTGTATCTATTTTAGCCTCAATTTAGCTTGTATGTTTCTTTATTTCTTTTATAATTATTGTTGCGAACAGCAGTCGAGTCCAGATCGAGCGTAAAAATTTGAAAATTATGTCACTGTGATTGTTGTTGGTAATAAAAGTAAAAGTTGAATGTGTTAACGGTCAATTGATAGTATGAATTGTTGTCGGTCAATTAATAATAGTTTGAATTATTAAAAAAGTTTGCCTTTTATTAAAGGCTATCAAGACTCATGGTCAAATAGTATCTTATGGATAATTATTGTAATATTGTGTGCAACCAAAAAAGGTTGTCATTGTCATGTGTGTTTTTCAATTATGTATCCAAATCATATTCGCAATTATCCTAACACAAGTTTGGCAAACCTAACCAAGAAGATGAGATCATTACAAATACCCGATATTGGATCGTGAGGGACGTGCGTATCATTATGAAAGTAAACATGTTCAAAAAGAAGTACAAACCATAGATTAGTATATAACGATAGATTAGTTTGTAAGAAAGTTGTAATTGATGTTAAGGTGCGAAATTCGTAACTGATGTTATGTTATAGTTATTATTATGGGAATATTCAAATAGAAATGCTTCTACAAGTAAAAAAAATATAAGAAGTAAATCTCAATAATGCATATCTTAAGATCAAATTATACGAAAATTTTGTTAGATAGGTATCTAGTAATAATCATTTTGTTGACTTTTTATAAGTTCACTTATTTCTTTTAAACGTTGATAAATTTTACGTACAACATTATATGTTTTTATAAAAAATACACCATAATTACGAGGGTTTTTGACAATGATTTAAGTGGTGAAGTGGTTAAAGGGTTGGCCTGGTGTACTAAGTGACCCGGGTTGAAATCACACCCTTTCCATTTAACTTCTACGGCATCCAGGTTAAGGTTTGGCTCGTGGTTTCATCACGGTTTTGATCCTGATGGGGGGTGAGGGTTTACGGAATCAATCCGGTTCCCGCGTATTTGGGGGTATGACTTGCGACTGGCGGCTAGATCCACGGTAACCAACTCCAATAGATCGTCAGGTTCGGAGTCATTTGATGTTCAAAAAAAATATTAAGAGGGTTTTTTTTTCTTTAAAACTAGTAGAAAATTGTTATATAAAAAGATAAAAAAAATTATGTTTTTAAGCTCATATCTTATCATTGTGTATTTAGTGCAGTTTATTTTATATTTTTGTTAGTTATTGTGTTTTTCTTAATACTATTGTGTTTTTCTTAATACTATTATGTGTTTTCTAAAATGATAAATTTTAAAAAATATAATGGTGTAATAATGTTATTGTATATCTATAGTATGTAAAACATAATAATCAATTAACAACTAATTAATCTAATATATTAAAAACAATGATAAAATAACACAATGTCTCATTGTGTTTTTTGATCGTAATCGTGTTTATCATGAACGCTGTGAGTTTTGAACAGTACATTGATAAAATAACACCATTGTGTATTTCTAATTGTAAAACATAATAATAAATAACAAGTTTAATCTATTAAAAAATAATGACAAAAATAACAATTGTGTTATCTTCAACACTATGAGTTTTGAAATTACATTGGTGAAAATATATCACTGTATACTTCTAATTGTAAAACATAATGATAGATAACAAGTTTATATAACCTATAAAAACAATGATAAAAATAACACAAAATGGTCTAAAACGTAAAACACAATGATTATTACATATAACAAATTATGTAAATATATGACACAATAAATTAATATATTTGACACAATGAACGTAAAATACACAATGAGCTGACGTGTTTGACACACCGACCAAAATGCCTTTATCTTTAAAACAATCTAATGACACGTGTCAAGCCACAATCCTTCTTAAGCTTTTTAGATTAAACAATATTTTTACTATAACCCTACCTTATTATTAAAGTTTGAAGACAAGTACCAAGGAAAAATGCAATGTGTTATTGAAAATTGAGAAGGCCGAACAAGATGTTCGTTGCCTTATAACAACCAGAAGTAACTAACATACAAATTTTACAAAAATAACCCCTCACTTATCTTGGAATTACATTTCTCATACAAAACTCAAACTAACATACTCCCCCCTAATTTCAAGATACTAATTCAACTCTTCAACACCAAGAAGAAACATCATTTCTGAAAACTTCACTCTCGGTAATGGCTTGATTAACACATCAGCTCTCTGAAGATCACCAGATACAAACTCCACACGAATTTGTTCCCTTTCAATGCATTCTCTGATAAAATGAAACCGAGTATGAATATGCTTAGATCTTCCGTGAAAGACTGGATTCTTCATTAGGGCAATTGCTGACTTATTATCCACCAAGAGCACAACACTTCTCTGGTCCTTCCCTGTCAACTCTTCTAGTAAACCATTAAGCCACACAGCCTGACAAGCTTCCGAAGTAGCTGCCATGAATTCGGCTTCACAACTAGATAATGCAACAGTCTGCTGCTTCTGTGAATGCCATGAAACTACCGACCCATTATAGTAGAATACATTCCCAGACGTGCTTCTACCATCATCATTATCAACCAAATGATTACTATCACTATACCCCACTAACTGGCCTCCTTCTACACAATTATATCTAATGCCATAATGTGCAGTTCCCTTCACATAACGAATTAACTGCTTCACAGCCTTTAAATGAGCATCCCTCGGGCTTTGCATGAACCTGCTCACATAACCAAGAACATAGGCTATGTCAGCCCTGGTCTGAGTCAGATACCTCAAAGACCCAACCAATTTCCTGTACAAAGTTGTATCAACATTATTACCTCCTTCATCTTTGAACAACTTCAGTCCAGGCTCCATTGGTATCTTTGTTTCATTACACTCCTCCAAACCAGCCAACTTAACCAGCTTAGCTGCATACCCAGCCTAACCAATCTGAATACCATCCTTCCTTTGTTTCACCTCAATTCCCAAATAGTAACATAACAATCCCAGATCAGTCATTTCAAATTTAGCCTGCATTTGCAACTTAAACTTGCTAATCATCTGTTCACTGCTTCCAGTCACCAATAAGTCATCCACATACACACCAATAATCATGGTGGATTCATCACTGTGCTTTACATACACTGCTTGCTCATGCCTGCACCTTTTAAAGCCCAATTCCAACAATGCCTCATTCAACTTCAATTTCCATGCTCTCGGAGCCTGTCTTAGGCCATACAAAGCCTTTGACAATCTGTAAATCTTGAACTCATAGCCTTTCTTCTCATACCCATCAGGCTGCTTCGCGTACACATTCTCCTTCAACTCCCCATGTGAGAAGGCAGCTTTCACATCAAGATGGTACACATTCCATCTTAATTTTGCTGACAAGGCCAGTATTAACCTGATTGTTTCAATTCTAGCCACCGGAGCAAATGCCTCTTCAAATCCACTCCTGTCTGCTGAACATATCCTTTAGCCACTAGCCTGGCCTTATGCTTGGTCACCTTTCCTTGAGCATCTTTCTTCAGTTTAAACAACCACTTTAATCCAGTTGGGTTACACTTAGGTGGTGGATCATTCAAAAACCATTTCTTGTTCCTTTCTATAGCCCCAATTTCATCATCCATGGCTGCTCTCCATTCCTTACTTCTGGCAACCTCCTGAAAAGAGGTTGGCACTCCTTCTTCTAACAAGAGAAGTTCCACAATCTCTTCCTCCTCTTGTCTTTGACTGGCATGTCTGACCCTGCTATCAAGCACATAGTCATTTAGCCTTGAAGTTAGTACTAAAAATCTTGAAGATCTTCTTAATATTGACTGATCTACCACACCAACCTCAGTTGTATCTGCATTCGACTGATCCATCTCTTGCTGACCTATCATGGTTGAATGAACATCTTATGTTTGTGGATTTGTACCCACTTGTACTTCACAAGACTTATCTAGATGAATACTTCTTTCAACAACTTGAAATTCTTCTTCAATTGGCTCTTTCTCTACTGCCACTTCTGATGTTTTGTAGTATCCCAGTTCCAACTTCTATCTTCTTCAAAGTATACATCCCTGCTTATCATAATGTTATTCTTGTTAACATCCAACATTCTATAAGCCTTTGACCCCTGCTCTACTCCCAAATACACCATATGAATACTTTTATCTTCAAGCTTTCTGAGCATGGGAGCCATCACCTTCACATGACCCATGCATCCGAAGACTTTTAGGTGTTGCAGCTCAGGTTTTCTTCCTTTGAGAGCCTCATATGGAGTCTTGTCCTTCAAGGCCTTAGTATGTAATCTGTTAAGTATATAAACTGAATGTCTTACTCCTTCAGCCCATAACCACTGAGGTACATGTATAGCTTTCATAATACTGCTTCTCATATTTAGTATTGACCTGTTTCTTCTTTCCACTGTTCCATTCTGCTGAGAGGAGTAGGGGGCAGTCAATTGCCTGTGTATTCCATTTCTTTCACATAATTCATTGAATTCTTTTGATGTGAACTCCCCACCCCTGTCAAATCTTAATGTTTTTATGTTGCAGCCTAGTTTATTTTCAATCATTCTCTTGAACCTTTCGAATGTGTTAAATGCCTGGTTCTTACTACTGAGCATGTACACCCACATAAACCTTGTACAATCATCCACAAGGAGCATAAAGTACCTGTTGCCAGCAGGTGTAGGTGGACTTATTGGACCATAAAGATCCATTGACACTAGCTGCAGTGGCACTTCAGATCTATATGCGGATGCTGTCACACCCCGACCGATGGCGGAATCATCGAGGCGGACGAATGTGAATCGATTGTTCATAGCACAAGGTAATAAATACGTTGAAATAACATTTAATAACCATTTATTTATTGAATAATGTCATTCAAGTCACACATTACAACGCAATTAAAATAAAACCATGAAATATAATATTGTCTTCTTTATTTTTGACTAGGTCCAATCCTATATGAGCAGAGAGAATTCCACTAAATAGCATTTCCTGAAATCATGTGAAAAAGTAACGAGTCAGCTAAAAAATTAGCCGGTGAGTAATCACAGGTTTAAACACACACAAATTTGATTGAATACTTGAAAACAATTCAATTCACATGATAATGTTATAACTAACATGCAACAATGTATCATAAATGACAAACAACACGATCAAACCTATTGACTGAATTGACTCGGTCCACAGACGAAGCCTTATAGAATGTATGTTTCCGGTTTCAATCACCACGCGACTAAACAAATGGGGTGAGTTGTCAAACCAATAGATCTATCATTGTTACCGTGGTTGTGTGAATTAATGATCATGTTATCAAGTTTATCTAGATGTGAACACATAATTGCAAGTAAATAACATAACACGTAATGAATTGAATATTAGTATGAAATAGAATAAAAATGAATAAACATGGTTGCGTATAGCATCACATGATTTCCCCAAATAATAAAACATGAAAAATGGGCAATGAATACTCACATGATAATAATTAGCGTTTTGGAATTTATAGAATGCTAGACGTGATACCAAAGGAAGCTCCTCGAGGTTCAACCTAAGGAATAGCCTTAATTTTAAAACAATGTAATGATTGAAGACTAGATTGACTTGAAAAACTAGGGTTCTAATTTGGGATTTAGGGCTTACAAATGTTTTAAACTAATGTATTTGATTTAATATGATTAAATAAAATAGAAAAAAAATGAATTTAAATAAAGGAAATATTGATTGATAATATTTGAAATAAAGTAACAAAGTATGTTTTGGAACATTTAATAAAAATGTTTGAATGGATTTTAAAGTGTAAAAGTTAAATAATTAATTTTAAATTAATTAATTGAACTCTTGGTCAAAATAATTAAATGAATAGTTAATTATTTAGATTTTATAAAATATTAATTTAAAACAATTTGAAATAGTTTAAATTTGTTTAAACGTGAATTTTCTTTATATAAAATTAAAATTAATAATTAACCCTTTTTTTTATAACATTTAGACCTTTAATAAAAGTGAGATTATAATAATTAGAATTTTTTTTTAGAAATTAATAAATAATTTCTAAGATAATATTAATTAACAAAACAAATGTTTAATGATTTTTGAAATTTAATTTGATAAAGAAAATTAAAAAAAACTGTTTTTAAAAATACATGCGGGTGCCAAAGGTCGAACCCTGGTCGCCCGTATGTATGTCATGCGCGTTTACCAGTGGGCCAAAGCCCTGAACCTGTTATTTGTTTGGTTTTTAATTAACAAAAACATTACATTCCCAGTTCCCCCAATTTCATAGAACCCTAGATTCGAATCGTGCCAAATTGATCTTGAAAACGTGATCAATAGCAAAATTAGATTTAGGGCTTTGATTACCCACGCAAAATCGAGTAGGTAGAGGTGTATAACTTACTTGATTACGATTGGGTTGATGTATTTGATTCGAAGAACGGGTCGCGACAGGTGCCAAAATCAGTTCGAGTTGATTTTGTTGATGGAAATCGAATTGCTTGTTCAGGAAGCTTCAATTGGACTAGATGATCAAAAGCCCACAATCAATTTCTGTTGAGGTTGCCCCGAAGGTGTAGTTCGATTAGTTGCAGGTCGCGAATGGAGATGGAGATCGAAAGAGATGATGGGGTTTGATTTGTTTGCAATTCGAGTTTCAGAAAGTTCAAAGGGATCTATTTGAAGGTGTTGCTAAGCGTTTATAGTCCGATTGCAACTGTTTCAAACCAACCGAGTTTAAGGTTGATTCGGGAGTTTCGAGTCACGATTCGATTATAATTACAGGGTGTTATTAGCAATTATTGATATGACTGAATTCGTCACGCTCAGAGAACCGTTTCCAATTGATTAATTTGATTGATTGCGTGATGAACGAGTTGTAACCGATCGAGATTTGAGAGTGGTGTTTCGGTTTCAAGTTTGAACATGATAAGCATCGATTAAATCCATTTAAGACCGGTTATGCGTTCGAAACAGGTTCACGAAGCGATCTGGAACAGTTAGGGTCGGTTTTCGCATGATTTGAGTTGTTTTAGGCCTCGTCGGAGCTTGGCCGGAACTTGGCCGGAGGGCGGCCGGAAAAACGGGATTGAAGGGGGGGTTTGGGTTTGATTTGAAAAGTTACAACTTTAGTCCCTGTAGTTTAGTATAGTTATTATTTTATGTGAAAACTTTGTATTCAAGTTTCATAATTAACACTTTTCACCCTAGACTTAATTTATAAAATAAATCTATTTATTTTACAAAATATTTATGATGTTTATAAATATTTTTTTTTATATAAAATGGTATATAGACTTTCAACTTAATAATAAATATTTACGAATCATAACATTATTATAAATTGTTCAATTGTTTTAGATAGATGAAAAATAATTTGTAATATTTGTTAACCTACACCATATTACATTTAATTCATTGGAATAAATACTCTAAAAAAAATAGGGTCGGGTTACAAATTTGAAAATGGGTCAAATGTTACAGTCTCCCCTACTTTAAGAAATTTCGTCCCGAAATTTGATCACGAGGAGGCTGAGACAAAAAGGTGAGGATACTTGGATTTCATTTGGTCTTCACGCTCCCAAGTGAACTGAAATAACCCGATGTTAAACCAATACAGATAAATAAATCAATAAACTCAAATAATGATAAATAATAAATATCTCCCATGTAAATCAACAAAATTAAAATAATAATGATATCAAAACTGAGGTTACGTACAAATCGATTAAATTGAAATTCAAATGCATGTTAATCCATATATCTCTCTTTCTTTGTTCCTTTTCTTTACAACCGTCGCTAATTGTTACGATATCCCCCTTGTTAATATTGATCCTAAACCTTATAAGAAGTCATTGGGTTCCAAGCTAATCACAAATCTCTTATGTTCATACAAGTCCATCCTCACAAGCCTCTTCTCTGATTCATCATCCACCTACCATTCGAATACGTAACAGCAGTTTTGTCGATTGCGTAGCCGCAAACAACCGTCCGACAACACCGTAGACCGCTCTTGTCAACGTAAGGTATCGATTAACCCTTCTGTTTTATTGAACACTTCCCGGTTTTAAACCGAAGAATAATCTTCTGGTTTCGCAGTTGCTAATTTCTAAGGTCCGTTACTGATTTCGGTGACTGAATCCACTCGAACACCATCGTTGCCGACCGCTCAGACCACCATCACGCCACGTACTGTCTTCATTGTCAAGGAGTCGATATTGTCAGAAATTTCATTTACATCTATAAGGTAATCAAACTAACATAATTTCTTTAGTTGTATTCCAAGTTTCAAACATAACAAATAAATCTCGACATAAGTAGTACGGGAAAACTCGTCGTTGGTAATCCTAAATTACTAAAAGGGAAAAAGGATGTGAACGCAGGGTAAAACAATAATTATAATAACAATAATAATAAATAATAAAACCTTTGTGGCAAACGTATTTTATGGTTCTGTAGTGAACCATTGTTACTATTATTAATTTTCTCGTATGATCTGTTAATTTAAGTTAATGAATAAATAAAACAATTGTAATTCTTATTCACCCTTTTTATGTCGTCCTTAATCACCAAATTCAAGACTTTCATCATAAAATAATACTAGTTACAAGAAGCTTAATTTTGATTAAATGGCCCAAGGATGACATTATTTTACACAATCATAATTTCTGTCTTAAAATAATAATAATAAGAATAATAATAATATTAATTAGACTAACTACAATATCAAATAATAATTATACCGGGTTAAGGTTTGGACAAAAGCGAGTAGGATCACTATTTCTAATATAGAGTTCAAATTACTCGTTGTAGGTTCGTTGAACACGTCGGTGAAACTTTAAGACGTTAGGAGTATTAGACACTGATTCAGGTACGGATGTTCTTTGTTATTTTTATGTGCTTCACTATAAATCATGCTACTTTTGAAATCACTCCGCTGATCTATGACTCTCTAGTATGATCTGCTTCCTTTTGTCGAGCTACTCTGATGTGTGCAATTGAGCTATTTTTAGAAGCCTTGAGAAAAATATATTTTTATGATATGCTTGTGAATGCTATCGTTTGTGTGCTGTTATTTGATCTCATTCTGTTTAGGATCATTATGCATGATGAACGTAATTTTGATGGAGGTTGGATTATGTGTTCATTCATGCGCCCATAGAACCCTAGATTTGTAGACAGGAGATAGGGATACCGAGTCAACTACCTATGGAGGTACCATAGGCTTGTCGTTGTGGCTACCAACGGCTTGACACTATCCGTGACAGTGTGATCAGTTCACGGCGTCTCCACTTTTATTATGTGATTATGCTCACGGGAGAGCTTTTGGATTATTTAGGAGGCGTATGGATGCATCCTAGGATTTTGATGATATGATTAGTTCGCGGTTGAGTTGTGTAGTGCCATACATACCTTCCGATTTAGGGGTGCATTGGGGTCGCGACCAGTGTACCATTGTGATTATGATATATGACATGTTGGAACTATGGATGTGCATTTTTGAATATTTGTTTGTAGGCTACTCGGTATCAATAACCCTAGCCCTTCGTTGCTTCAGCCTTTATTCTTTTGTTTATTCTGGTGTAAAGGATGGTATTCGATGGAGATGTTTTAAACTAAAGATTCTGGTTTATTTTCTAATTCCCTAACATCATGCTTCTATATATATATTATTTTATCTTTTGTGATCTACATCCGCGCACTGAGCTTGTAGCTCAGCCGCTTTCTTGTTTCGCGGCAGGTACTCAGGGTTGATCGGGGCAGTGTGATGAGAGCTAGTAGGAGTTTGGAACACATGATTGGAGATCATTTCTTTTATTTCATAAGACTTGAAGTTTTTTTTATTTAGTATTTATTTTGGTGGATGTTTTAGACTTCATAAGTTGATGTTTTAATTTGACGTTCGTAATTTAAGTATTATTCTGAACTTATAATGTTCTGTTAACATTTGAAGTGACCTCTTGTTCCACGTTGGGGCGGGGGTGTTACAGAGAATGGTATCAGAGCTTAGGCTCGATTCTGTAGTAAGCATAGGCTTGACCTGTGAGTTTGGGTAGAACATAAATAGGATTGGGTAGAACATCCAATAGGATTCTTTATCTTATATTTTGTACTCTCTCGTATTTCTTTCGATTCTAACTCTCTATTACTTGTCTAAATTCACTTTATTTAGATGGCACGACCTTCGACTAGGGGCACCCGAGGCAGACGTACGACTAACAACAATGAAAATGCGGGAAATATCGATCCAGTTCTCCTAGCAGCACTTAATCAGGCCGTTGCAAATGCTGTTGCTCAAAGTGTTCCTCAAGCTGTTGCTACTGCCCTCCAGAATAATCCGGCTCAGAATAATGGTAATGGTAATGCTGATGGTAATAATGATGGCGATGGGGATGGTGGTGCCAATGCTAATGCTGCTCTTACTCCTGTATTACTTGAAAGATTCCAAAAGCAGAAACCAGATTCTTTTCGTGATGCTCCAACACCTATAGAGGCAGAAAATTGGATTGCACATCTGGAGAAAATCTTTGATGTTCTGGAGACTACTGATAATCAGAAAGTACGTTTAGCAGCTTATAAGATGGAAGGAGATGCTCAAAGGTGGTGGAAGGCTCTGAAAAATGCTCAGGGAGACGGATATGTTGAAGCTCTCGCATGGCGTGACTTTTTGGATGTGTTTTATGAGCAGTATTTCCCTGAATCCGAAAGAGATGCATATCGTCGGGAGTATTTTAGTATGCGACAGAAGCCTAATGAAACTATCACTGCCTACATGATTCGTTTTATTCGAGTAGCTGGAATTGCTGGTGCTGTGGTAGGGTCAGCAGCTGATCAGGCCGAACGATTCAAGTGGGGATTGTTATTCGAGTACAGACGACCTCTCATTAATGATAAATTTTCCACTGTAGCTGAGGTCGCAAATGCAGCTAGAAATCTGGAATTGGAAAGAGCTGACTTTAACTCTTTCAGGTCTGATGGTAGCAGGAAAAGAGGCAGAGATGATGAAGATAGGGCAAACTCAGATCGTCGGGGAAAATTTCATTCTGGCAATCAACATGGTTTTGGCGATCGTTCTCGTGGCACTCAATCGAGAGGATGGCAAGGTCAAGGGTCATATCGTAATGGGGGTAATAATGGTCACGGTCAGTGGCAGGGTCAAAGAACGTACCAGAATAGAGGCAACAATTATGGGAATCAAGGAAGGAATGGAGGAGGTAACCCAAACAGAATTCCTATCACACCATGCGCTAAATGTGGAGGTAATCATCCGGGTAGGCCATGTTATCGAGAGACTGGAGCATGTTTCACTTGTGGTCAGACAGGTCATAAAGCTAAGGATTGCACTGTGAAGGGTAATACGAATCAGCATAATGGTGGTAATAATCAACGTACCACCGGAGGTAGGGTGTTTGCTATGACTGCTCATCAGGCGGCTGAGGCTCCAGGTAGCGTATAAGAAACTCTTAATTTAAATAGTAATATAAAAAGTCAGTGATTTCAATTGATTTTTTTATTTATTTCCTATGTGCCCTAGCAATCAATTATTTTGTTTTATACTTTAGGTACTGTATCAGGAAATCTTATTTTAAATGCTACTAAGGCATCCACATTATTTGATACGGGCTCTACGCATTCAATTATTTCTCTATCTTTTGCGCAACGTGTTGGCCTATCTCCTTCCCTACTACACCCACCTATGTCTATTACTACACCAATGGGGAACTCAATAACTATTAATGATGTGTTTTGCGAATGCCCGATATCGATTGGAGATGATGTTTTTATGGCCGACCTACTTCCTATGACCATGCACGACTTCGATATTATTTTGGGAATGGACTGGCTGATCTCACACCAAGCCACCATTGATTGCCAAGCTAGACGAGTTATTTTTGGAGATGCTGAAAAACCAAAGTGCGTGTACCAAGGATCTTCTCCTAACGGGCTAGTTAAAGTGATTTCAGCGATGAAGGCTAGAAAATTAATCAGCAATGGTTGTGAGGGATATTTGGCAGCTATACGGGATACCTCAAAGGAAGAGCATCAACTTGGGGAAATTTCAATTGTGAGGGAATTTCCAGATGTTTTCCCGGAAGAACTTCCAGGTTTACCACCCGAAAGAGAAGTGGAATTTACTATTGAACTTGTTCCAGGTGCAGAACCCATTTCTAAAGCACCATACCGAATGGCACCGTTAGAATTACAAGAACTAAAGGAGCAATTGCAAGAGTTAATTGATCGTGGATTTATTAGACCAAGCGTATCTCCATGGGGTGCGCTAGTATTATTCGTGAAAAAGAAGGATGGATCCATGAGGCTATGCATCGACTATAGGGAGCTCAACCGTGTCACCATCAGAAATAAATATCCTTTGCCCCGAATCGACGACCTATTCGACCAGCTCCATGGAGCAAAATATTTCTCAAAGATTGACTTACGGTCCGGATACCATCAGTTGCGTGTGAGATCTGAAGACATTCCTAAGACTGCATTTCGCACTCGATATGGCCACTACGAATTCCTCGTTATGCCATTTGGGTTAACGAATGCTCCGGCAGTCTTTATGGATTTAATGAATCGTGTTTTCCATGATTACCTTGATAAATGTGTGGTGGTCTTCATAGATGATATTTTGGTATACTCTAAATCCAAAGAACAACATGAAAAGGATTTACGAGTTGTATTGGAAATCTTGCGTGAAAAGAAGTTATTTGCTAAACTTTCTAAATGTGAGTTTTGGTTGGAACGAGTCACATTCCTTGGTCATGTGGTGTCGGCGAAAGGAATTGAAGTAGACCCAGCTAAGGTCGAGGCTGTCACTAATTGGCCAAGACCCAACACGGTTTCTGAAGTAAGAAGTTTCTTGGGTTTGGCCGGGTATTACAGGCGTTTCGTGGAAGGTTTCTCGTCTTTGGCATTACCTTTAACTCAATTGGTAAGGAAAGGTGTTAAATTTGAATGGAACGATGAACGTGAAAAGTGCTTTGAGGAGTTAAAGAAACGATTGGTGACGGCTCCTATTCTTGCTGTACCAGAAGGAACTGGGGGATTTCAGATTTATAGTGATGCTTCAAAAATGGGTTTAGGATGCGTCCTTATGCAACATGGGAAGGTGATCGTGTATGCGTCTCGACAGCTTAAACCTTATGAAGTAAATTACCCTACACATGATTTAGAACTTGCAGCAGTTGTGTTCGCTCTAAAAATATGGCGTCATTATTTGTATGGTGAGACTTGTGATATCTTTACCGATCATAAGAGTCTAAAGTATATTTTTACACAAAAAGAACTTAACATGAGACAAAGAAGATGGTTAGAGCTTCTAAAAGACTATGATGCTAAGATTCAATACCATCCGGGGAAAGCAAACGTGGTTGCGGATGCTCTTAGTAGAAAAAGTTCGGGTAGTCTATCATGTCTTACTACTCAACCTGAAATTATTTCAGATTTGGCTCGTCTTGAGGTGGAAGTTCACACCAAAGAAGCAGATGGTAGCATAGCTCACCTAAGAGTTGAACCTACCTTGATAACACGTATTAAAGAAGCTCAACAGGAAGATGGTGAATTATGGGCTATTATACAAAATATGACAGAAGGCAAACAACAAGAATTTCGACTCGATGACGACGATGTGGTGTGGCAAGGTGATAGATTGTGTGTTCCAGCAGATCCTAATATTCGAGAAACATTAATGAAAGAGGCTCATAGCTCCCAATTCTCTGTTCACCCGGGTTCAACGAAGATGTATAACGATTTGAAGAAAAACTTCTGGTGGGGTGGAATGAAGAAAGATATCGCTGAATTTGTTGCAAAATGTCTTACTTGTCAACAGGTAAAAATAGAACATCAAAGGGCCAGTGGTCTTTTACAACAACTTGAAATTCCTGTTTGGAAGTGGGATGATATCACTATGGATCTAGTTACTGGACTCCCTAAGACGTTGAGGAAGAATGATGCAGTATGGGTAGTAGTTGATCGACTTACAAAATCAGCTCATTTTCTGCCTATTCAAGAGAAGTTCTCCGCTATTCGATTGGCAGAAATATTTCAGAAGGAGATTGTTAGACTTCATGGCACACCTATGTCAATTGTTTCAGATCGTGACCCACGATTTACATCACAATTTTGGAAGGGATTCCAGAGAGCTTTTGGTGCAAAGTTAAAGTATAGTACGGCCTTTCACCCTCAGACGGACGGTCAGTCTGAAAGGACCATCCAAACGTTAGAAGACATGTTGAGGGCTTGTGCCTTGGAATGGAATGGGAATTGGGATGATTATATTTGCTTGGTTGAGTTTGCATACAACAATAGCTGGCATGCAAGTATTGATATGGCACCATTTGAGTTGTTATATGGGAGAAAATGTCGAGCTCCGATTTGTTGGAATGAGGCAGGCGAGAAAGTTATTGAAGGACCCGAGTTGGTTAGAATTACTAATGAGAAGGTGGAAATAGCAAAGCAGAAATTGAAGGAGGCCCGCTCTCGTCAGAAAAGCTATGTTGATCAGCATCGAAGAGAAGTAGAATTTGAACCAGGCGAACATGTTTTTATTAAAGTCTCTCCATGGAAGGGTGTTCGTCGCTTTGGTCTTAAAGGGAAGCTTGATCCTAGATTTATCGGTCCTTTTGAGGTGTTGGAAAGAGTAGGAGAAGTGGCGTACCGCATAGCTTTACCTCCAGCACTAGCGCATGTGCATAATGTGTTCCACGTGTCAACACTACGAGGTTACAATTATCACCCGCTTCATGTCGTGCAATACCCGTTTCACAAGATTCAAGAAGACCTTTCATGTGAAGAAGAAGCAGAGGCAATCCTAGGGCGTGAGGAAAGAATCATGCGAAATAAAACCATACCGTTTGTGAAAGTCTTGTGGAAGAATCATTCGGAAAGAGAAGCAACATGGGAACTTGAGGACTCTATCCGGGAGCGATACCCGCATCTTTTTAAGTAAAGGTACGCTTTATAATCTATTGATTTCGGGGACGAAATCATTTTTAGGGGTATGTGTTATAATAACCCATCGTTTTAGATGTAATGATATATTATATTCATTAATTTTAGGTGATCTCTAGTAAATTGTAGAACTCGAGTTAGAAACTTGAGTGCTTAAGAAAAACTATAGTGTTCCACCGCCCAACCCTGTTCTTAGAATTTCGAGGACGAAATTAAATTAATGAGGTAGTGATGAAATAACCCGATGTTAAACCAATACAGATAAATAAATCAATAAACTCAAATAATGATAAATAATAAATA
Source organism: Flaveria linearis (assembly GCA_024085815.1). Taxonomy (NCBI): domain Eukaryota; kingdom Viridiplantae; phylum Streptophyta; class Magnoliopsida; order Asterales; family Asteraceae; genus Flaveria; species Flaveria linearis. The sequence goes on from CM044012.1 coordinate 65,523,604, forward strand.
TCTCCCATGTAAATCAACAAAATTAAAATAATAATGATATCAAAACTGAGGTTACGTACAAATCGATTAAATTGAAATTCAAATGCATGTTAATCCATATATCTCTCTTTCTTTGTTCCTTATCTTTACAACCGTCGCTAATTGTTACGATATCCCCCTTGTTAATATTGATCCTAAACCTTATAAGAAGTCATTGGGTTCCAAGCTAATCACAAATCTCTTATGTTCATACAAGTCCATCCTCACAAGCCTCTTCTCTGATTCATCATCCACCTACCATTCGAATACGTAACAGCAGTTTTGTCGATTGCGTAGCCGCAAACAACCGTCCGACAACACCGTAGACCGTTCTTGTCAACGTAAGGTATCGATTAACCCTTCTGTTTTATTGAACACTTCCCGGTTTTAAACCGAAGAATAATCTTCTGGTTTCGCAGTTGCTAATTTCTAAGGTCCGTTACTGATTTCGGTGACTGAATCCACTCGAACACCATCGTTGCCGACCGCTCAGACCACCATCACGCCACGTACTGTCTTCATTGTCAAGGAGTCGATATTGTCAGAAATTTCATTTACATCTATAAGGTAATCAAACTAACATAATTTCTTTAGTTGTATTCCAAGTTTCAAACATAACAAATAAATCTCGACATAAGTAGTACGGGAAAACTCGTCGTTGGTAATCCTAAATTACTAAAAGGGAAAAAGGATGTGAACGCAGGGTAAAACAATAATTATAATAACAATAATAATAAATAATAAAACCTTTGTGGCAAACGTATTTTATGATTCTGTAGTGAACCATTGTTACTATTATTAATTTTCTCGTATGATCTGTTAATTTAAGTTAATGAATAAATAAAACAATTGTAATTCTTATTCACCCTTTTTATGTCGTCCTTAATCACCAAATTCAAGACTTTCATCATAAAATAATACTAGTTACAAGAAGCTTAATTTTGATTAAATGGCCCAAGGATGACATTATTTTACACAATCATAATTTCTGTCTTAAAATAATAATAATAAGAATAATAATAATATTAATTAGACTAACTACAATATCAAATAATAATTATACCGGGTTAAGGTTTGGACAAAAGCGAGTAGGATCACTATTTCTAATATAGAGTTCAAATTACTCGTTGTAGGTTCGTTGAACACGTCGGTGAAACTTTAAGACGTTAGGAGTATTAGACACTGATTCAGGTACGGATGTTCTTTGTTATTTTTATGTGCTTCACTATAAATCATGCTACTTTTGAAATCACTCTGCTGATCTATGACTCTCTAGTATGATCTGCTTCCTTTTGTCGAGCTACTCTGATGTGTGCAATTGAGCTATTTTTAGAAGCCTTGAGAAAAATATATTTTTATGATATGCTTGTGAATGCTATCGTTTGTGTGCTGTTATTTGATCTCATTCTGTTTAGGATCATTATGCATGATGAACGTAATTTGATGGAGGTTGGATTATGTGTTCATTCATGCGCCCATAGAACCCTAGATTGTAGACAGGAGATAGGGATACCGAGTCAACTACCTATGGAGGTACCATAGGCTTGTCGTTGTGGCTACCAACGGCTTGACACTATCCGTGACAGTGTGATCAGTTCACGGCGTCTCCACTTTTATTATGTGATTATGCTCACGGGAGAGCTTTTGGATTATTTAGGAGGCGTATGGATGCATCCTAGGATTTTGATGATATGATTAGTTCGCGGTTGAGTTGTGTAGTGCCATACATACCTTCCGATTTAGGGGTGCATTGGAGTCGCGACCAGTGTACCATTGTGATTATGATATATGACATGTTGGCACTATGGATGTGCATTTTTGAATATTTGTTTGTAGGCTACTCGGTATCAATAACCCTAGCCCTTCGTTGCTTCAGCCTTTATTCTTTTGTTTATTCTGGTGTAAAGGATGGTATTCGATGGAGATGTTTTAAACTAAAGATTCTGGTTTATTTTCTAATTCCCTAACATCATGCTTCTATATATATTATTTTATCTTTTGTGATCTACATCCGCGCACTGAGCTTGTAGCTCAGCCGCTTTCTTGTTTCGCGGCAGGTACTCAGGGTTGATCGGGGCAGTGTGATGAGAGCTAGTAGGAGTTTGGAACACATGATTGGAGATCATTTCTTTTATTTCATAAGACTTGAAGTTTTTTTTATTTAGTATTTATTTTGGTGGATGTTTTAGACTTCATAAGTTGATGTTTTAATTTGACGTTCGTAATTTAAGTATTATTCTGGACTTATAATGTTCTGTTAACATTTGAAGTGACCTCTTGTTCCACGTTGGGGCGGGGGTGTTACATGAACTCTGGGCCACGTTTAGACTCCCAACGAACTTTGACGATAGGTATTCGGCTACGCTTGAGTTGTTTGACTTCTCGGTCCATGATCTCCACAGGCCTTTCAATAAAATGCATGGATTCGTCGATTTGAACTTCATCGAGTGGAATGCGGAGGTTCTCATCAGCAAGGCATTTCTTGAGGTTGGAAACATGAAATGTTGAGTGAATGTTGCTGAGTTCTTGAGGCAGTTCAAGCTTGTAAGCTACTTTCCCAATACGCTCAAGCACTTTGAATGGACCCACATAACGAGGGGCTAGCTTCCCTTTCTTCCCAAAACGGATCACCCTTTCCAAGGTGATACCTTTAGGAGTACGAGATCACCGACGTTGTATTCCATGGGTTTCCGTCCCTTATCAGCATAATGCTTCTGACGATTTCTAGCAGCCAGCAAGTTATCACGAATCTTGTGAATCTTATCGGTTGATTCCTGAATCAGTTCAGGACCGGTGATTTGTGCATCTCCTATCTCAGACCAACAGATGGGAGATCGACACTTGCAACCGTACAAAGCTTCAAATGGTGCCATTTGGATACTTGTATGGTAGCTGTTGTTGTATGAAAATTCGATTAACGGTAGATGAGAATCCCAAGAGCCACTAAAGTCAATGACACACGCTCGAAGCATATCCTCAAGAGTCTGTATTGTTCTTTCAGTTTGCCCATCGGTTTGAGGGTGATAAGCTGTGCTGAGATTGAGTCGGGTTCCCAAAGACGATTGAAGACTTTGCCAGAAATGGGAGATGAATCGACCATCACGATCGGAGATAATATTTAATGGCACACCATGACGGCTGACTATTTCATTGATATAGATACGAGCTAATTTCTCAACTCGAAAATCTTCACGAATCGGTATGAAGTGTGCCGATTTAGTCAATCGATCAACGATGACCCAAATACTATCATAACCGCTAGAGGTTCGAGGCAATTTGGTAATGAAGTTCATGGATATGTCTTCCCACTTCCACACTGGAATATCAGGTTGAACAAGTAATCCAGACGGACGTTGATGTTCGGCTTTAACTTTTGAACAGGTGAGGCATTTGGACACATACAAAGCTATATCCTTTTTCATGCCGGGCCACCAATACTGATTACGGAGATTCATAAACATCTTATCCGCACCGGGATGGATGGAATAACGAGTTTTGTGAGCCTCGCTCATGATGAGGATTCGAAGATCATTGCGTTTAGGAATCCAAAGACGGTCTAGAAAATACAGCAAACCATCAGGTTTTGTTTCCAATTGAAGTTCAGCGCCGCATGACATTTCATCATACATGTTACCCTCAGTGACTGACTCGTGTTGAGCTTCGAGAATTCGGGTTTTAAGTTTGGATTGAATCGTCACACTTTGGAGTATGACATAATCCTTACGACTCAATGCATCGGCTACAACATTCGCTTTTCCAGGGTGATAGCGAATTTCACAATCGTAGTCATTGAGTAACTCAACCCATCGCCGTTGTCTCATGTTTAGTTCTTTTTGATTGAAAATGTGCTGAAGACTCTTATGGTCAGTGAATACAACACACTTGGTGCCGTAAAGATAGTGTCTCCAGATTTTGAGTGCGAAAACCACAGCTCCTAATTCGAGATCATGAGTTGTGTAATTTTTCTCATGGATTTTGAGCTGTCTTGAGGCATAGGCTATGACTTTTCCTCGTTGCATGAGGACACAACCAAGACCTTGCTTGGAAGCATCGCAGTAAATAACAAAATCATCATTTCCATCAGGGAGGGTCAAGATTGGAGCATTGCATAACTTTTGTTTAAGTGTTTGGAATGCTTTTTCTTGATCTGGTCCCCACTGGAAAGACTTATCCTTGTGGGTCAAGGCAGTAAGAGGCACAGCGATCTTTGAGAAATTTGGGATGAAACGCCGATAGTAGCCGGCCAAGCCAAGGAATGAACGGATCTCAGTGGGAGTTTTAGGTTCCACCCAACTCTTTACCGCCTCAATCTTTGCAGGATCCACATGAATTCCTTTATCATTTACGATGTGACCAAGGAATTGTACCTCCTTCAACCAAAATTCACACTTAGAGAATTTGGCATATAGTTTCTCCTTTTTTAATAGTTCAAGAATCAAATGAAGATGATGTTCATGCTCGGATCTTGATTTTGAATAAATCAGAATGTCGTCGATGAAGACGATCACGAACTTGTCCAAGTATGGTTTACACACGCGGTTCATTAAATCCATGAACACAGCTGGTGCGTTGGTCAAACCAAATGGCATAACTAGAAATTCGTAATGACCATATCTTGTACGGAAGGCTGTTTTGGGAATGTCGTCATCATGCACACGTAGTTGATGATAACCAGAACGAAGGTCAATCTTGGAAAAGTATGAAGCGCCTTGAAGTTGGTCAAACAAATCATCGATTCTTGGTAAAGGATACCGGTTCTTAACAGTAAGCTTGTTGAGCTCCCGATAATCGATACACATACGAAATGAGCCATCTTTCTTCTTCACAAACAATACCGGGGCTCCCCAAGGTGAGGAACTTGGTCGAATGAAACCTTTATCGGAAAGTTCTTGAAGTTGACTAGCAAGTTCTTGCATCTCAGATGGTGCAAGACGATATGGAGATTTTGCTACAGGTGTTGCACCAGGCACAAGATCGATATGAAACTCGACTTGACGAACAGGAGGGAGTCCAGTTAAGTCATCGGGGAACACTTCCGGAAAGTCACGAATGATCGGAATATCCTCGACTTTCTTTGACTTCTCATTCGTTTTCACGATATGTGCTAAGAAAGCCACATAATGCTTGCGAAGGTACTTTTGAGTTTTGGTACATGACATAAGTCGAAGGCCTTTGGAAGGTTTTTCTCCATAAATATTTAACATCTTTTCGGGCGCAAGAGGGATCCGGATGATTTTCTCGTAACAAACAACTTCAGCATGGTTCTTAGATAGCCAATCCATGCCTACAATGACGTCGAAATTTCCAAGTTGCATCGGTGTGAGATCGATAGGAAAATCATGCTCGCTAAGACTAAGGATACAGTTTGGAATAATTGAATCGATTGTGATAGGTTTCCCGTCGGCTATCTCTACCGTAAATGGTTTTCTCAACTTAGTCCGTGCACTAGCAAGTAAGGGCTCAAATTCTAAGGACACAAAACTTTTGTCGGCGCCGGTATCAAATAAAACTGAAGCATAATGATTATTGATTAAAAACATACCGCTCACCACATCGCTATTGGTTTGCGCTTGATGAGCATTGATGTTAAAAACACGTCCTTGAGCCGTAGGCACCGTGCTGACAAGTTGAGGGCATCGATTGCGGAAGTGGTTCGGATCACCACATTGATAGCATGCACGACCCTGAGTAATTGCAGGAGGATGTTGAAGAACAGGTGCGGTAGCCGGAGTCTTAGCTGCGCTCTTACACACGTTGAAAGTATGACCGAAACGACCACAGTTGGTGCAGCGACGGCATTGTGCATTAGCAGGGTGGTGGTACTTGCAAATATTGCACTGTGGGAAAGTTCCGGTGTAAGGTTTCTTTGCCGGGACTTGATTGTTGGAGACTGGTTGGTAGCTTGGTGCGACTTGATTAACTGGAACAGTAGGGGTAACCACAGCAAAGTTTTGGGATTTAACCTTCCTCTTCTTGTTTTGAGAAGGTTCAGGTTTTTCCTCCTTAAGGGGTTCAGCTGAGGGTTTCTCGGGCACCTTCTTAGCACCCTTCCTAGTCAGGGTTCCAGCCTTAACATGATTGTCAGTTAACTGAGCAGCTAAACGGATGGTATCTTCCAGAGTTGCAGGATTCCTACCCCATACCGTGTCTTGAATTTTCATGGGTAGACCACCGATGTACTTTTCAATGGCCCGGGATAATGGGGTAACTAAGTGGGGAACAAGCAGGCTCAATTCATGAAATCGGTTGGTGTAAGCTAGATTTTCTCCACTTTCTTGAGCTAAGTCCCAGAACTCAGCTTCTAACTTCTTGATCTCATTTCTTGGACAGAATTCCCGAGTCATGAGTTCTTTGACTTCATCCCACGTTAATGCCAAGGCAGCATCAGTTCCACGGGTTCGTTTCTCCCCGTTCCACCAAGTGAGTGCTCTCTTTTGAAGAACACTTGTAGCATAGCGAACCTTGAGATTCTCGGGACACTCACTATTGAGAAAAGTGTTCTCGATACTCTCAAACCACTGTAAAAGACCAGTGGCTCCTTCGGTTCCGCTAAACTTAGTGGGATTGCAAGAACTGAAGTGCTTGTAAGTACAAGCTCGGGGAGGGTTTGGTGCAGCTTGATTTTGAACAACGTTGTTGCCTTGATTCAAATGGGTAAGCAGTGTTGGGATGACTGCAGCAACTTCACGTGCCACTATAGCAGCAATCTTACGGCCAGAGCTTTTAGATCGGGAGCGGTTTTGACGGGAAGACATGCTGTATAATATGGAAAGAAGAAACCTTTGTGAGAAACGGGTAATTGGTTTTTAAAACTTTTCAATAAAATCGTTAATGAGATTGTTTAAAATAACAATGAGAGGTGAGGAGTGTAAACGTTCGGTTCGCAAACCAAAACGAATACGGTGACTTATCAAAGTATTTGTGTCCACCACAACCTTAATGAGGACATGCGTACCTATAAGCGAATACTCATCTCGAGGGTTCCCAGGTAAGGTAATCAAGTTGTATGAATACCTTGCCTAGACAGAACACAATAAGATACATGTATTCCACTCTTCCAGCATTGCATGTTCTCAGTCATGTGACACGGACTTTGACGAGATTTGAAAACCATGAATAACAAATCAAAATTTAAAATTTGAAAACAATTGATTTAGGCACATAATGCCATATAATATGATTTGAGAATTTGTATGTGAAAGGTAAGAATCAAGATATAAGAGAATGTGATAATCATGTAAACATAATAGACATAAGTGACACATATAAGCCCTATCTAAACATATAGAATACATGAGAGGACTCATGTGTAAAGGTACTTAGTTATAGTCTAGGTCATTCCATTTCTAATAACCTAATTCCCTATAACCTTGGCTCTGATACCAATCTGTCACACCCCGACCGATGGCGGAATCATCGAGGCAGACGAATGTGAATCGATTGTTCATAGCACAAGGTAATAAATACGTTGAAATAACATTTAATAACCATTTATTTATTGAATAATGTCATTCAAGTCACACATTACAACGCAATTAAAATAAAACCATGAAATATAATATTGTCTTCTTTATTTTTGACTAGGTCCAATCCTATATGAGCAGAGAGAATTCCACTAAATAGCATTTTCTGAAATCATGTGAAAAAGTAACGAGTCAGCTAAAGAATTAGCCGGTGAGTAATCACAGGTTTAAACACACACAAATTTGATTGAATACTTGAAAACAATTCAATTCACATGGTAATGTTATAACTAACATGCAACAATGTATCATAAATGACAAACAACACGATCAAACCTATTGACTGAATTGACTCGGTCCACAGACGAAGCCTTATAGAATGTATGTTTCCGGTTTCAATCACCACGCGACTAAACAAATGGGGTGAGTTGTCAAACCAATAGATCTATCATTGTTACCGTGGTTGTGTGAATTAATGATCATGTTATCAAGTTTATCTAGATGTGAACACATAATTGCAAGTAAATAACATAACACGTAATGAATTGAATATTAGTATGAAATAGAATAAAAATGAATAAACATGGTTGCGTATAGCATCACATGATTTCCCCAAATAATAAAACATGAAAAATGGGCAATGAATACTCACATGATAATAATTAGCGTTTTGGAATTTATAGAATGCTAGACGTGATACCAAAGGAAGCTCCTCGAGGTTCAACCTAAGGAATAGCCTTAATTTTAAAACAATGTAATGATTGAAGACTAGATTGACTTGAAAAACTAGGGTTCTAATTTGGGATTTAGGGCTTACAAATGTTTTAAACTAATGTATTTGATTTAATATGATTAAATAAAATAGAAAAAAAATGAATTTAAATAAAGGAAATATTGATTGATAATATTGAAATAAAGTAACAAAGTATGTTTTGGAACATTTAATAAAATGTTTGAATGGATTTTAAAGTGTAAAAGTTAAATAATTAATTTTAAATTAATTAATTGAACTCTTGGTCAAAATAATTAAATGAATAGTTAATTATTTAGATTTTATAAAATATTAATTTAAAACGATTTGAAATAGTTTAAATTTGTTTAAACGTGAATTTTCTTTATATAAAATTAAAATTAATAATTAACCCTTTTTTTATAACATTTAGACCTTTAATAAAAGTGAGATTATAATAATTAGAATTTTTTTTTTAGAAATTAATAAATAATTTCTAAGATAATATTAATTAACAAAACAAATGTTTAATGATTTTTGAAATTTAATTTGATAAAGAAAATTAAAAAAAACTGTTTTTAAAAATACATGCGGGTGCCAAGGGTCGAACCCTGGTCGCCCGTATGTATGTCATGCGCGTTTACCAGTGGGCCAAAGCCCTGAACCTGTTGTTTGTTTGGTTTTTAATTAACAAAAACATTACATTCCCAGTTCCCCCAATTTCATAGAACCCTAGATTCGAATCGTGCCAAATTGATCTTGAAAACGTGATCAATAGCAAAATTAGATTTAGGGCTTTGATTACCCACGCAAAATCGAGTAGGTAGAGGTGTATAACTTACTTGATTACGATTGGGTTGATGTATTTGATTCGAAGAATGGGTCGCGACAGGTGCCAAAATCAGTTCGAGTTGATTTTGTTGATGGAAATCGAATTGCTTGTTCAGGAAGCTTCAATTGGACTAGATGATCAAAAGCCCACAATCAATTTCTGTTGAGGTTGCCCCGAAGGTGTAGTTCGATTAGTTGCAGGTCGCGAATGGAGATGGAGATCGAAAGAGATGATGGGGTTTGATTTGTTTGCAATTCGAGTTTCAGAAAGTTCAAAGGGATCTATTTGAAGGTGTTGCTAAGCGTTTATAGTCCGATTGCAACTGTTTCAAACCAACCGAGTTTAAGGTTGATTCGGGAGTTTCGAGTCACGATTCGATTATAATTACAGGGTGTTATTAGCAATTATTGATATGACTGAATTCGTCATGCTCAGAGAATCGTTTCCAATTGATTAATTTGATTGATTGCGTGATGAACGAATTGTAACCGATCGAGATTTGAGAGTGGTGTTTCGGTTTCAAGTTTGAACATGATAAGCATCGATTAAGTCCATTTAAGACCGGTTATGCGTTCGAAACAGGTTCACGAAGCGATCTGGAACAGTTGGGGTCGGTTTTCGCATGATTTGAGTTGTTTTAGGCCTCGCTGGAGCTTGGCCGGAACTTGGCCGGAGGGCGGCCGGAAAAAACGGGATTGAAGGGGGGGGGGTTTGGGTTTGATTTGAAAAGTTACAACTTTAGTCCCTGTAGTTTAGTATAGTTATTATTTTATGTGAAAACTTTGTATTCAAGTTTCATAATTAACACTTTTCACCCTAGACTTAATTTATAAAATAAATCTATTTATTTTACAAAATATTTATGATGTTTATAAATTTTTTTTTTTATATAAAATGGTATATAGACTTTCAACTTAATAATAAATATTTACGAATCATAACATTATTATAAATTGTTCAATTGTTTTAGATAGATGAAAAATAATTTGTAACATTTGTTAACCTACACCATATTACATTTAATTTATTGGAATAAATACTCTAAAAAAATAGGGTCGGGTTACAAATTTGAAAATGGGTCAAATGTTACAGATGCAGTAGGAAACGGCTGTCTTGAGTGTTTGCCTGCCATACAAGCTTCACAAACTTTGGATGTGTAATCTATTTTGGGGACACCTTTCACCATGTGCTTCTTGGTCATGGTTTTGAGTGAGTCAAAACTTACATGACCCATTCTTCTGTGCCACAACCAAGGTAGATTCCCAGCTGCTGCCTGAAAACACATATGTGAGCCAATGTAAAGTTTGGCTTTATACAGCCGATTAGGGGATCTTTCCACCTTCAGAAGTACTTTCCCATTGTTGTCACTTAGCCACAGCCACTCATTTTGCATTCTCACAGAGCAGCCTCCTTCTGTGGCCTGTCCTAAGCTTAAAATATTGTTTCTGAGTTGAGGGATGTAGTAAACATCTCCCAGTAGCCTGTGATCCCCATTTTTTCCTTCTAGGATCACTGTACCCCTTCCTTCTATGTTTATTGTCAAGTTGTCACCAAACCTTATTCTTCCACCCACGATGGAGTCCAACTTTGAGAAGACGGATTGGTTACCTGTCATGTGATTGGAGGCACCATTGTCGAGATACCAGACACTCTCATTGCAGGAATCATCCAGATCTTGCTCAAAGTTCGCAGGTAGGACTGCTTGTTCATTCAAGAACACAAGTTCTTTCTTCATCTCATAGTGGACATTCATCAAGAGGGCAGGTTCATCAACTTCAACCTGAGTAAAGTTTGACTCCGAGTCTTTCAGTGATGAGCACTCAGATGCATAGTGCCCAAACTTCTCACACTTGAAGCATTTTATTTTGTATTTGTCTTTCTGTACCCTGTGGTTCTTTTGCTGACCCCGATCTTGGTCTTTCCTTTTATGGAATGTCTTTGCCTTCTCAGTGGAAGCCTGAGTAGGACCACCATATTTAGGTTCTTTCAAGCGACTCCATTTCTTGCCTCGTTGTTCAATATCCCTTTTCTCTGATTGCCACTCGGAATAGGTCATCAACAACTGATCATCTTTAGTAGTCGACAGCCTGTTCTTCATGCCTGTCCTTTCTTCAAACGCCTTCAACCTCCCAATTGCCTCTTGCAGGAGTAGTGTCTCCAAATCGACGAATTGTTCATCGAAGCCACTATTTGTATAAATCTTTCAGGTACTGCATCTAAAAACGTACGAACCAAGATTGATTCGCGGTAAGGTTCTCCCAGCTCCGTTGCCTTGGAAGAGATTGCAGTCAAGCGGCCTCATCTATAGACTCATTATCTTTCATCTTCAGGCTTTGAAACTCGTTCCTGAGGGTTTGTAGTCGGGCTTTCTTGACACGTTCGGCACCTACGAATCTGGTTTTGAGGGAATTCCAGATGTCCTTCGTCATTGTCAGGTTTGCCACCTGCAGTACCATCTCCTCCGGCATTGCTTGAAAGAGATAGACAATCACGGCGTTCTTCTTCTTCGGGTCCACCTGTGCCCCTTCCGCCGGCTCAACCACCTCCCACAACCCGTGAACATTGAAGATTGCCTTCAATTTCACCGCCCAGATTGTGTAATTGGTGGTGGTGAGTATCGGGCACTGCAGTGGAATCGTGGTGTAGTTTTCTCTAACTACCATTTGATTGCTATGAGGGTTTCCGACATTACCTGGGTTTCCGGCATTGCCTCGATTACCGGGGTTGTCCGCCATCTTCTTCTTTCTCTGGTACGCAACACCAAATCGATCGGGTGAATCCAGTCCTTTTGATCACCGATTGAGCGATCTCCTACGCTCTGATACCAATTAAAGACATGTACCAAGGAAAAATGCAATGTGTTATTGAAAATTGAGAAGGCCGAACAAGATGTTCGTTGCCTTATAACAACCACAAGTAACTAACATACAAATTTTACAAAAATAACCCCTCATTTATATTAGAATTACATTTCTCATACAAAACTCAAACTAACAAAGTTGACCAGGTTTATACTCCCGTAGTCCCGCCTATTGTGTTGGCCATTCGGTACCAATTTCAAATATCAAAATGCGGATACAAAAACATGTCGTACCGGTTGTTACTCCCATATAAAATTCTAAACAACCCATCGTCAAAATTCACTGCCGATAACGGAATATTGATTGTTTGCTCATACTTGATTTTACTTCAACTGAACGTGACATAGTATACCAACACATCAACTCATGTTCGTGGTATTGATTTCATCCGCATGTGAGATAAACATGTGCCTCAATTCATCTGAAGTTGAAAAAGCATTTTACCGTATGTGAGCAGGTAAAATGCTAGTGTGTGAAGCAGATGCATATTAATTCATCCATATGTCATCCAAGAGATTCACTTTTTGAAACTGACCATCACATCCTTGTAAAGTGGTCACGTGAAATTTATCCATTGGATATCAAATTAATTCAAGATAGAAACCATCTTATATATACTGTTCATGCAAGTCCATCGAAAATATGCATTCTCATGTTATGGTTGTGTGATCCAATCACAATTATCCTTAATCAGTGCCCGCTATGAAATACTGTGATCCGTTATCGAATTAATTCCTCTTGAAACAACGACCATCATCATGCTAGTTTTACATGAACCTACATCTATTAATCATATGGACTTATGGTTTATACTCTAAGCTTTATAGCTTGTACTCATTAAATGCAAAACATATATTGTTCATTACTTTCTATAATTAATATATATGATATTACATTATACTATGTAATAGTGTATTTTTTATTAGGTATTGTTATGATATCGGGTTATTATTGTGTGATGTGGCGGCCTAGATTCGATAAGATTATTATTGACACGTAAGTAGAAATAAGCACGTCATAACGGTATGTTCGTAATTAAAAACATTGAATTGCACGAAATCATAAGAATCAATTTAGTTATACTCTTAATAGATTCACTACATTGAAGATTGAGTTCGGCTCGTTTTGTTTAAATTAAACAAAGAAACCCCTACAATAAGAATTTTATATAGTCCAAAAAGAGACATTTTGATGATGATGTAGCATGTCAGGAATTGAAAGTTTAAATCTTTTACAAATAGAAATTGCCAATGAAAAAAGAGAAAATTACATAAATGGTTCTAATGGTAGTTATATTATAAGTTTGGTCCTTAGATTTTAAAATTGTAAATTTAGTCCACACTTTTGAAAGATGGTTGCAGATTTAGACCCCACCGCTAGAAGTGTACAAACCGGATTACATATCAAAACTGATTCGGGTTCAAAACCGAACCGGTTTGTATGTCATGGGGTCAAACCGGTTTTGTATCAAACCGGTTCGGGTTACAAACAGGTTTGAAACACCGGATACTCAAACCTATCACACCGATTCAGACCGGTTTGAAACCGGTTTTTTTTGCAAACCGGTTTTAGGACCGGTTTAACCGTTTTTTTGGCTTTTTCAGAACCAGTTTTGAGGGTAGGGTTTATAAAACCGACAACAAACCGGCGGTTCAGGTCGGTTTGGGACCAGTTTGGGCCAAAATCGTTTTTCTTTGAAATTGGTTCCGGGTTTTTTGGCCGAACCGGTTCCCTAACCGGTTTTTTTGCCCATGCCTACCCCCCGCTAAGGTATGTTAGTTTTTAACAATCCAGCGACTAAACTTGCAATATAATCAAATACAGGGACTATTTGTGCAATTTTTCAAAGTAAGAAAAGCTAAAAAATCCTTTGTTTTATTTAAACTTTTACTCTACTTTTTCAAAGAATCAAACTGGTTTGAATTCTTGAAACCGTAAAAACGACTCAAATTTATTTATGGCAAAGTTGGATTTCAGCACATATTATAAACGTGCTGCAACTCGAAGATTTAAAAACAATAGTCTAGGTTTATAAATAACTAGCTTTAGTAAAGCCGTGTGATACACGGGTTGAATAAAAAATAAATAAATAGAATAAAAAATTATTAATTATAAATCAATATTTTAAAATAAGATATGATTGAAATCTTTTTTTATAACAAAATAAAATAAAAATTTTATTTTAAAACAAACGTTTTAAAAATGTGATACTTAAAACCTTTTTTCTATAACTCTCAATTTTAACAATTTTTTATTTATAAAAGTTTTACTTTTTAAAAACACCATAATATATTTTGTATTTTTTAAAAAGTTTGATGTTCTAAAAAGTTTTCTAAATTATGAAAAAAAATTCTTAGAAATACCAGTAGTAAAAATATCTCTTGCTTAATTTATTAAAAAGCTATTTTAATAAAAAAAATTAAATAATATTATTAGTAATTAATGTTATTATTAAATAGGAGTGAGAAGCGGGAAAAAATTGTTGAGGATCAATATGGTGATGACATGTGTCCTCTTAGATACCTTTTTATTAGAGTAGAGAGATTTGGTATTGTACACATATATATACGCACACATATGTACGGATAAATTAGATTTAAGAGTTAATCTCGGTTTTGGTCACTGTGTTTTGCAAATTGACTCCACTTGAGTACCAACGTTTATTTTGTCTCCATTTGAGTACCAAATTTTAAAAAAATTATCTGTTTCAGTCCAAATTTCGAACGGTGTTAACATTTTCTGTTAGATTTTTAAAAAAGACCAAAATACCCCTAAGGGCTATAAAAATATCACCATCTCTACTACACACCACATACCACCACCACCACACACCACCGCCACCACACACCACCGCCGGCACACCCCACCTACCGGCGAAAAAACGATCGGAAGAACCGATCGACGATTGAATCGGAGAAGCCGATTCGTTTAAGGAGATCGATAGTGGAGGTTTCTTCATCAGAGAGTATTTCATCATCGGATTGAGTCAAAACCCTAACTCTCGTCAAACCGATGAGAGATTTATCAACAATTGATCCCATTGGATTCGTTAGAGATTGAACAGCGTCGGAAAAATGACGTAACGGATCGACGACGGTGTGGAACTCACCGTTGTATTAGAATTTAGCACCGGAGTAGAACTTTTGAAGTTTTAGGGTTTGGTAATTGAGTAGCTTTGTGGCTTCGGGGTAGCCGGTGATGAAGATCTGGAAGCCGCGGTCGAGGAAGAAGCCGTCGACGAAGTCGGTGCGGACGCGGCCGCCAACGATGTCAGAGGCTTCGAGGAGGAGGAAGGGGATGTTATGGGAGTGGCGGTGGATGGCGTCGGCTAGGCCGGAGAGCCCGTCGCCGATGATGATGGCTCCGGTGGTGGTGGGGTTTGTTTGAGAGGTTAGGGGTGGTGGAGTTGTGAGGGAGACATGTGGTGGGAGTTTGAGGTGGTAGTGGTGGTGGCGACGGAGGTGGTGGCGGTGGTGGTGGAAGGTCCGGCGGTGGTGTGTGGTGGCGGTGGTGTGTGGTGGCGGTGGTGTGTGGTGGCGGTGGTGTGTGGTGGCGGTGGTGTGTGGTGACGGTGGTGTGTGGTGGTGGTATGTGGTGTGTCATGTGTGGTGGAGATGGTGATATTTTTATAGTCCTTAGGGATATTTTGGTCTTTTTTAAAAAATCTAACAGAAAATGTTAACACCGTTCGAAATTTGGACTGAAACAGACAACTTTTTTAAAATTTGGTACTCAAATGGAGACAAAATAAACGTTGGTACTCAAGTGAAGTCAATTTGTAAAACATAGGGACCAAAACCGATATTAACTCTAGATTTAAATATACGACGTCATCTGGGTCAATCACTCGTATGAACTTATGGATTAACTTAATAAATAAAAAGAATGTAAATGATAAAATCTAGTAGTTATGTTTTGGATAAGAACAAAACCTATTAAAAGTTTATAATATGATTTTCTTCAAAAAAAACTTATTTCAACATCAATCAACAGGAAACCTACTAGGCACAATTTTTTTGCCAGCAGATTTGGAAAGTCATGCCTTCTTTGTCTTTTTTTTTTAAAGTTTATTTATGTTTAACCTTTTGTTTTTATTTTTTTAACTTTTAATTGATTTTTTTTAATTTTTAAAAAAATTACGCAAATAGTCATTATAGTTTGATAATATTACAAGTTTAGTCCCTGGATCGTTAGAAAGTAACAGACCTAACGGTGAATATATTTATCAGAAGTTCGAACAAAGTTTACAATTCTTAAAATATGGGGATCATATATGACCAAATCTTAGACCAAATCTTAGAGACTATATATGCAAATTTTCTTAATAAAAAAGAATTTCAAATAGATATATGTGTGCAGTAAGATAGAGGAAAGACTCGTTCCCTCATATTCTTTTTAGATCCTGCTATTAGATAAAATATACTGTGGGTATGTTTGTTTGTTGCTATTAAATAAGATATACTGTGGGTAGGTTTGTTTGTTGTTAATATGCGCCATCACATGCACATAAAATTTGAACACAAACCGCCACAACTTTAAATATCGGTTGCAGTTTTGAAACCCACAAGGTGTGGTTCATCTTTACACAGAAGAATTCACAGAGAGAAATGGGGAGAAGATCAACGAGAAAGTCATCGGTTCCGATCCAAAACCGATCACCGAGCGAATCTCCACCGAAGTTCAAGTTCAATTTCAGCTGCTTCAACGATGCTTCCAACTCCTACTCGTCTCCGATGAAGAAGAACAACAATCTGAACAACAAATCATCCGCTGCAGATACGCCTACCGGAGCATCACCTGCTCCTGCGCTCTCGTCGTTGAGCAAAGCGCTTAACACGATCTCCGATCTGAAGGAGATGACAGCTTCGAACGTTGATTGTATCAAGCGTCACGTAGATTTCTCGCATTCGGAGATACTCAAGGACATGGAAGCTTCTCATTCGCGCCTGCACAAACGGTTTAAGGTCTATTTCCGACGTTTGATGTTTGATTTTGATATTATGTGGTGTATGTATCGTATAGAATGCTGTAGAACATTAAGTTTTTGCTCGTAGATATGGTTCTGAAGAATATTCTCAGTTGTAGGAATCATTTCTGATTATTAACATCGAGATCGTATGTAATCAGCCTCGGAATAGCTTATTTCTGCTTATTAGTGTAGATCTCATAAAATAGGATCGAATAGAAGTGAGATCCTTAGTTGTAGAAAACATTTCTGATTATTAGTATCGAGATCATGTATAATCAGCTTCAGAATAGCTTGTTACTGCTTATTAATGTAGTTCTCATAAGATTGGATGCACTAGAACTCTAGAAGTCAGATCTTACGAATTTTGTTGCTGGATAGTTCATTTTTGCTGATAATACTCCCTGTGACAAAATTAGAGTCCAGTATTTTGACTTCTAAGTGTCTAATTTGCTGCTACTTCAAAAATAATGAGAAAGTGTTGTTTGTAGAGGGGAAACTGATATCTAAATAAGGTTATAGAGAGGTTCCGCAATCAAAATTCTATATATATAAGAAGAGCGAGATCAATGTACATTGAACTTTTTAGGCACCAGGTTTGATCTGCAATGCTCAAACTGGACTCTAATGTTGTGAAGAGTGGTGTTTATTTTATTTTGTTTAAACTTGGTTAGGAGATTTGATCTCTGATTATAGGTGTTTGTCTAATTGTCTTGGCTTTTGATGTGGAAGTTAAATTACTGTGTTCTTCTGCATCTACAGAGTAATTTCTTCTTTCTGTGGGTAGGCAATCCTAATATATTCACCACTTTTTTTGTGTCATGTTAAAAGGTCAAGAGTTCATTTATGAAACTGTACATGCAAACAACTAGACACTGTGCTTGCAACTTCTTCAAATCAGATATTTCTATTTGAGCTGTAAACTAGACAGGGTTTATTAATATAGTATTGTGATAATTGATTTCTTCATTTTATACAACTAGTGCAGGTCTTGTCTTTTATATGCTGTGTACTATACAAATACACACATGTATATATATGCACAGACATACATATATACTGTGTTGTGTACATGAACTACACCTAGAAGAAACTCTGGTTTATACGCTTGTGAGAGTTTTTAGTTCCATTCAAGTAACAATGTTACAAGTAAAGATTAAGTTGAATGTGGCAGAAAAGTAAACATCTAGTATCTTCTGCAATATGTAAGAAGTATGATAAAGAAGATGATAAAAAAGGGGTTATGTCAAAACATTTTCCTTTAGTCACATATATTCAATAATGCTACACTGTTTATTTAAAGTACAACTCAGGACTTGCCAGTTATTTTGATACCATATCATACTTATAAGCTCTAATATTGTGATTGGTCATTGTTATGACATTATAAGTCCTGACGATTGCTTCAAGCGTTCTTGTCTTTAAGTGCTTATCTCTTTTCTGTTTTTCAAGATTCAAAACCAAACATGCCAAGAAACAATGAATGAAGTTGAGAAAGAATTCAAGAAGATGAACGACCGAATGAGTGAACATCATGATGCAATGCAGGTGGCCTTAAAGTTTTTATGCGTCAAGCCATTTTGTCAGTTTCTTCATGAATTTGAACTTTCATATGTATGACAAACCAACCTTTTTCAGGCATCATATATGGAGCTGATGGCAGAAACTCA
This sequence comes from Flaveria linearis, assembly GCA_024085815.1. Classification (NCBI taxonomy): domain Eukaryota; kingdom Viridiplantae; phylum Streptophyta; class Magnoliopsida; order Asterales; family Asteraceae; genus Flaveria; species Flaveria linearis. The sequence continues at coordinate 65,542,144 of CM044012.1, forward strand.
AGCTCACACTAATCGTGGTATATTTTTAAGACTTAATTAGATTGGCTAGATGCCTGAATAACCATGTATCATATGTATGCAAGTAGTTGTCTATTAAAAAGTTTGTTTCCAATAAAGCAGATCAAAGGATGCTAAGGTTGATTATTGGTTGCATTCGTTACCATGACAACATGTATATGTTAGAACTCACTAAAGCTTAACATGTATGGCCTGTTTTTGTATTTGTTAATTCCAGTGTGCAAAACAACCATCCCTGAACTTCTGCAATCTGTGGATAAAGCCATTGACTCTCTAAGGAGCCGTTATGGAATTGCTTAAACAACAAGCTGTGCTTCTAGGTGAGTAGCTATTACATGACTTGATTACACATAAGGTTTACCTTTTTATTTGCAGCTTCATAACAAACCGACCATTAGACCTGCTAAAATGTCAAAAGAAACATTAATCAAGCAATTATACAAAATACTTAAATTTTTTAATGAATATGCACAATTGTTTACTTGAAATAAAAACCACAAGTACTTAAGATTTCAGGTTCCATATTTGGTCTCAAAGGGTCTATAATAATAATGGACACTGATGTAAAATAGCTTTTTACCAGGAATCAATCAGAGTGAAGCAATAGTATCCAGATGAGGTTTTGTTAGTCTCCCAAAGGTGATGAAAGTTTCTTTTTTTAAATCTGATGTTGATATAGGTCTAATCCACTTTCAATAAATAGACTTCTTTACAGAATTAAATAGTTAGTTGATGCTAGCTCTACTTGTCACTAAATGCATATACATGAAGTTGTTTGGATGCTATTTAAATATGTCTTAAAATAAGTACTATTACTGTCTCCTAAGATAGAGGGAAGACTGGCCACCACGTACTTCTTCTAGACCTTACTCTCAGTGGACATACTGGGTATATTTGTTTGTTTACTATTATTAGAAAATTGTGTGGATCAAAATTTTAATCAATCTCAGTAGTTATTGTCATAGTATGTAAGCAGGTACAGAAAAGTATATAAAAATTAGGTTTTGGTTTAAACATGCTCTTGGGCCAAACACACGCTACAAGATGGTCAATAGTAAATTTATGTTGGGCTTGGGCCTCATAGGGGTGCAACTGTAATTTTCCAAAACTCCCAAGAAGATAAGCCCTCTAATCCAAACTCCTGAAACAAAGGCACAAATCACCACCAACCATTTCACAAAACACAATGCACTGAAAACAAAACCCCAAAACTACCCAAATGGAAACAACCACCTGCTACTCATTCCATCTCTCACCATCTCCAACCAACATCTCCAAACTCCCCATTCCAATTCCACCTCCAAAACCATCTCACAAATCCCACTGGAATCGCAGATTCCAACTCTCACCCATCTCAGCATCACTCAATTCCCCCAAAGGCTTTGGCCCTCCTCCTCCAAAGAAAATTACCAAAAAGACCCTGAAGCCCACGAAACCCAACAATGAAGATGAAGATGAGGATGAGGAGATGGATAGAGAAGCAGGTGTGATTCCAGAGGTAGTGACTAATAGGATGATGGGTAGAATTGGGCTCTCAGTTGGGATTCCATTGTGTATAGGGCTGCTGTTCTTTCCTTTCTTTTACTATCTGAAAGTAGGGTTGAAGATTGATGTACCCACTTGGGTGCCCTTCATTGTGTCGTTTATCTTCTTTGGGACAGCCCTGTTGGGTGTTAGTTATGGTATAGTGTCCACCAGTTGGGACCCTATGAGGGAAGGCTCTCTATTGGGTTGGAATGAGGCTCAAAAGAATTGGCCTGTCTTTTGGCAATCTCTTTGGGGTTCATCTGGTTCTAGGAAGAGGTTTTAAGCCTATTTTCTTTGTATAATCTTTCCAAGTTATTTCCCTATAATAATTATAGAGAATATTATGTTAAAATGACAATTTTTTGCTTTTTTTCCCCTATAATTTTGCATATAATCACGGGTTAATACAATTATTCAACTATACAAGTGCTCCGTTTGCTATTGGTTGAGCTCATTGTGTCATTTGAGATTTTGTTTGTTGGCAAATATCGATTGATGGTATTCCTACAGCCGCTCACCAATGGTAGAGGGCTGCAGATGTTTTTGCGGTGGAAGCACAACAAACGCCTACTAATGGTTTATAACTCAACATACTCTTTAAATTTAATCTTAAATCTACTCTATCACAAACCTGTGAAACTTTGTCCACAAAGTTTGCTTCTGCTTTTAAAATAAATTTTTATTTCCAATGTAGTGATCCTTCCAAACTTATGATCACATTTCCCATATGTGTGTATGGGTAATAATTTGGCAACGACGACCTCACTAATTAACTGTTCAAATACTATTAGGAAATAAAATGTGAGTTGGATGTTTATACGATTGATGGAATTCCTACGGCCGCGCATTATGGGGAGAGGGCTGCAGATGTGTTTCCGGTGGAAGCACAACAAACACCTTCTAATCTATAGTATCTAATAAAGCAAGGTTTCTTTTGCCACTTGTCATTCTCTTAATCCATTATTTTACCACTTGTCATTTTTTTAGACATCCACACTATTAATTTTCCCTCCGAAAGGGTATTATAGTAATTTAAATACTCATATAAATTTCTCTCTCTTATTAAAATTAATTTTATTAATTGTTATATTTCTCTTTCTTATCTAGATTTTTTTAAATCAAACTATTTTTTTAAAAATATATTTTATTAAAGAAATTAGAAATCGCATCTTTTAATTAAAGTATAAATAATAAAAAACTAAACTTTTATATAATATGAAATTTTCTAAAGACTAAACCTTTTTTTAAACAAAATAGAGTAAATTACCATTTGCATACCTGAGGTTTGGTGATTTTGATCATTTGCATCCCCACCCTAACGTTTTATTTTTGTTCTCATTTGCATCCAAATGACTAACGACGTTAAATAATTCTGTTAATATTTTATGAAATGATAAAATTACCCTTTCTCTCTTTATCTCTTTCTCTCTCTATCTCTTAATCCTTAACCCACAACCCCCACCCACTCCTCACTCTTTCTCTCTCTATTAGTGTTTTCCTTAATTTATGGTTAACATTTTGTGTTCTAAAATAAATCACATTTAGGCATAGATGTAAGAAATCAAGTGAATTGAACTTCTGATCTTATAAACCCATAAAACTCAAGGCATAAATCATGTGAATTCCTTAGTAAATCAGAATCATTTTTGACCCACAAACCACAATGGTATAGGAAATTTTGGCATGTACCGATGAGCCAAATCATACATAACTATACAGCAATTCTGTTATTCTGTTGTTTCTTGTTGATTTATTAATCTCAAACATACAAGTAGTCACATGAAATTTGTATCATAATTGTTGAGTTAAACAATAATTGTACGTCAAAACCATAATCACTTAACTGAACTAACCATCAAAGCTAATCTTAATCAATGGAATCACGAGTCAGAAAATCAAGAGCAATGAACAAACACAATAACAATACCTCTTGCAGCAAAGAAACATCAAGAGTGTTAAATATGTGAATTAGGGTTCCTTTACTGCTGGCGGTGGCAAGCAATCTGCCGTCATGAGTGAGAGCAAGGCACACAATCCTCGAATCATGAGCCATTATGAACTTGGTCTTCTTGGAAGCGTAATGTTCGACCCTAATATGGCCCTTGTGCAACCCCGGGCACACCAAGACCATTGATCCGGAAAGGTGAGAAACCTCACATAATCCCTTAGGGTTGGTAAACGTGTCTATCTGCTGCAGAAGTTTCAAATCAGCGAAATTATAAACATAGATCTTCAGAAGAAGAATGACAACAATCCGGTCCCGCCTGAGGCGCAAGGACTTGACCTCCGATCGGAAGGAGAGCTCGCCGATGCATCGGCTCTGATGGTCTTCCGGTGCGAAGTCCCGGCGGAAGATCTCTCAGAAGGGGTCGCAGTTGTAGATGCGGAAGCCACGGTCGGTCCCGGCGGCGAAACAGCCGGAATCTTGGTTGAAGGAGAGGTGGAGGAGGTTGGGGTGTAGGACTGAGATAGAGAGAGAAAGAGTGAGGAGTGGATGGGGTTGTGGATTAAGGGTTAAGAGATAGAGAGAGAAAGAGATAAAGAGAGAAAGGGTAATTTTATCATTTCATAAATATTAAAAGAATTATTTAACGTCGTTAGTCATTTGGATGCAAATGAGAACAAAAATAAAACGTTAGGGGGTATATGAGGATTTTTAAACTGTGGGGATGCAAATGGTCAAAATCACCAAAACTCAAGAATGCAAATGATAATTTACTCAACATAATATTTTAAATCGTTTTGCTTAACTATATACATCTGAAATTTTTTATAAACCGTCATTCTAAAACAACAAGAATAATTACAAACTAAAGTTTTAAAAAATAAGATTTTTATTAAAAAATTATTTTTTAATATCTTAAACGTATGTTTAAAAATGAATCTGTTTATATAAGGTAGTCAAAAATAGTATAAATGTTTTGTTAAACTATTACGTATATATAATTTTAATTATATTTTATATTAAAATATTATACTGTAACTCTTCTTGTTTATTACTAACTATAATCCGTTTAATTAATGGGTTTTTAGCATATCTATCTATCTATAAAAAAACTAAAATAAGCGTAAAACAATTGTGAGCCTCATTATACTTACTTTATTATTTCTCTATATTATTAATAATAATATTGAATACTAAGAATATTACTCATACAATTTTTAAATTCAAAAAATATATAATTTAATAAATTAAAAAACTATCTTTTATTAAAAAACACTTTTTAAAAGCAAAAATTTTATAAAATACTGAATACAACGAACTTTACAAAAATCATTTTTCTTAAAACAAAATATTTAAATTCACAACTTTTTTAAAAATCATAATTTTTGATAAAACAAAAGTTTAAGAAAAATAAATAATTTTTTATTTACTTAAAATAGGTATTTGTAAGTAATTATAATTATATATTATCTTCAAGTATGATTTTATAATGCATAAATTTTAATTACTAATTATTTAATATTTTATTTATTCAATCCGTGTAATACACGGGGAGTAACCTAGTGGTTTATAACTCAAAATACTCTTTAAATTTACTCGTAAACCTACTCTACTGCAGACCTGTGAGACTTCGTCTTCAAATTTTGCTCTTGCTTTTAAAAAATACTTTTATTTTCATTGTAGTGGTCCTTTCAAACTTATGATCACATTTCCTATATGTGTGTGCATGGGGTAAATGGTTTGGCAACAACGACCTCGTTAATTAAAGGTTCAAATTTATTATGAAATTCTTAGTAGAGTTTCTATTTCTATGTTTATTTTCATTATTTGAAGAATTTCTTTTGTTTTACATCTTTATTAAAATCTATGTTTTTATCTACTTTAAAATTTAGAGTTTTAGGAATACTAAATCTCTAAATATAAAGATTCATTATTCATCAATTTCTGACGCATTAACTAAGGAGTTGTTTGTCAACATCTGATTGAATAAGTGCTGAACTAATAAGAGGTCTGAACCAGTAAGATCTCTGAACCAGTAAGTGTGTTTGGTTATAAAAAAAGAAAATTAAAAACCACACATATATCACACTATTTAAGTAATTATATAATACCCGTAAATAATAATAATAATAATAATAGTAATTTATAAAAATTTATTAAACTTGAAATAAATAAAAACTTTCACATGAAATAATAAGCAATGTAAACTACAGGGGGCCAAACTGTAAATTTGTTTTAAATCCCAAACCCCCTCCCGTCGACCCCGTATCTCCGGTCGCCGCCGGCGACAACTCCGGTGAGCCCCACCACTGAAAATAACGCGGTTTTTGATCAAACAAAAGCTACCGACACCTTTGCGTGATTGACTCGAACTCGTGGACCCTTGCAATTTGAATAATGGTGTTGGTTTGGTATGATTTCCACCTTGACCGAAACTTTCGGCCGACACTCACTATCAAAACGCACTGAACAATAATAATAATCGAAGTTGATGGTGCGCTAACGATCTTTTACACAATTAAAAACTTCCTTCGAGTCTCATCTGATTAGAAACACACCAAATCACACTAATCGATCATCACCTTCTCCGCGGACCTGCAACTACTTGAAATCCCACCTAGACACATTCTAAACCCAAATTGACAGAAGTATTTTGATCGTGTACACCACTAGAAACTTCCTGTGCAATTAATTCGAGTATCATCAGTGTTTGATCATCGTTTGGATTCCACATTAGCCGCGACTGTTCATCGTGGGGTTCATCATCGATTCGACTACATCTGGTAAAATTAAACACATCCATAAACTCGATTTCACATGGGGAATCAAAGCCCCATGTTTATTTCATTGATCATTATCGTTTTGTACTTCAATTTGATCCAAACTAAAACTAGGGTTCATGATGATTGGGGAATTCTTGGTTAAATGTGTTATAAGTCATCGAAACCAGCTATTACCGCGGCTGAGGCCTTTGGTTCACTGGTTCACGGTTCACTTGCAATCCTTGGGGTCACGGGTTCGAACCCGTGCACCCACATTTATTTTTTTATGCCATTTTCAGCTTTCAAAAATTATATAAAAATTACTAAAAATTTTAAAAATAACTTTTATAAACTCTGTTTATTTTAAAAGTGCCCAATTAATTTTTCTGTAATTTTCTTTAAGCCTAGACCTTTATAAAATTATATAACAAGGACATTTATTTAATTGTTTTTATGGATTCTTTTAAATAAATGTTAAAAATCGGATTAAATATAAGACTTCTTTTATAAAGGTACCTAATTAATCTCTGTAAATCAATTTATTAAAAAGCTTAACAATTTATATTTATATTATTAACAAACGTATGAAATAGTTTATTTTGTTGAATTAAGCTCGTATTTTACAGCCAACTTACAGAGAGCATAACTCTTTCATAACAGATTCAAATCAGTTAAACTTTATGTCCATGACGAAGTTCGTCGAAAGACGAATCCGTTGGTATATAAAACATTGAAAAACTCATTCTTTTAGACCTCCAAACAGTCGTTTTCGTAACAGCTAGCAGTTCTGCGCAGCTGTAAAGATCCACGTTTTTCTCATATTTCGGTAATCCAAATCAAAAACTTTTCTAAATGAAAGTTGTTCAGAAATCACTAATCTAGTAAACTGGAGATTTTCAGAATTTTTAGACGTCGTTTAGTATTTTTAACGAGTGCGAAAAGACAGAGGCAGAACTGGAATTTTTCAAACTATAATTTGCGTTACGTTATCGTAGGTTCTCACGGCGTTAACCGAGCCTAGACTTTGTTTCTGATTATTGTCATTCGTGTATAAGGTACGGATTCCGACTTTTCCTCTCTCGTAGCATGAATTCCTCTCGTTCTTGATTTTTATCTGAATCCAGAACTTGACTTGTTGTTTATTAAATCCATAAGATTATTGTTATAAATTATTATCGTATAGTTGACATTGTTTGCATGTGATAGGATTTATCTTCTTTGTACTCATTGTCACATGCTTCCTAAATTATTGATTATAGCTAGTGGCCTTGATTAAGGGTTATGAGCACTAGTGTAACTTATTGTGTTATATTGGCTTGATCGATTGTATTATTGACCTCCGTACCCGAGCCCATCCACCTATGGGGACATAGGGCGTCATTGTGGCACAAGTGACGTGCTCTATCTGTGGCAGAGCGATTAGACCACAGCGTCTCTACATTATTATTACGTGCTAAGTTGTTGCACATATTAATTAGTGTTAAAGGAGGCGTATGGATCGATCCTAGGATATCATTGTTATTGTTTATTGGTGAGATGGTTAGGTGTGTGTGCCCACATTCCTATCTCACATATTGGTGCATTAGAACTGCAGCTAATGTACACATTGTTAATTGTTATTATTATTGGCTCATATGGGTATTCCTTTTAGATGATCATTATCATTTGATTTTCAACTTGATCATCTCATTGTTATCATTATTGATCATTGTATTGCTATTGTTATTTTCGTTACTGAGCATTCTTTGGCTCAGCCGTATTTTCTTTTGTTGTTTTCTCTTATTTTTATAGCAGGTACTCAAGGGGCTCAGGGAAACGAGTGAAGAGTGTTAACTCAAGAAGTTAGGATGAGAACATTTGGATTAATAAGATTTAATAGTATTTTGATTTTAAGACTTTATTTAAATTATTTGGACCTATGTAAGGATTTGTGTGTTTCTTAGTACTTTAATTCTATCATTCATGAAACTCTGATTACTGTTTATGTGACACGTCAACCTTACCCGGGTTGGGGTGTTACAGTTATGGTATCAGAGCTTAGGCTCCTTCCTGTAGAAAACTTAAACTAAATAATTAAGACATGTGAGGATTGGGTAGACATTGGGTTAGGTTCTCTATATATTATATGGCTATTTTCTAATTCACGTTGTTCTGATTAATGTGAAATGTTTTCATTTTAGATGCCTCCCAGCCGTAATTCACGAAATTCTAGCGGGTCGAATGGACCTGATCCAAACCTTGTTGGTGCTATGACCCAAGCACTTACTGCTACACTACCGACTTTGATTGATGCGGTACGTAATCTGAATCCAAACCCAAACCCAAATCCTAATCCAAATCCAAACCCAAATCCGGATCCGAATCCAAAACCGAATCCAAACCCAACTGGTGCAGACGTTTGGCTAGCACGATTTCAAAAGCAAAAACCACGATCATTCACTAAGGCGGCTACACCTGCAGTGGCCAAAGACTGGATCGCTCATATTGAGAAAATTTTTACCGTGCTTAGAGTTGATCAGCAGTACAGGGCGGGTTTAGCTGCTTATAAGCTGGAGGAAGATGCTCAAGTATGGTGGGAGAATGTGGTAGCTGAAAGAGGAGGCGAACAGTTCATGGAGACTCTATCTTGGAATGATTTTCGTTCCATATTCTTCGACAAGTATTTTACGAATGTGGATAAAGCAGCATACAGGCGGGAGTATGATAACATCCGTCAACGAAACGATGAATCACTCACTGATTTTACAGACCGGTTTTATCGACTGTTGGGATTTCTAGGTTCTTCTGCTGGACCACCTGAGGAACGGGCTGAAAAGTATCAATGGGCAGTATGTGATCGGATTCGTAAGGCTATTATTCACTCCACTTTCAACAATGTTGAGGAAGCAGTTAGGGCTGCAAAAAGGGTGGACCTGGAGAGAAAATAATTTTTGTTAAAATTTGAGGATAATAAGAAGCGCAGTAGAGATGGGACTCGTATTCAGGCTGGCGGTGAGTCATCTCAAGGATCTGACCGAAATGGAAATGATCGTCAGAAAAATCAAGGATCGGGGAAGAACACTAAGCCATGGCATGATAAGACTCGAAGTCAAGGTCAAATGATACCCTATCAACAACCAATTGCAGCTCAACCGGTGAATCAAAAAGGCAATCCTTCCAGACATCCGATGTGTACTCATTGTGGAAAGCATCATCCCGGAACTTGTCGTCGACTTACAGGAGCTTGTCTTGGTTGTGGAGATATGGGGCATAGGGTTAGTCAATGCCCAAAGGCGAGGAACCGACCAGAGAATGATGCTAAGGGAGCCAATGCGCCACCCACTACTGGAGGTCGAGTATTCGCACTAACTGTAGGGGAAGCTGCTAATGCTCCAGGTACATCTTCCCGTACTGATTCATTCTAATAATCATAATCTACTTCCATTGATTCTAGTTTTACCGTCGTTAGTATCTCATTAGTTATCAATATATAGGTACGATTTGTGGTATACTTCGTTATGGTGATTATGATATTTCTGTATTGTTTGATACTGGCTCCACACACTCGATAGTATCTCATCTATTCACAAAGCGCCTTACGATCATGCCTACCGCTCTAGAGCCTGCATTAGTGATTTCTACTCCTGTTGGAGAATCGATTGTTATTTCTCAAGTGTACCAAAACTGTCCTATTCAGATCGAATCAATCACTAGAGAGGCTGACCTATTTCCTATGCACATGGGTGATTTCGATATTATTCTTGGCATGGATTGGTTAACACGACACCAGGTTACCATAGAGTGTCAAACTCGTCGTGTGCTATTTGGTGATCCTATGAATCCTGACTTAGTTTACCAAGGGAACCTACCTCGGAAGCCTCTCAAAATTATCTCTGCTCTGAAAGCCCAAAAGCTTATATTCCGTGGATGTGAGGGATTCTTAGCTTCTATAAAAGATACATCAGCGGATACTCCTCGTATTGAAGACTTTCCTATTGTTCGGGAATTCTCTGATGTCTTTCCTGAAGAACTTCCCGGGTTACCACCTGAGCGTGAAGTCGAGTTTACTATTGATTTAATCCCCGGGGCGGAACCTATTTCTAAGGCACCTTATCGGATGGCCCCAGTAGAGTTGAAGGAATTGAAAGAACAACTGCAGGAGCTATTACAACTCGGATTCATTAGACCAAGTGTTTCACCATGGGGGGCACCGGTATTATTTGTGAAAAAGAAAGATGGTAGTATGCGTCTATGCATCGACTACCGAGAGCTTAATAAGATTACTATCCGGAACCGCTATCCGTTACCGCGTATTGACGATCTCTTCGATCAACTACAAGGGGCAAAGTTCTTCTCTAAGATCGACCTCAGATCAGGATACCATCAATTGAGGATCCGAGATCAAGATGTTCCTAAGACAGCATTCCGCACCCGTTACGGTCACTATGAGTTCCTAGTTATGCCTTTTGGCTTGACCAATGCTCCAACTGTCTTTATGGACCTCATGAACAGAGTGTTCCATGAGTATTTGGACCGCTTTGTAATTGTTTTTATCGATGACATCTTGGTATTCTCTAAAAGTAGAGAGGAGCATGAAGACCATCTTCGCACGATTTTAGAGACCTTACGCCAAAAGAAGTTATATGCTAAATTTTCTAAGTGTGACTTTTGGCTTGAACAGGTGGCATTTTAGGCCATGTTGTATCAGCTAAAGGTATCACTATGGATCCGGCAAAGGTGGAAGCTATTACTAAATGGCCTCGACCGACATCCGTCACTGAAGTTCGTAGTTTTCTTGGTTTAGCGGGCTATTACCGACGTTTTGTGGAAGGTTTCTCTCGTGTAGCATTACCTCTAACTCAACTTATGAGAAAGGGTGTAAAATTTACGTGGAACGAGGATAGGAAAAAGAGTTTTGAGGAACTGAAGAAAAGACTGGTATCTGCCCCTATTCTTACGTTACCTTCGGGTTCTGGCGGATACCAAGTTTATAGTGATGCATCGAAGAAGGGACTCGGTTGTGTTCTTATGCAGCATGGTAAAGTTATTGCTTATGCTTCCCGACAACTTAAACCGTACGAAGTAAACTACCCAACACATGACTTAGAGCTTGCAGCTGTAGTGTTTGCATTAAAGATTTGGAGACATTATTTGTATGGAGAGACATGTGACATCTTTACTGATCATAAGAGCCTTAAGTATATTTTCACTCAAAAAGAACTCAATATGAGGCAGAGGAGATGGTTAGAACTACTCAAGGATTACGATGCCAACATCCAGTATCATCCGGGCAAGGCGAATGTCGTGGCAGATGCTCTCAGTCGAAAGAGTGCAGGTGGAGTAGCATGTCTTCAAATCCAACCACAGATTATCTCAGATCTGGATAGAATGGAAGTTGGGTTACAGCTTGGTGAGTCTAACGGTTATCTAGCCAAGATGAGGATAGAATCTGATCTTATTACACGGATCAAGGAAGCTCAGAATCAAGATGGAGAACTTTGGGCGATATTACAAAATTTGAAGATAGGGAAACAATCTGAGTTTCGAGTTGATGAACAAGGAGTTATCTGGTGTGGGAATAGATTATGTGTGCCAGATGACTCAACCCTTCGTGACTCCTTATTAGCAGAGGCACACAGTTCACCATTCTCTATTCACCCGGGAGCCACTAAGATGTATAGAGATTTAAGGCAGAACTTTTGGTGGAGTGGTATGGAAGAAGATGTAGCTAAATATGTGAGTCATTGTTTAACTTGTCAGCAAGTAAAGATTGAGCATCAAAGAGCTAGTGGATTACTGCAACCATTAGATATTCCTGTGTGGAAATGGGATGATATTTCTATGGACTTTGTTACAGGCCTACCAAAAACATTCAAGAAGAACGACGCCATTTGGGTCGTAGTCGATAGACTCACAAAGTCGGCTCATTTCTTGCCTATCCAAAAGGGTTACTCAGTTAGCAAATTATCAGAGATATTTCTGCAAGATATTATTCGACTTCATGGCACGCCATCATCGATTGTATGTGATAGAGATCCGCGTTTCACGTCACGCTTTTGGAAGGGTTTCCAAAATGCTTGGGGAACCAAGTTAAGATTTAGTACCGCCTTCCATCCGCAGACTGACGGACAATCTGAACGCACTATTCAAACTTTGGAAGATATGCTTAGAGCATGCGCACTCGAATGGACGGGCAATTGGGATGAGTATCTATGCTTAGTTGAGTTCGCGTATAATAATAGTTGGCATGCTAGTATAAATATGGCCCCGTTTGAACTTCTATATGGTCGAAAGTGTAGAGCACCAATATGTTGGAATGAGGTTGGAGAGAAGATAATCGAAGGACCGGAATTGGTTAGAATTACTAATGACAAAGTTGTCATTGCCAGAGAAAAGTTGAAAGAAGCCCAAACTAGACAAAAGAGTTACGCCGATCAACACCGACGAGCGTTGGAATTTAGAGTCGGAGATCATGTGTTTCTCAAAGTGTCACCTTGTCGTGGCATACGTCGATTTGGAATTAAAGGAAAGTTAAGTCCACGTTTTATCGGTCCGTTTGAGATTCTTGAAAGGGTTGGAGAAGTCTCGTATCGTTTAGCATTGCCACCGCAACTCTCTCATGTTCATAACGTTTTTCATGTCTCTTTGTTGAGGGGATACAACTATCATCCGTTGCACGTTATTAGTTACCCTCTTCACGCAATTCAAGAAGATCTTTCTTATGAAGAAGAACCTGAAGCTATTATTGATCGTCAAGAACGAGTTATGAGACGCAAGTCTATACCGTTCGTTAAAGTTTTATGGAAAAATCATTCTGAACGCGAGGCGACATGGGAGACAGAAGAAATGATTCGTTCACAGTATCCATACTTATTCGACAACTAAGTGTAAGTTTTTCTAAGCCTAACTGTTAGTGATTACTCTATTCGTAAGTGGGGTGTGTTTAAAGAAGTATTATTTTCACCGTATTGTATTTTCAGAAGGATTCATGCTACATTATTTAGAATTTCGAGGACGAAATTGTTTTAAGGGGGGTAGAATTATAATACCCGTAAATAATAATAATAATAATAATAATAGTAATTTATAAAAATTTATTAAACTTGAAATAAATAAAAACTTTCACATGAAATAATAAGCAATGTAAACTACAGGGGGCCAAACTGTAAATTTGTTTTAAATCCCAAAACCCCTCCCGTCGACCCCGTATCTCCGGTCGCGGCCGGCGACAACTCCGGCGAGCCCCACCACTGAAAATAACGCGGTTTTTGATCAAACAAAAGCTACCGACACCTTTGCGTGATTGACTCGAACTCGTGGACCCTTGCAATTTGAATAATGGTGTTGGTTTGGTATGATTTCCACCTTGACCGAAACTTTCGGCCGACACCCACTATCAAAACGCACTGAACAATAATAATAATCGAAGTTGATGGTGCGCTAACGATCTTTTACACAATTAAAAACTTCCTTCGAGTCTCATCTGATTAGAAACACCCCAAATCACACTAATCGATCATCACCTTCTCCGCGGACCTGCAACTACTCGAAATCCCACCTAGACACATTCTAAACCCAAATTGACAGAAGTATTTTGATCGTGTACACCACTAGAAACTTCCTGTGCAATTAATTCGAGTATCATCAGTGTTTGATCATCGTTTGGATTCCACATTAGCCGCGACTGTTCATCGTGGGGTTCATCATCGATTCGACTACATCTGGTAAAATTAAACACATCCATAAACTCGATTTCACATGGGGAATCAAAGCCCCATGTTTATTTCATTGATCATTATCGTTTTGTACTTCAATTTGATCCAAACTAAAACTAGGGTTCATGATGATTGGGGAATTCTTGGTTAAATGTGTTATAAGTCATCGAAACCAGCTATTACCGCGGCTGAGGCCTTTGGTTCACTGGTTCACGGTTCACTTGCAATCCTTGGGGTCACGGGTTCGAACCCGTGCACCCACATTTATTTTTTTATGCCATTTTCAGCTTTCAAAAATTATATAAAAATTACTAAAAATTTTAAAAATAACTTTTATAAACTCTGTTTATTTTAAAAGTGCCCAATTAATTTTTCTGTAATTTTCTTTAAGCCTAGACCTTTATAAAATTATATAACAAGGACATTTATTTAATTGTTTTTATGGATTCTTTTAAATAAATGTTAAAAATCGGATTAAATATAAGACTTCTTTTATAAAGGTACCTAATTAATCTCTGTAAATCAATTTATTAAAAAGCTTAACAATTTATATTTATATTATTAACAAACGTATGAAATAGTTTATTTTGTTGAATTAAGCTCGTATTTTACAGCCAACTTACAGAGAGCATAACTCTTTCATAACAGATTCAAATCAGTTAAACTTTATGTCCATGACGAAGTTCGTCTAAAGACGAATCCGTTGGTATATAAAACATTGAAAAACTCATTCTTTTAGACCTCCAAACAGTCGTTTTCGTAACAGCTAGCAGTTCTGCGCAGCTGTAAAGATCCACGTTTTTCTCATATTTCGGTAATCCAAATCAAAAACTTTTCTAAATGAAAGTTGTTCAGAAATCACTAATCTAGTAAACTGGAGATTTTCAGAATTTTTAGACGTCGTTTAGTATTTTTAACGAGTACGAAAAGACAGAGGCAGAACTGGAATTTTCAAACTATAATTTGCGTTACGTTATCGTAGGTTCTCACGGCGTTAACCGAGCCTAGACTTTGTTTCTGATTATTGTCATTCGTGTATAAGGTACGGATTCCGACCTTTCCTCTCTCGTAGCATGAATTCCTCTCGTTCTTGATTTTATCTGAATCCAGAACTTGACTTGTTGTTTATTAAATCCATAAAATTATTGTTATAAATTATTATCGTATAGTTGACATTGTTTGCATGTGATAGGATTTATCTTCTTTGTACTCATTGTCACATGCTTCCTAAATTATTGATTATAGCTAGTGGCCTTGATTAAGGGTTATGAGCACTAGTGTAACTTATTGTGTTATATTGGCTTGATCGATTGTATTATTGACCTCCGTACCCGAGCCCATCCACCTATGGGGACATAGGGCGTCATTGTGGCACAAGTGACGTGCTCTATCTGTGGCAGAGCGATTAGACCACAGCGTCTCTACATTATTATTACGTGCTAAGTTGTTGTACATATTAATTAGTGTTAAAGGAGGCGTATGGATCGATCCTAGGATATCATTGTTATTGTTTATTGGTGAGATGGTTAGGTGTGTGTGCCCACATTCCTATCTCACATATTGGTGCATTAGAACTGCAGCTAATGTACACATTGTTAATTGTTATTATTATTGGCTCATATGGGTATTCCTTTTAGATGATCATTATCATTTGATTTTCAACTTGATCATCTCATTGTTATCATTATTGATCATTGTATTGCTATTGTTTATTTCCGTTACTGAGCATTCTTTGGCTCAGCCGTATTTTCTTTTGTTGTTTTCTCTTATTTTTATAGCAGGTACTCAAGGGGCTCAGGAAAACGAGTGAAGAGTGTTAACTCAAGAAGTTAGGATGAGAATATTTGGATTAATAAGATTTAATAGTATTTGATTTTAAGACTTTATTTAAATTATTTGGACCTATGTAAGGATTTGTGTGTTTCTTAGTACTTTAATTCTATCATTCATGAAACTCTGATTACTGTTTATGTGACACGTCAACCTTACCCGGATTGGGGTGTTACAAATCAACTCCATTATCTAACTTAATAAACTTAAAAGGGTCGTTCTAAAAAACAAATCTGGGCTCATATCTTGGGCTCACAACTTACATATTCTCCAAAAATTAGTTATTATTCTTAAACCACAACGTGGAGCTGCTTCCAAAGCTCAAATATGTCTTTCCTCAACACTTTGGAGCATCAGGTAACAAGGAAAGATCGAAGGCTTTCATCTGAATTTTTGTTCTTCATCTCTCTCGTCTCTGGTCCAGAACACACCCTATGATCAATCTCTGTTCTTCATCTCTTTCATTTCCGGAACCACCACCATGAACCACCAAACATTCGATGGTCGGAATCGTTAACCACCACTGTGAACCACCAAACATTTCATGGTCGGAATCGCGAATCGTGAACCACCCCGTGAACCACCAAACATTTCATGGTCGGAATCGCGAATCGTGAACCACCCCGTGAACCACCAAACGTTAATTTCATGGTCGGAATCGCGATTCGCGAACCACCACCGTGAACCGAACCACCATCGTGAACCACGTCTGACTCGGGTCAGATGTTGGTTTAGATCTGACCGAATAAGGGGTTCGATCAGACCTATTCTCTGGTAAGATGCAAGTAACCAAACAAAGCACGTCTGACGTCGGTCAAACCCAACCAAACAGCCCCTAACTCAATTAAAAGTGTATGATTTATTGTTTTGCTAATTACAACATTGAGAAATTCAAAACATACTGGATATTCAAATCATATAAAACCAACATAGTGTTCATGTGTGAATACCATATAATATGTTGACTGAGGAATAAGCAAATTAAGATTTAGTTTTAGTGTCAGTTAATTACTTGAATATCAGGATAAGTGTTGGATCTTACGATAATATCATGTTAAGTTAGAACAATAAAGCTCCTTTGATGTTAAAAGTTCGAGCTCTCCATATAACAAATTATTAAATAAATTATATTAGATTAATTAAATATTTAATGATAAATGTGTAAGTTATATAATAGATATTGGGGATTTATGATCATCCCATCCCCATCTTCGGTTTCATAAATCCATGATTCCCTGTCTCCATCTTTCATCAAATAAGAATTCTCCAGCCAATCAAGTCAAGTATCTCTACATGATACATGTTTTTAATTTTATATAAAAAAATAAAAAAAATACATATTTAAATTTTTGATTTTCTAATCAATCCCTTTTTCTGTCATTAAACTTGTCGTCTCGTATTCTCCCTGCCCATCAACCTTTTCCTTATACCTTTTTTTCCTTAATTCAAATCTCTTACTTTTTTATGTTTTAAGTTTTAGCCACTAGGGTTATACGTAAGAATTGAGATAGCGAATGGATGAGATGTTTTTATATATAAACATTTTATAGTTTTCATAGCATGTCAATTGAATATATGTAAGAATTGAGATCGCGAATGGATGAGGTGTTTTTATATAAAAGCATTTGGTCGATTTTATAAGAACTTAAATATATGTAAGAATTGAGATAGCGGATGAATGAGTAAGAAACAATGGAAAAATATTACAACATAAACACAATGATATGTAGTTGTATACTAAATCCTTGATCCATGACAAAGATTTTTCTTCTCTATCAGTTTCTTACTAAACTGGTGAGATACTTTTGCACGACTTCTCATCAAGCTTGATAGTGATCATTAATAACATGTCTCTATAAATGTTAAGATCACATTGTGTTTCTCCTTTTATTACAATTTGCAAGCTAGAAGAAATATCCATACTCATCTCATTTGTTTTAAGAAGTGATAACTTTTGCATAGTGATTAAGAATTATATGAATGTTGATAGGGCCGTCCCGATAATCCTTAAAAAGTATTGGACTCTGGGCGAGTAGAAAAAAATAGGTTTCTATAATATAAAGTCAATAACGTGTATGTAAAAAGTCTATAATACGATAATAACTGTTATACCAATAAACAAAAGTAGTATAACAAAATAATATAATATACTTACTTAAGTAAATCGTGAAACTCTCCTAGCGTTTTTAAAATGAGTTTAGATTGAATAAATGGTATTGGACTAAACTAATTAAAATGTTAATGGGTCTTAAGGTTTAATAGACTAGAATAATTAAATTATTATTGGGATTGTTATTAATCCATAGTTTTTATTAAATAAACATAAATATATCATATATAGTATATTTTCTAAAAATTTCGCGGGGCACCGAGAAGATCGGACTCTAAGCGGTCACCCATCCCGCATCCTCAGAGCCGCCCAAAAATTTCGAGATTTTCTATGATTATTTTCTTACTATTGATATTGAAGTGTAGATTAACTGTAAATAATCACTCAACAAGCTAGGTATTCCATATTTGTAGGCGTAGAAGAGTACGAGTCAACGTTTCCAACACGTGAATCTTTTGTGCAATCTTTCTAAGTTTTTTTTTTCTTAATTAACTCTTTGGGTTGATGTAAAGGCTTGAAAGATAAACATATAATCATAAAATTAACATTAGGTGGCATTTAAAAAATAATCAAATAATATATGAAAATGTAGACACAAATATTTTAATTATGTCTTGGATCCTATTTTATCTTTCACATTAGTGTGTGGTTGTATATGAAACTCATATGAGACTAGTCGAACCTGGAACAATCAACATGTTAGTTAATTTGAGAGGCATGTACCGGATTCGCTCAAACCAACCAAATTCTTTAGTTAGTGGTTGAACCGGTAACTCAATGACTAGAAAATAGAAATTCAAACGGACAAAGTCAAGGGGCGGGAGAGCGCACAGCATGTGGTGACATTAGGACGTAATGAGACGAGTCGGTAAACCTCTATCATGTGATTATGTCTTCTACTACATCATTTTGTTTAATAACTTTTAGGTTTCCGTGGTAAACTACTTTCACAAAATTTAAGTTTGTTTCACTTTTATAGTGTTTATATATTTTTAAACTGTTACTTATAAAACGTGGACACTTTTAAAACCATATATACAATTCAAAGATGAATTCCAAACTATATTCTGAGGGCCCACACATTCAAGTTTTTTCTTGAACGGCGACTTTTATTTTTGAGTGACAGTCGCATCTCCGACAAGTCGGAGACCCATCACCCCTTCATATCTGACCACTACATTGTCTGAACCGGGCCCGCGGGTTCAGAGTAAGGGTTGGCGTTCCTCGGGAAACCATGAACCCTACTGCCACTTGACAATAGTTGCGCCGCTACACGAGCCGAAACCCGCTAGCGTAACCTTTATTATTTACATATGCGGCATTGGGTGTTCAGTCGCGTCAAGTCCTCAGCCACACATCCGTCATATGCAATTGCACAATAAAACCCATGAAAACTCAAAATCAAACACAACATAAACCCAATCCATTATTATTTTATTATTTATCATTTATCATTATCATTATTATTATTTCAGTTGAAACCAAACTGCAAATTCCGTTAGCTTCAAGAGGATAATCATGGGCACCGTTATCGACTCACATTTCTTGGGGCTCACGGCAATCGTCACTGTAAACAACTCTTATCTGTTATTCTGTTTCTCTTTCGCATTGTCTATTTGTGAATTGTAATTATATCGTTTTATGTTTTGTGATTGACTGAATCACTGAATTGTTGTGTGTTTTGTGTTTGTGTAGTTTGCTTATCAGATGATGTTCTTCATAATCACAGCGCTTCTGAAATTCGATAAGGTTACTGATTTTGCTGGTACGTTTGGAACAATTGCTTTTTCGTTGCTTTGGTTTTACTCCAGATTCGTATTCTCGCGCAAAATTGATGGAGAATTTTGTGTTTAGCTGCTTTTATGTTTAGATCTAGTTCTCGGATTGTGTTAGGTTTTGGAATGAAGTTTAATGTGCTTAGGTTTTAGTGGAATCATGATGTTTAGCACAAATGCTAATTGCTTAATGAATCTGATTATGTGCTTCTGAAATTAAGTACTTTGGAATAAGCAACTTCAACTGCGTACAAAACGGCTAAATTCAGGTTTCAGATACAAGTAATCAGAAAAACCGTTTGGTTAAGCGATAGCAACACTGCAAAACACTAAACAGCTTATTGTTGTATGAAAGCGCGTTAAGAATGAACAGTTTTAATAAGCAATCCGAAACTCCCCCTAAAATATACTACTTTGTTAGAGTTATACTCATACTGATGCTGGCATTACACTTCTTTTTCTACAGGAAGCACAAATTTTGTCATACTGTCTTTATTGACCTTGATTGTTAAGGGATCATGGCATTTGAGGCAGGTAAATATCTATTCCATCCCTTTTGTTATTTAATTTTGTTCACACGTCGTTTCATCAGTTTCATGTTGGTACAATTTAATTGCAATAGCAAGTCTAGTCATCTGAGTTCTTGAATTTATTTCACATCATCCTAAAGTTTGGTTAGTTGTAACGTTTGATCCATTATGCCAAACAATATTGTTCCCTTTGTCAAGAATTTCATGAATTTCTTTTTGGTTGCCCGAGTGGAGACACCCCATGAGGTCACCCATTCCTAGGATTACTAGGTCGCACATTCCTTATGAGCCTAGCATGTCTTTTGTCCACGGCAGATGTACATGCTTGTTTACCCTATTATACTCATAGTTATATTATTATATTTTCAGACGATTCTGAGCTTCCTTGTTGTCGTATGGGGTCTTCGCCTTGCAGTGTTTCTACTGATGAGGTATGAGTGCCCAATCATTCTTAAAACATCGTATAATTACTCTTTAATCTTCATCCTTATTTAAGATTTTAATCTTTCACCTTTCTTGCAGAATCTTGAATTGGGGAGAAGATCGACGTTTTGATGAAATGCGTACTAATTTGGGGAAATTAGCTGTTTTCTGGATTTTTCAGGTTTCAGTCTTCCTCTTCTTATGGTGTTTATTTTTCTTTACAATATTATTTAGTTTACAGACTTTTATTGGAAATATAAAGAACTGTCCTGCCAAAATGGTTTATGGATCTCATATTGTTATTGATAAATGATTAATGTTTCTCTATGGCAGGCTGTATGGGTTTGGACAGTATGTTTACCGGTGACAATTGTCAATGCAAGTGACTCGAATCCAGATATTCAAGCACAAGACATAATTGGGTGGATTATGTGGTCTGTGGGTCTCACAATTGAGGCCACTGCTGACCAACAAAAGTTAATGTTCAAAAACTCTCCAGAAAATAGGGGAAATGGTGTGATGTTGGATTATGGGGGTACTCTCGTCATCCAAACTACTTTGGTGAGGTTAGTGGTTAATTCCGTTAAGAGATATCCTATGTCTATTACCGCCATGTCAGTACCGACTTTTCTGTATTTATTTATGGGCAGTTTATCAGTAGCTTATTGTATATCTTAACAAAAAAATATAAACTAAAGGGATTTATATCTGCTGGCAGATTTTCCTTTGGTGGGGGATTTTTGTGGCATCGACTCCTGTACTAGAAGGTGCTGAATGGCTCGTTGTATTTGGGCCATTATTTTTAACGTTATTACTTCTTTTTGTTAGCGGGATCCCACTGCTTGAGGTTTGATTTTTATAACTCTTTGTTATGTATAATAATCGAATATCATTATCATTCATACATTGGTTGATTAAATCTGTTAAAACAAACATGATTACAGGAGTCTGGAGATAAGAAGTATGGAAACGTGGCTGCATATAGACATTATAAAAAGACAACAAGGTTCACTAATGACATCTTTAACTTCAAAGAAGTTATTTTTCTGATATATTTTCCAAAAAACGAATAACAATTTGTCTTTTTATTGCGTTCTCAGTCCTTTGATTCCGCTGCCTCCGGTGGTCTATGGAAGCCTGCCATCTTGGTTCAAAGTTGCATTCCTATTTGAGTTTCCTTTATACAACAAAAATCTTCCTAAAGAAGAATCCTTAGGCTGGTAAGTTATTCTCCTTTTACAGTTGTGTAAAGACCGTAAATTCTTGAAATTTCATGGGTGTAACTGTAATTTGCAAGGTATAGAGCTGGAAGTCCAGAAACAAAAATGGGTTGAGTTGGTTGGTTGATGACTGGTATTCTGCATTTTTATTTATATTAGTCTCCTGTTATAATTATATCTAATTTTAGCAGCCTGCATTGGATTGATATAGATTGTAATATATATTTAAATTTATAATTGTATATTGTGCTGTGTGGTGTGACTGATGTTGAGAAGACTCAAGGATTGATTCTTAGAGCTAATGACTTGTTGAACTGAAGATTTTTATAGAATATTGTATTTTGATTCATTGTACTGTTGATTGATGCATTTTACTTTGTATATATAAATAAGCAAATATGGTCCACAGTGATTATGGTGAAGTTGCTAAAATTATGTATGGTTGAACTCTATTGTATGTAGTTTTTTTATATATGTTTTATAAAGGTGCTTTATTTTTGCAAATAATTACACGAATGGCACATGAGGTTAGTGGAGATTTTGTATTTGATCTTTAATTATTAGGATTACAAGGTTGGTCCCAAAGGTTTGCCATATTATTTGATCCGTCAATTAAAATCACTATAATTTTAAAAAAATTGATACTTTTTATTCTTTGACAAGTACATCTCCCTTATCATTCTAGAAACAAAAACTACACCCGGTAGCTGTTGGTCGTTGTCAATCACCCTCTTCGTTGACAAGTACAATTTGTCCTTGGCAACTAAAAAACTGTTTTTATTAGGACATCTTGCTGGTAAATGGTGTGGTCTCCTCACCAACTAATGAGGGTTTGGATCTTGTAGGGTGCGGGTTTGATGATTCAGGGGTGGAGGTGCGCAAACTGGGTATTGGGTCGGAACCAGTTGAGGAATTTTGAAGGGGAAGCGGGAAAGAATCGGCTGGTATTTGGGTCTAAACCGGTTCCTCTTTAGACTAGGTAGGAACCGGGTCTGGTTTTGGTACCAGTTTTCTTTGTGCATCTTTACTTAGATTCAGTTAATAGGAGTATATTACTATTCTTTTCATATGGGTTCCTCATTACTATTCTTAGTTTAAAGTACTAGTACTATCTAAAAATTTGTTAACACGTTTAACACTAAACGTATCGCGTACATGGAACTCTCAACTCGCTCGATGACTTTTAGGAACTAAAAATGTAGCTCCTTTTTTAAACCAAGATTCACATAACCTATAAAAACTCATTGGAACCACCCATAAACTTTCAAGCATATCTGAATAAAGACTTACCTAGTGCCCAGTACCCACAAAAAGGGTCATACCATGAAGATAAAAAATAGTACATTATCATTAAAACTATAATAGTAATCTAAGGTTTTGGTAACCACAGCCACTCAGCTTAATTCACACAGTAAAACTACATCAATGGGAGGAAATTTTCTACAAAGCTGAAGCTTTTGCTAACAAAATAAAAACAATTAAGGTTTTCTAACAAAAAACACCAGTTTCCAAACTAACAATATACAGAAAAAACTGTTCATATCATAATCTGCATACCAAAGAAACTGTCTTCAAACTTACCAATTTCAGATCAAATTAGTACCCCAAAAATTCTTGTGCAAAAAGCAGCAGCCGCTGTAATGTGCTCGGAGCAAATTTCCTAGCGAACATATAACACATGGAAGATGGCTTGTCATTATAAAGGCATTCACGCCCTTCATGAAGTTTCATCATGAACCCTTCTGTAATATCGGTTGCCCCAAATGTTGCAGGGTGGGGCCCACCTCTTGACCAGTCAACCCAAGTCAAACTCCGGTTTGCTAGCAGATTGGGTGCCCGGATTGTTAATAAAGTAGGGAAATAATGTTCATCGACATAACAAGCAGGCCTACAGAACTCCAAGAACTTTGGGTAATATGTCACGTCGGATATTATGACTGTTGCAAGTTTTCGGTTGACTTCAAACCATTGAGACCCTTTTCTCCATTCGGAGATGTTGACTTCGGGTAACATGTTTGGGTTATACCGGCCACGACCAAACGGGCCTGGGTCATCAAAAGCTCCCATGAAACTGTATTTGGATCGAGTTATGTAACGGTAAATTGTAGTGAAGTTGTAGATGGGAATGCATGATTCTGAGACTAGAATAAAGTATTCATTTGAAATATCAAGAAGGGCGTTTGCTAGTAGTCTTCTTTCAGCATCACACATGCTCATTCTACCCCATTCAGCTATCTGCAACACCAGCCAGTTAGATCTTCTTACATTAGTTATCTTCATATTGTGTTTTATTGTTAGTCTAATGTCTAAAATGGCATTCACCGAAGATAAATTAGAGAATCTTGTGTGCCAATAAGAACATAATGAGCAGATATGTACCATAATATTGGAAATTTTCCATATGAGCAAGTAAGTAGGATCTAAATTATTACTAGCCAATAAATTACAATCATCTCGTAGAAGGAATGTCAAAGCTTTCAAACAGCGAAAGAACACACTAAAAGAATGAGGTATCTCAATCTATCGAGATATCTCAATATATTATAAACATCTTGTGGTTGCTATAAGAATAGTTGTATAATGATGTTTATCCTGTAAGGGAATATCTATTAGAGGACATATTCTCAAACAAACAATGCAAAAAACTCCTGCAATTGCGAAAGTTTACATGGGGGAAAAAAGAGAAAATAAAAGCAATACAAAATAAGTTGTGCATAGAACCATCTATGAGGACATGTTTCTTCACAGTAGGAGCTAGTGTAATAAGATTATAACAATGTTAGCAGACCTTTTGTTTTGACTAAATGAATATGTCATGAAACTGAAGTAAATTCCGAATTTGTCTCCCACTCTCCTAAGTTTCAAATTAAAATTTTATGTTTAAAGATTCTCAATATAGCAGGAACCATATGTATTATCATTGAACTGCTGGCAATCTGGCATGCTAATGTAAATGAGAGAGAGCATATCAAACAAAGTTAAATCTTCTAGTTCAATGTTCCCTCAAAAGCTTCATGAAAATTTAAACCCCTAGTTAAGATTTTACTCAAGATTCTATGAACATTAGCGTTACACATCAACTCTCGAAGGGTGTCAATAAGATAAATCAGTTTTACATAATTTAGAATCATTCAAGTTTTTGAGGTTATCTCTGCCATATTGTTCACATAGTCAGGGAATTCCCCAAACAATTAATGTACAAATCAATCAATCATGGGGACAACTGCACATTTTCATCAATATATACAATCAAATCATGACAATTATATATAAAGAGTTTTAAGGTAGGAGGAAACCAGAAGGGCCCAAAACGTACCTGACTTGGGATCTGTCTGTTATAAAAAACAGATGTCGGTGGAAAGCGGGGTTCATATGATGGAAGCGAATGAATGTATATAGAAAAAAGACTTCTATGCCCCTTAAAAAACCGTTCCCACAGAGGAGCCAATGGTAGCGGGCCTTTCGTTAAGAACATAAACGCAATCTTTGGAACTCTTGCAAATGGATACTTTTTTACTTGTGGTACAAAAGATGCTCTCCAAAATAGCTCCTCGTCACTCATCGTGTGAATAAGATTCGAAGGAGGCTTGATCCAATAATCAAGATTGTTGTTAGGTTGTTCTTGGATACATGGTTGTAAAATGGGAATTGCTGAAGTTACCGTTGTAACGACTCCAGTTTTACGGATCATATATATACTAAATAAAGAAATGGTAAAACACAAAACAAGAAATAAGGCAAGTAGTTGTATAAGCCTTTGCGGTAAAGCCCTAGATTGGTTTGATCTAACTATAACTGCAGTGGTAGCAGCAGGATCTTTGCCTTCTTCCATTGGCAATAACAATAATAACAATCAAGAACTTATCTTAATAACACAAAAAGATGAGATTTTGGTTGTGGGTATGCTGTTTTATAGCTCATCAAGTCATTTGTGAACCTTCTTGCACCCTGAAATATCATAATAACGATAGAATTAAAGTCTAATTTCAATAAACATAATAAATAAACAACCAAACAATCGCATATGTTATAACTCAATCTTAAGATCTAAAATCAAGAGGTTTGAAAATTACAGCATTAACAAGGGTTTAAAACCCTATCAATCTACTGAAAAGAGCATAAACCCATTCACAAACAAACAATAACATAGGATTCTAGGCAAAAACATATATTCCAAAAAGAAAAAGAATAAAGAATCAAAACCCTGAGATCTCAAAACACTGGTAATCCATAAAAAATAATCTTCCGAAAAGAGAAAAAAAAACATCAGATTTTCATACTATTCTTAAAGATCATAAATCTAGGGATGTTGAAATTCACCATCTATAGAAGAGCAGCGTTAAAAGCCAGTTAATTTGCATATAACAGCAGAAACCCAATTACAAAATAACATCATACAACATGGGTGATCGATAAGAAGATCAAAATCCTCCAATAAAGCAACAATCAAAGCAATTGAAGCATCTAAAGGGGGATGATAATGAAGTAGAACATACCATACGATGAACTGATGGGCAAAAGAGAGCATCGAACAATAACAGTAATAATAATAATTGGAATGGGTACTATTGCAGCTGATTTAGACCCAACACGTTAACTGAGTGATTAATTGAGAAAAGGACTTTGAAGTGATGGAGAAAATATAGGGAACAATGGGAAACGTATGAAATGAGCAGAGATCTATTGAAGAATTTGGTTCGTGTGCGTGATTTTGTTGTTTTAGAATTGCTTACAACACACCGCACAAGGTGTGAGAGAGAGAGAGACACGGTATTCTAAAAGAAATACTTATATTTAACTATTCATTTTGTATATACTCATATAATCATGTCATTTAGATAAGTCTGTGTTCGACTTATTATACGTTTCATGTTTGTTATCAGGGGGTAATGGGGTTGAAAAACAAATGGAGTTGCGATTAGCAAGACAAGAATGACGAGTGGGTATAAAAAGTTCCAGTAAGTGTAATTACGGAGGAGTATTCGTATCATTGATCAAGATAAATTGATGATTGGAGATGACCAGACGTTAAGTTTATTTATAGTTTGAAGATGCAAAAGGAGAAAAGTCATTATTGTTAGACTTTTATCAAGTTTTATTATTTTTTAAACGTGAATAACATATATATGGCGTAGATGTATCTGATTCGAGTATGGTAATGTTAAATTTAAAAATGTATTGTTTAATACCTTTTAAATTATGTGCATTATAACAGTACGTCAGGATTTTTTTAACAATAATTCTACCTTCATAGTCTACCAAATACACAATGCACTCACCCCATATAATGGTGTGTTAATGTATGCGACTTTGTTACCATGTTTTTAAGATTTCACTACACATTTGTCCAACATTCCTTAACACCCATGACTTGTATGGATTGTTTCTTATGCTTTAAAAGTTTTTAATTCTTATTATAAGCGGAAGAGAAATATTTCTTTTTCATTAAATTGTGTTATTGTACTTTTTTTCATTTTAATGTTTGGGTACTTACAAAAATCTAGCAACTACCAAACCTAATTAAAGAGACACATGTACAAGGGATATTTAATAACACATCGTCCCATGTCTAACTTACCATCTGAATTTACTATTAAGTTACATACAAAGTGACAGCTTGTTCTAGTGATTTATGTAATTGTTATAGGCATGATATAAATCAATATTTACAAAATTACTTATTTTTTTAAATGACAAATGTGCAACCTTATTTCGTATGAGGTGTGTTATCTTAATCGGGCTCACCTATCCGTTTTCCCGGCCGGGTCTGCATCCCAACCGTCTCAGGATGAAACTTATTGCTGAAAAAACTTACTGGCTCAACTCTGAGCATTTTAAAACTTGAACCCATGACTTTTTTTTATTTATATATCATTGATACCTAATTTTAACCAGTTGAACTAGGGATTATTAGTTACAAAGTTAATTAATTATTCTTTAATTAACATCTCATTCGTTTAATGCCCGTCATGTGTGTCGGATGCCAACCACCAACCACTACAAAACTCCACCAAACTTACCCACCTACGAATAGACTAGGAAGTGAAGAAGCAATGGTGGCGATGGGTTAAGCCGTTAAGGAGTTTCAAATAGACATATTTAAACTCTATATCTGGTAAATGGAGCGCAAGAGGGGGAGCCGAAGAGACAACAACCGGAGCGTCGCCGGCGACAACCAGGGAGACGAAGGCTGGCAGAAGGTAGCTTACAGGAAGAAGAGAACAAGTGACTCCCATCGACATTTCTCGGATCACCCTTCTGTGACAACTTTCTATGTTTCTAACCTCCGGAAGGAACGACATCAACAGTACTGTGGAGAATGTTTGAGAAGTTTGGAGAACTGGTGGATTCTTTTATGTCAAGGAAGAAAGACAAGCAGAGGTTGTGTTTTGGCTTTGTGAAGTTTAAAAACGTCCGGGAACCGTATACTATGGAAGAAGAACTCAACAACGTTAAGTGGGATGGAGCCAAACTGTCAGTGAACCTAGCCAGATTTGATAGAAACCATTGTCCGATAAATTACTCCACTAATCCTCTAAAAGAGAATCGAAAGGAAACTGCTCAAAAACCCTTCGAATCATCCAATACGCAGGCTTCTAATAGACATCCATCTTTTAAAGGGAGAACATATAAAGAAGCGATGGTGGGGGTCAATCCAAGACAACAGGGCCAGGAAGAGTGCGAGCTGGAGCTAGATGATGAACCATCATTGTTCCCGAAGTATTGCTTGGGGCGATCGATATTAGCAAGCGCAGTAGATTTGGAAAAACTGCATAATATAAAAATGATGTTGACACAAGCTGGTTACCCGACCGCTGCCATAGCATATGTCGGGGGGCTGACGGTGCTGATTACCCTTAAAGATAAGAATCACGTAAAGGAGTTCTTAGATTCAAAACGTGAAATGTGGGGGGGGAGTTCTTGCCTCAGCAGTGGAATGGTCTGGACAAGCCGTACCACAGGAAAGGATTGCAAACATTCGAATCTATGGTGTCCCCATTATTCTCCGGGAAAGTGCGGTCTATCAGAAGATTGCTCAGGCATCTGGGGGCCGTGTGTTGCAGTCGGAATTTTCCTGGAATATGTCGGACAATTCGGTAGGGAAATGCAAGGTGTTAACATCATTTGGAAAGCGTTTAAACGAGAAGATTACTGTTAAATGGAGATCGGAAAGATTTGTGGCATGGATATCAGAGTATGAAAAGGAATGGATTCCGGATTTTTGTAAAAGTACTTCCGATGAGAAATCATCCTTTGGCCAGGAAAAACCCTTACAAGATTCTCCGGTTAAGTCCACAACTCCGGCGGGAAGCTCAAACGCCCAGCTGCATGGGGCGGGTGGCGCGCATGGTGAAAGTTCCAACGTGCAGCCGCAATCCTCGGGAAATGGGGATCAAAGCCCAGTCCTCTTTCCAGCAACGTTCAATGTGGGTTCTGGTGGTAGTGTGGGCCAGCAAGCCCATAAATTTTCAAGAAAAAGGCCCAGAATATCTCGCAGCCCAAGTATCCATAGCCCCACCTATGCGTTTGGGCCGAGTTCTCCTGTCGCACCTTTGAATACTATACACAGTAATCTTCCTGACCTAAATAATTCCTTGCCTGCTCATTCAAACAGGGATGTTGTCGATCCTGTGGTGACTGAGGTGATGAACTCATTGGGCCAAGAGGGTCGTCAAGACCTGGTGGATCAGGAAGAGGGTGATGAGGCGTTTAACCCCTGGAAAAAGAAATGAATGAAACCATACGGGTGGGAGTGGCGACTGGATTTCAAATAGCGGGCTACAAGGACCAAGTTAGAGCGGTTATTATTGGGGAAGGGGTCATTACAGCTGACCAATGAATATCCTATCTCTAAATGTTAGAGGGGTTGGCGGCCCGTGCAAAGCCAAATGGGTGAGAGGTATTAAAACTAGCTACGGTATTCATTTTATAGCTATTCAAGAAACAAAGGCAGACAAAAGCCCTCTGTATATAGTGAGCCAGTTTTGGGGAAAATCAAGCTTTGAGTTTGATTGGTACAGTCTGATGGTCGGTCGGGCGGTCTTTGGTGTTTATGGAACCCGAGGATGTTTATTAAAACGGGGGTCATCAAGAATCCTCATTTCCTGATTATTTCAGGAAACTTAAATCCCACTGGGGTTTTGATGAATGTGGTGAATGTGTATGCCCCTAATGATCCAGCAGCTTGAAGGGAACTATGGAGGGTGCTGCTGGATACAAAGATGTCTATGCCTGGGTTCTGGGTTCTATGTGGGGATTTCAATGAGGTCCGGGAGCAAAGTGAAAGATTCAATTCCGAGTTCTTTGCTTCACAAGCGGAAAAGTTTAATAAATTTATTGATCATGGGAATCTGATGGAATATCCAATGGGTGGTGCTAAGTACACGTACGTTGGAAATCATGGACGAAAACAAAGTAAACTTGATCGGTTTCTTGTCTGTAACGCTTTTGCGGACCTGTGGCCTATGGCGTCGGTAGTTGCACTGTCGCCTGATTACTCTGATCATCGTCCGATTGTACTGTCGACTGTACAAAATGATTTTGGACCTATTCCTTTTAAGTTCTATAATTCATGGTTCGGGAGAAGGGGTTTTAAGGACCATGTGGTGTCCTTATGTAATGCTTTTACTTTTTATGGGGATGATGATAAAAAGTTGGCTGCAAAGTTAAAGTTTCTTAAGAAAGGAATAAAAAGATGGATCGAGCAGGATAATAAAATAAAGTTTGGAGCTATAAATGAGTTGAAACTGGAGCTTTCGGAACTAAACAAACAGATGGATGATGGCCGTGTTACCCAACAGTTGGTGGAAAGAAGAGTCAAAGTTCAAGATCTTCTAATGGTGTACGAGGAAGGTCAAATCAGGGATTTGCGACAAAAATCGAGGGAACGGTGGGCTGTGGAAGGAGATGAAAACACGGCATATTTTCACTCAACTATCAAAAGTAACGTTCGAAATAATAGAATAAACGGGTTCATGGTCGATGGTGCATGGATATCTTCCCCGGTGGCAATCAAAGAGATGGTGTTACAATTTTTTGAGGAAAGATATCATGAACCAATGCGTAATAGACCGCCCCTAATTTGCTATAATATCCCCGATTAGAAGATGGGGATGAGCAGGAGTTGACAAAACCCTTTGCAAGTTTGGAAATCAAATTGGCTTTAAAGGATTGTTGTAGCGACAAAGCCCCGGGGCCGGACGGTTTCAATTTCTATTTCATAAAGAAATGCTGGGATTGCCTGGAAGAAGACTTCATTGGATTATTTCAACACTTTCATTCCACTGATTCAATTTCTGCTTCATGTATGGCTTCATTTATAACACTCATTCCCAAAGTGGCGGATCCGGTCGACTTGGCAAACTTTCGACCTATCTCGTTAATTGGGTGCATTAATAAGTTAATCTCCAAAGTTCTCATGAGGAGACTTAAAGAAAAAATTGATGATCTTATATCACCGGAACAGACCGCTTTTATTGCAAAAAGGAGCATTATGGATGCCCGTTAATCTTAAATGAGCTTCTCGGATGGCTAAGGAAAACTAAGAGCAAAGCTTTTTTCTTCAAAGTTGATATTGAAAAGGCTTACGATTCCTTAAGTTGGAGTTTTTTGGACTCGGTCTTACAGCAAATGAATTTTCCTTTGAAATGGAGGCGTTGGATTGAAGCAATCGTGTCGACTGGGCTCATTTCTGTGCTAGTAAATGGTGCACCTACACAACAGTTTCCGGTTCAACGGGGCCTTAAACAGGGTGACCCGTTATCCCCGTTCCTTTTCATAATAGCTATGCAGGCTCTAACGTCGGTGATAAATTGGGCTACAAGCACGGGGCTGTATCATGGCATAATCTGCCCCGGTAATGGGCCGAACTTGTCCCACTTTTTATTCGCTGACGATGTGATTTTTTTGGGCTCTTGGTCGATAGAATATGTTAAAAATCTTAGTCGCATCCTAAGATGTTTCTATATCGCTTCGGGTTTGAAAATAAACTTGCTCAAGAGTAGTTTCTTTGGGATTGGGGTAGATAGTGACGAGATATCACAGGCCACTTCTCTACTTCGTTGTCAAGTTGGTTCCTTCCCATTCAAGTATCTCGGGCTTCAAGTGGGGGCAAATATGAATCTAGTAAAGAATTGGAAGCCAATCATCGACATTTTCCAATCAAAATTTGCAAATTGGAAGGCAAAAACTTTATCAGTGGGTGGCAGAATGGTGCTAATAAAATCAGTGTTAAATGCCTTGCCGATGTATTACTTCTCACTCTATAAGGCACCCGTGAAAGTCATTGAAAAATTGGAGAATCTTAGGCGGTCATTCTTTTGGGGAAGTAATGAGGAAGGCTCTAAGATCAAGTGGGTCGCATGGGAACAAATTATTAGACCTAAAGATTATGGAGGGCTTGGATTGGGTTCGCTACGTGATAATAACGCCGCCATGTTAGCAAAGTGGTGGTGGAGATTCAAAATAGAGAAGATAGGCTTATGGAAGAAGGTTGTTTGGTCAATCCATGGTTCATCAAGATCATGGAATGCCATTCCATGTAAGATTTCAGTACACGGTCCTTGGAGTAATATTACAAGGAGTAATGGTGTGTTAGAGTGAGGTGGTATATCAATTTCGAGTAATATAAAAGTTGTACCGGGTAATGGGTCATCAACAATGTTTTGGCTTGATAACTGGGAGGGCGATATTCCATTACACCTACGGTTTCCTCTGCTATTTGGGTTAGAGAGTTACAAGCTGGCCTTGTTATCGGATAGAGTTGATAGATCGAGTAACAGACCAACGTTCCAGTGGAAACGGAGAATAAGTTCGGCTGAGGAAAGAACTGAATTGGATGGGTTAATGTCGGTGCTTGGGAGCGTAGTTCTTTCAGTATCAAATGATCAATGGTCGTGGAATATCGGGGGAACTACAGAGTTCTCCATTACAAGTATAAAAAATAAAATGTGGCAACTCAGGTGCGGTGACGAGTTTCGGCCAACGGTATGGAATAATTGGGTGCCTAGTAAACTATCGATAGTTGCATGGAGGGCGGAATTACATCGGCTACCGACTATGGTAGCTCTACGGAGACGGAACATTATGGTGCCATCTTCTTTGTGCCCGTTTTGCGGTGGGATGGATGAGAAGGAGGATCACATATTATTGTTTTGTGAATGGGCTCAAGAAGTGTGGTATGAAGTGACCCGATGGTGTAGATTACCTAGATTTTGCCCATTGTCAATTCGTGATCTTGTGGATGTTCATTCCGGGTATCATGGTTCCAATAAATGGAAGAAGGTGATACAAGCTATAGTTTTTGTTACAATTTGGGTGATATGGGAAGCAAGAAATAAACGAGTGTTTGAAGGGGCACAACTTCCGCTGGGATTGGTGATCGACATCATAAAGGAACGAAGTTTTATTTGGGTAAAAGGTAGAGGGAAGATGGAAAATATCACGTGGAGCCGATGGAGAGATTTTGACTTGTCATGTTTGATGTTGTAATTATACGAAATAGTACGATGGGGTATTAGCATGTATGTGGTGTTAAAATATGGTGTATTTCTAGCAACTTGCTAGTTATGAATAAAAGAATTTTTGTTGGTCGTTCAAAAAAAAAAAACTCTATATCTACAAATAAGACTAGGAAACAGTAATAATTATCTAAATTCACTAAAAAGTCTAAAGATTCACTAATCATCTTGTGTATTTTGAATTTCCCATAAACATAATTGATATGCAGGATACCTCTGTGGTTAATAATTATTTTTATAAATTAATATAAATGAAAAATGAAAGCACCATAAAATTTATTCAGACCAAATGGGAAATTTGGGCACATCCAGGCCCACGAATTTGTATCAGAGTTTCAAGCTTTTGCAAGGCCAAAATTTGAGCTTTTCAGGCCCATCTCGAGGCCCATTTAGACACTTGTACAGTTGTACTTATGTCCCATCACCAAGAGTACATTCATGCTCTGTTAGTTTTGTATAATTAGAGACTGATCAACCTTGGTTAAAACAAGATGTATTCTGTGGTCCTGAAACATGGTTTGATAATTCTGCTCCAGATCCAAGACAACGGATCCAAACCAGAATCCCTCGCAGGACTAACATGCTGAGCCCAATTTTTCACTTTCTGCGTGAGCGTTATGTCGAGTCATAAACGCATGAATGATCAAGCAAGCTAAGTTATCTGACCCGAAACATGTTTTTCATCACACATAACATTCTTGTCGATATTTCCCAGCATTTTTTACATCAAAAATCAAGAACAGGAAATTTCAGGTCAACAGCTGAGAAATCACAAGTCTGCAAATATTAGTTCCAATGCATATGTCAAAAGACTGCTCTCTACATTGCTTATTTAGAGATTTTTCTTACTCAAGTCAACAACTTTGAACATGGAGCGCACGTTAGAGATCATCACCCCACACTCACCCTTCTCATCATACTCGGCAAATTCTCCTCCATCCAGATTAATATCCTCAAACTTGGTTCCTTCAAGCTAAAATAAAATTAAAATTAATATTATATACATATATGCACTTATGACCGACTGACTACATGGTTGAGAAGCCAATTTTAAAATTATTATATCATGAAAGTTTTTAAAATACTTGTGATTATTTGATGTGGGTTATGACTTACAGATTCAGCTTTCCAGCCACCGCTGAATGCAAAATCTATCGGTTCAAAACCCCTGCAGTCGAATACCATTAAAGGAGCATACTTTCCAGTCTCACTGTATTCATTAGTAAGTGGAGAGCCTCGTCCGGGGATCATAGTTACAGTTCCTTCCCTTTTACAGAACTTGCACTAATACAACCACAAAAACAGAAGCAAATAACATAGTTCAATATCAACCAAGGAATCTGAATCTGGTACCAGTTTCACTATAATTTCATGTATACTCCATCTGCCTATTTTCACATGTAATTGCAAGTGTTTCCTCGAATTGGAGGACAGCTCAGCAAGTCAAATATCTATATAACAAGATATGAATTTTAAGAACTTATCAAACCCAAGAAATTAGAATTCGTACTTGTGTCTTACCATTAGAGAGGTCAATATTTCAAAACTAAATAACTAAATAAATAAATAATAATAAAAAAAGATGATGACAGTCTCCTTGTCAAGATTACCTATACCTACTTTTCTAGTACATGAGGTCGGGCCTTGGAGCAACAACTTCTCCACTACTTGATCAAAGTTATTGCACTACCACCTCTATCCAAACTCCCAAGCAAACAAGACATGGGAAAAGTTTACAGGGTTAAAGATAATTAATTTCTGTAAGGGTATAGGGCTTTAGGTTCCTATTACCGAGGGAACCACATTTAAGTAGATAAATATATAACAACTAAATAGAAGCCCCAACATACTTGTGCTAACATAGACATAACAGGAAGAAACAAACCTAAAAGCTTCCACTCCGCAATGATCCAAAGAGAGGCCATGAAGTATCTCAAGATAATAGGACACACACATGATGTAATTAAGGATAAACCACACCAACCAACAAATGAACATCAGTTCGTAGCATGTATATTTTGTTCTTTTTTCCTTTCCTTTTGACTCGAATTATGATATAAGTATATTACATGTGTATCTCCAAGTCTCCAACAGATCAAGTAGCATGTACTAACTTGCATTATGATTTCTCATGCTGCAAAGGGTTTTAATCTCACAGATTAATAGAAAACACATGTCCTTCATGGGTATGTATTAAATAATAATATAATATTATATATACTGATGCAATCAATTATAAACACCAATATGAAGACATATGCTTTTAAAAAGAGATCAAGAGAAGCTAACCTTTTGGATAAGATTGGTGGTGCCCTTTTTTGCGAGAGGAAGTATCTCACCCAGGCTCACACATGTCTCCTTATCAGTCACCTCACCACAGTTTTCGCACTTCAACTACAGAGCAGATGTAATGAGAAGATATGTAAGTGGCATTACAAAAATATCACCTGAAATATTAAGGAACTCTGAAAGTGGTTTGTATAGTTATTACTAACTGGAGAAAGCAACAGAAATAACAATAATAGTTTTAAGTGATAATCAAATGGGTATTTACTAGCATGACATTAGAATATTTATATGTTCATTTTCTTCAAGATTAAGTATAAAACACATCAAAAAGATCCTCAAGATGTCTTAGAGACATAAAAAAACAATGTATGAACTTAAAATCCAAACAGAATTATTGTGAAAATAGGTAATTACAACAGTGAATGTTTGTGCACAATATAGCACGTGATAAGAGTCTTTTAATACAGAAACTACATCTGATACTAAACAATGCTTAAATCTTGATATGGAAAAAAAGTAAAGACGTGACAAGAGTTTACTTCTGTCACACCATATTGTGTACAAAAAGCGGATGAGGGATGTACATATGCATAGATGTGGGCATACCCAGGTAATCAGGTATATGATTTATTAATCAGATAAAACACACATACACATGCATACAAAAATAAGAATCTTTGGGAGTTCCCTAAATATGGTTAAAATGCATATGTTAGTATGTATAAGAGGTAGAAATAAATACATATTTTGGTGTAATATTTTCCTGTGTAATCAAAGTCAGGAAGAACTTACGACTCCTCATATGTAGTGGTGCCTAGCTATATAGATGTCCATGCACACAAGCATATATACCTAATACAGTTACCCATACATATATTAATCTTCAATACAAAATAAATACTGAAATAAACATGTGAATGCATTGATTATAAATCCATTGATCTGAATCCATCTATCATGATATATACAACTAAGATTGCTGCACATGTGATGGAAGTGTAAGATGCACACCCATTTGCCACCGCCACTCAAACTTTGTGATGGAAACGTTACATCTATGGAAGAAATGAGCAGCCACCACAAAATAATGATATTAAAAATTGACCAATGCACATGGATTAATGACTGAAAGTTAATAAAATAAGGAACGTAGGCACATTACTTTATGAAAAACTACCACAGTCAGTTGTTTAAAAATGAGCCACGTGAGAAACACAGCTATAAGTTTAAGGAGGGGGACCGGTGACAGTTGATTACAACTAACAGATTGTTTGGAATAAAAGTTAGATTTGTGACAAAACAGATGTTACAGAATCAAACCAATTAGACAGACAAAAATCCATCAATTAGAGATAGATCGAAGTACATATCTATTGTATTATTGGTAATATGCTAAAATATTGCACTTAGAAACTAAGCAGAATCAGGCAAAGATAAAATGCCAATAAGTTACAATAGTTCATATCTTTGATGAACTTCAAACTAATAACCAAACAGATTGGTAAATGAAGCATCAAAAGCTCATGAAATTTAATAACTAGATACAGATTACATAACACAATAACACATATAACCAAAGCTAATCATATTTAAACAAAGAGAATGATACACGTGACAACAACATTTTGGATTTACAGTAACACAATTATCAGGCTATAGCGCTTGGAGTTCTGTGGCAACAACAACAATATATGAGTATTTCTGAAATTGTAATAGAAAAACGTAAACAAACACTTAATCTAAACAGATCGATCCAAAGCCACAAAAAACAGAATACCAAATCAAACAACGAAGAAGATAAATAAACCCTAAATCTAACACATAATCGATCGAACATATAGCGCCATCGAGAGATCAAAATTTCAAGCACACAAACACATAGATTACATACATAAATCATCACATAGAAACTCAAATCAACAATCGCAGATATAAGCCACGATTAAATCCTCAACACATAAAAACGAACCACACAAACATCCAAAATAAGATAATCGAGTAAAACGAATCATCGATTGCTGAAAAGTGAGAAAACCTTGAAGTAGTAGGTGAAGTTAGGATCATCGACACCGCCTTTTGGTTGCAAATTTGTGAGATTCTCGAGCTCCGCAGTGATGTACAGCATGAAGTTCACCATTTTCTCACACGCTTTGAAAAATAATACTTCAGAAATGATGATATTTTTTGTTTACAGATGCTTGTGAAGAACTTCTTTATGCACCGTTTCGAATCACTGTTACTCTGTTAGCGTTATCGATAGCAGGTGGTTTGTTGTAAAGGAAATCAATTTTGTGTCACTATAATTGTTTTCGAACCGGATCGCTTTAGTGGTCCGGTGGTCGGACCGGTTAGACCGAATTTAAAAACCGGATGACGTCATAGTTATATATATATATATTATATAAGAGTCGGTATATAATTTAATATAAGTAATTTATGTGTGTATTTTATAGTTATATATAAAACCTTACAATAATTTTATATACAACATATTAATTTATAGTTCAAACATTTGTTTTTATCCATTAAAATCCAAAAAAAAATCAAAATCAAAATCTGGTCCGACCACCGGTCCAACCCCTCCAAAACGAACTGGTCTGAACCGGTTCGGCCCATCATCCGATTCCCCGTCGAACCGATTCGACCTGCCGGTCCGATCCGGTCTCGAAATCATTGGTCAATATCATATATGTTTTTCTTTCCCAAACTTACAAGCTTAAAAGTGAATCTAATACTGTTGTTTTATTGCAGTCTAGAACAAAATGTAACTAAAACCGTAAACATTAGATAAGGAAACGAAATTTCCGTATTTGAATAATGAAAATGATCGAATAGGTCAGTTGCGGATAAGTGACACGTCAGTGATCCTTTAGTCTAGAACAAAATGTAACTAAAACCGTAAACATTAGATAAGGAAACAAAATGATCGTTAAAGTTTTTTTCACAACTCATGACTACTAACTTACTATGTATGGAATTATCTTCTGTGTAAAAATATCATTGAGTTTGCTAGGGACCATTGACCTTAAAGGTTATTTTTTGTGCATCGCACTTGGATTGCAAAAGTGAGAGGGTTCGTTTTCTTGTGTTTTAGGATAGGCTTAAATTGATATTGATACATATGTTTTTTTGTCATGTTGAGTGTATTAGTCAAGATATACGATATCATTAAGATACTTAACTACATGTCTACATGTCTTTGTATCAATCTTTTTATAGTACTTCTGTTTACTTACAAAAATCAACAAAAAAACCTTTGAAGATCTATCTAAACTTCAACTTACTCTTATCATCTATTATTGCTGCTGTTGTTATTGACGTTTTTACATTCCTTGGTGGCTTTCCTAACACTGTTATATACTAATAATATAAAAAAGATAGAGAGGACGTATATTAAAGTCAGAGAAACATTTATAACACCCAAGAAACGATGAGGCTAATCTTAAAGAAGTGCTTATATTATACTTTGTTAAAAGGCAGAAAGTCTTTTACAATAGAATCGTACTATGATATGGAATGTGTATACGAGTGTGAGGATGTCAAGTAGATTTAAAAGAAATAGTGGTATATATCATGAATGTTATTCGATGTTTAAGTGGTTATTTTCTAACTTCAAGACCAAAATTTTCTTTTATAAACTTAATTTTTATTCTTTATTTTCTTTGTAGAAAACTAGAAACTAAATCTTTGTTTTGACTATATAATAAGTTTGTTAAACAACTTTTAAGAACAAGATCGATGTGATCAATTTAATAATAAATCGATGTTACAAAATAACACCGATTAATTATTGCCGTTCAAAAAAAAACACCGACTAGTTATTTATCTATGGAAATTAATAATATTTGAATATAAAGTATTTTAATTGTTGCATGAGAATGAAAGTATGTTTAATACATAGATTAGAATAGAGGTTGGTTATTGTAAAAATGACCTTACATATGAAGCATATTAAATTTTAAAAGTGTGACATGTGTATATGATAACGCAAGAGTATACGTGTGTTTTAGATCGCAAATGATATGAATGCATAATTATAATTGCACAAATCATTCTTGTGGCAGTCCTAGACAAACATGGACCAATGATATAATATTAAACGCATCATTGTAATAGGTTTAAACATCATTGTAAATATTTTGGATGAACAACGTTGACAAGTTAGAGCATTGTTGCAAGTAGTTTAGATGCATTTTATGATTAAAATTAAAAATGCATCAATATTTCTAGAAATGTCACTTTAAAGTATATAAAGGTACTATGCATAAATAAAAAGAATAAAATTAGCTATTTCAACAATATGCAACTTTTTATTAATTAACATTAGCAATTGAAAAGTAAGATTAACGGCATAGATTATTTCCTACGTTTAACAGGAAAAAAATATATTTGATCTGATTCTAATAAAATATGTGTTAGCATTCAAGCTCTAAACCAAGCAAACTAAATATAAAATCATTAAAAAAAGATCAAACATACAATCTTCACCCTATCCCTCTCTACGTCAAAGAAATTAATATGGCAATGTACAAGATGTATACATACACTATCCTATATCATGATAGAGGTCCCCTCCCCAAATCAAGAAATATAAAATACCATAATTGGTTGCTAGAAGTAGTTGTAGTTCTACCAC
The DNA here is from genome assembly GCA_024085815.1 of Flaveria linearis. NCBI lineage: Eukaryota > Viridiplantae > Streptophyta > Magnoliopsida > Asterales > Asteraceae > Flaveria > Flaveria linearis. Next base: position 65,582,422 of record CM044012.1, read on the forward strand.
GTACAATTCTTCATTTCTTCCTTAATTATCTACAATTGGCTGAACAATTTTTTGGTTGATTTTAGAGTCATAATCTTTTCTAGTTAAAGGAAACCTGTGTTCCAAGTCATACCAAGAAAACATGGGAAAAAACGAGGGCATTATGGAAAGATGTCTGGCTTCAACTTTCCAAAACTTTTCTATGTCTTCTGATACGCGCTTTGCATCCATCGATGAACCAAACAAGCCACGCTTAGTGAACCCTATGGCGTATATCCCACATTCGCCTTTCCATCCTTGCGAAAATGGTTTACGAGGCATCCCATCTTTCTCCGAGAACATATGCTTCTCCTATAGACAAATATAATTAGTTTTAGATGTAAATTAATTGGAAAATAAATCAAAATTTATTTTGCAGCAATAAAAGAGAAAGAAGAGGACATAAAGTACCTTTAGCCATGATGGAGTATGCTTTTGTACCCCATTGCTAAAATGATTGCATCAAAAATCTCTACTCTTCTATTTACAAATTGTTCACTATGGTTTCCAACACTTTGAATGCTTGGATGTATCTACACATGTTAAAGTACATGTACTAATTATAAGAATATAGTGCATGTACTATGTTTAAGATGGTTTAAAAACAAATGCTCAATTGAGTACATCTCAGTTTTCTTTTAGTTTTATGTTTGTAAAACTCATTCTTATTAACATTTTATATTCTAAAAACTTGTGGAAGTTCTTACACATGTTATAGCAAAAAAATGGTAAATACACAAGGTATTGAAGATAACCCAAAGAAGTACAAATATTGTATATATACATTACGCTAGCTTGGCTTACCTTGAGGCTTGATGTCTCCACTCTTGATCTTGGCTAGGGTTCCCTCATCCAACACCGACGTCTTCCCGGTCTTGCTTTTTAGCTCGAGAGGCCCTACATTGGGGCGGTCGAGTCCACAACTAGCCGTATCACCAAAAATAAACAATGACATGATCAACAAAAAGCGATCAACGAGCCTTACGGGTAACCACTTCATCAGCCACTGGGACAACCCAAATATCGATATTCCCATCATCACTCGCGGTAGCACATGAACCTGTTCCCCAATACACCACACATCATCAGTCATAACTTTTCACGATTCTCAACATATTATTAATTCTCAAATGAACAGTATACAACATACAAGTACTGGATAACTCACAGAATCTCTGACAACAAGAGAAGGATGAGCATTTTGATTGCAAAGATCCAAACACACTTCCATTCCTAAATTCCCACAACCAACAACCAACACTTTCTTCCCTCTAAAACCACCACCACTCTTATACTCCACCGTGTGCTGCACCACCCCACCAAAATCTTCCATCCCTTTGATCTCCGGCGACATCGCCGCCGCGTTGTCTCCGGTAGCCACTAACAACCATCGGCAAACATACTCCACCTCCTCCCCTTTCACCCATACACTCACCACTCTCCACCACCCTAGACTCTCATCATACTCTACACTCTTAACTTCTTGCTCAAACAATGATTTAATCACGAATCGCTTATCGTTATCCTCCAAATACTCAAAAAACTGCTGTTTTGAAGAGTATGTAGGATAGTCCTCAGGGAAGCGCATCATGGGAAGCTCACAAACTTCTTGGGGATGTGTAACCTGAGCCGATCATACGTCTTGAATCGCCATAACAACGCGATGCAGTTTGCGCGCTCCAGCACAATGGTCGGGACCCTTTCTCATTCAAACAAGCTGCAGTCGCGAGACCAGACAGTCCAGCACCAACGATCACCGGACCGGGGACCCATACACAACGTCTTGAGCCATGATCATTAGCCATTTTCGCTTGTGATTCCATTGAACAAGTCATGTTTTTTATCTGATAACAATGGATATTTTGTATATATGTGATCTAACATATGTGTAATGGATTAATATGAGTGGTGGTGATTGTGTTAGATTCGAATAAAAGGGGTGAAGTCAAAGGCAACGTGTTGTTTGAATTGAAATGATTATATTAGAGTTACTGAATCTTTGGGCGTTGATCATGAGAAAATTGTTTGATGGATTGCCAATATTGACATTAGCTTTGGATAATAATAATCATAGATGGTGATGTATGAATATGCATTATTTCTGAAGGAGAAGGAGAGTGAGATGAATTAATTTGATGGCTATGTATCATATTAAATGAGAGAGATGATAAAAGATTCAAAGGCAAGTGGTAGAGAAGACCTAATGTAAGTGGGGACACACATATAGACAATATATACAAGGGTATTTTAAGAAATAACAAATAATATGTTGATAATATATAATACATTAATTCTAGATGTTGTTATTATAAATATGATAGATTTATGTAATTGTATTATGTGATTCATACATTTTTATCATATTATATTGGTTTTAAAACAGGTGTTAATTTTTATAATCAATAGTACTTTAAGACACTACAAGAAAAAGAGTCTATGACGACTAGACCTATGGCGCCGACACAACGTTGCTGCTATAGGTCACTCTATGGCCGCTCATTCCATCAGATTTAAGTTTCTTTTTCAAGTCTTAAGATGAGATGATTAAAGGGGATGAAATCATGAACATATGTGATATAAGAAACAAAAGAACATGAACCATAAATATCACCTTTATGCCATTAATTTTTGATGATCTTTGAACAAGCAATCAACAATCTTACCCATGTTTCCAATGGTGACAAATGTTACGAGGTAAAGACTGTATTTGTTCTCAGATCATCAAAATTAATGAAACACCTGAACTTTGATCAGATTCAATGTTCCAACAAACTTCTTATCCTGTATTATCTGTGACAGTGCTTCTACATGTGGTCTTCTGGAAGCTCGATCAGCCCAGCTATGTCTTGACCTATGAATATGGTTCAATCAACCTGCATAGTAAGTTTTTACACCAAAAGTTGTAATATAGTGACTTACTAACTAAAAAAAGAAAAACAATACATAAGTTCCACTATTAGCAACGACTCCAATAAGTAATAACAACGATAATGATTAATGATCATAACCTGTATAAGTTTTGCTTCAAGAGTGTATCATGGAGTGAAGAAGGTGTCTAAAAGTTTCAAAGCTTTTGAAGAGATAATTCCGGCCACATCATCAACCTGGTTCACTATGATTTTTCATAGCAGCACATATGTAAGACAATAAACTGATGTAGATCATCAAGAGCATTAAATACTTCAAAAAAGTAGCTATATTAAGAAGTTTTATTACCTCTCTTCAACATGATAAATTCTAATTTGTAAGTCCATGTTACCCTGTTGAGCAGGTGGTACATAGATTGCATATGCAGCTGTCTGCTGCTTTTGCCTTTAGGCGGTTTCTTAATGAGCAATGTAATTTGCTTTCTTATAAATCAATATCAACAAGAAGTAACTTACAATTGAGTCTTTTCACTTCTTTGACCAAACAAGAAAGAAGGCTTAAAGTGTAACATCTCGTATTTTGCAAATAATAATAATAATAATTATAATAATAATAATAATAATAAATAATATAATAATAACATTAATAATAATAATAATAATAACAATAATAAAAATAATAATAAAGTACAGGGGGTGTTTGTGCAATTTCTGAAACTAAAAAGAAAATTTATAACATGAAATAACAAAAGATGAAAGTCGAGGGACCATTTGTGTAATTATTTTAAATCCACCTCCCACCCTCGATTTTCCGGCGAGAGTCCGGCGACTCTCCGGCCGATCTCCGGCGAGGGTTAAAACACCCAAATTACGCGGTTCCGAACCCCACAAACGGTCCGAAACTTTTCTTGGATCCAATTCGAGCTGGAAACCAACGTAACACGCGATGAATCAAACAAATTAACGGCTATAATCCACTTTATTCCTGACCAACTTAAACGTCTAGATAACCCACTCAAACACTAACTTAATAAAATTTAATCAAACCACTCGAACATTAGCTCACTATAAATCAAATGCAACTCGCATTTCATCAGAACACACACAAATTAAACCGATTCGATCATCACCTCTGTCTCGACCTGCAACTCATTCGAATCCCATCATATGAGTTCAAATACACAAAATTAACAGAGGGCTTTTGATCATTATCATCCTTGGAAACTTCCTGTACAACGAATTTGATTATCATCAACAACTTCACCTCGAACCAATTTCATCTCTAGCCGCGACTGTTCTTGATCTGTTCTCGCCCATTTGATCTCCAATCAGGTAATTAAACATACCTATATGATCGTATTGATGTGGGGATTAAAAGCCCTATGTTTAATTCGGTAAACATCACTGAATCGAGGGTCAATTCGACCCAAATCAAATCTAGGGTTCATCGAATTTGGGGGTAAACTGGAGTTTGTGTTTAAAAGAATTTGAAACGGAGTTTAAGCGCGGCTGAGGCCTTTGGTTCACTGGTAGTTCGGTGTGTGTATGTGTTGGAGGTCCCGGGTTCGAACCCGGCTACCTCCAACTATTTTTTAATGCCTTTTAAACCTCTAAAAATTTTAGAAAAATTCTTAAAAATTATAAAAATAAATCTTATAAACTTTTCTTATTTAAAATGTTACATAAATAATTTCTGTAAATTTATTTTAGTTAAAAACCTTAATAATATTTATAAATATTATTTATAAATATTATAAATAATTATTTTTATAAAAATGGACATTATATCATGTTTAATTATGAAATAGTCCTGTAAATTGTAGAAATTATACATCTTATAATTTAATGATTATTTACAAACGTAATTTCTTATAAAATATACTTTAACAATTATTTTAGATTAACAATTATTTAGATTAACAAATTAACGGCTATAATCCACTTTATTCCCGACCAATTTAAACGGCTAGATAACCCACTCAAACACTAACTTAATAAAATTTAATCAAACCACTCGAACTTTAGCTCACTATAAATCGAATGCAACTCTCATTTCATCAGAACACACACAAATTAAACCGATTCGATCATCACCTCTGTCTCGACCTGCAACTCATTCGAATCCCATCATATGAGTTCAAATACACAAAATTAACAGAGGGCTTTTGACCATTATCATCCTTGTGTTTAAAAGAATTTGAAACGGAGTTTAAGCGCGACTGAGGCCTTTGGTTCACTGGTAGTTCGGTGTGTGTATGTGTTGGAGGTCCCGGGTTCGAACCCGGCTACCTCCAACTATTTTTTTTAATGCCTTTTAAACCTCTAAAAATTTCAGAAAAATTCTTAAAAATTATAAAAATAAATCTTATAAACTTTTCTTATTTAAAATGTTACATAAATAATTTCTGTAAATTTATTTTAGTTAAAAACCTTAATAATATTTATAAAATATTATTTATAAATATTATAAATAATTATTTTTATAAAAATGGACACTATATCATGTTTAATTATGAAATAGTCCTGTAAATTGTAGAAATTATACATTTTATAATTTCACGATTATTTACAAACGTAATTTCTTATAAAATATACTTTAACAATTCTTTTAGATTAACAAATTATTATCGAATAAATCGAAATACAAGTAATTTCATTACTTGTCAAAACCCCAAATTCCATCTAAAACCCTAAATTCCATCTAAAATCCTAATTCACGTTTAATTGTTAAGCTTATTATTAATCTCGTAATAAATACGTTTTAGGTACCTTGTAAAGGAATTCGTTGAAATGACGATTGTTATTAATTCTTATTAATCATCCAATATATACTTAATCGCCATGTGAGTATTTCTATACCCATTTTATTATTTCACACACTTTGGGTGAAACATGTTACATTATAAACGTTGCACTTGTAAACACGTTGAATCTTGTAAACTTATGGCAATTTACTTGTGTGTTGTGATTAGTTGAATCTTGTAGCTACCATGTAATGTCGAATACATGTACAATCATTAACTATTGCTAGCCTGGCGACGTCATAGATCTATGGGCCTGACAAGTCTGCTTGGTTGATCCAAGTACACTTAGCTAATCGTATATACTTGTAAACGTTTGAGACTTGTAAAACTTTGTCAAGGTTTGATTGTGCATTCTGTCTTACATCCCTAGTTACCTTGTTCTCTAATTTACAACATGAATTGCCATCTTTATATACTTATGTATTCAAAACTATAGAATGCTCACCAACAATATGTTGACCTTTTATTTTTAACATATTTCAGGCAATAGCGTTATGTGGCTGTGAATAATCGTAACTCTCACACTTCGACGATTCCGCCGTCAAGGTTGGGGTGTGACAGATTGGTATCAGAGCCCATAACTATAGGGATTTAGGTTATTAGAAATGGTGACCTAAACTATAGCTTATGCATGCACCTTATAGTATTTTTATCTTGTAAATACATGGTTTGTATGTTACATAATGCTATGCCCTCTTATGTGCAATTTGAGGCCTTAGCATAGGATTGCCTAAACTTAGTTACTTGTCTCCCTAAACTCATCTTTGACTCTCCCCGAACATAAAATCACTCAATCTTATTCTCGACGACATGTGGAATCGTATACTTATACTTATGATCTGGATCTTTAGACGTATGTCTAATCTATACAAATCTCATCAAGGTTTTGATTTTATAAACCAAGGAAATTTGTGTGACACATAGACACCTGTATTCTGGATTTCCTGGCAAAAAGGCCTGAGGGCTAAGGCAAGCGTATTCGTATAAATCTCATTGTGAGACCCGTTACGCTACCTGGGGATTTCTGAGATGAGTGATAAATTATGGTCAAAATACACAAATCTCTAAGGCAAATGAGTCAACTTATCTTGACGTGTCCACGGTTCCAAATGGTAATGCGTTACCAAATGGAATCATTCCGTGTACCTTCCAAACTTTAGCTTGCCTTTGTCTAAACTACTATCCTTGTTACCCTCATTCCCGTAACTAACTCACTTTTTGTATGTCCAGCATGTCTCGTCAACTTGCAAGGCGTGGAAGTTCCAGCCGTAAGCTAGCCGCCAGTATTGCTCAAGAAATGGTTGCTGTCATCCCGAACATGGTGGCTGAACTCAGCAGCACCATGATTGCCAATATCGCAAACCACAACAACGGCCAAGGGGAAAATAGTGCAACCCAAGGCCGTAACAACCAAACTTGCACTTTCAAGCACTTTAGCTCTTGCAAGCCCACTAGTTTTAGTGGCAAGGAAGGAGCCACTGGTCTTCTTGAGTGGTTCGAAAGCATGGAAAACACCTTTGTCAATTGTGAGTGTCCCGAGGCACTCAAGGTTCGTTATGCAAGTAGTATGCTCCAACAAAGGGCACTTACGTGGTGGAATAGCAAGAAGAGGAATCGAGGAGCCGATGCTATTCTAGCACTTACTTGGGAAGAGTTCAAAAACATCGCCATCGCGAAGTTCTGCCCGAGAAGTGAACTGCAAAAGTTGGAGGAAGAGTTTTGGAACTTGAAGCAAGATGGTGGTGACCATTTGGCCTACTCAACTAGGCATCACGAGTTGAGTTAACTACTAACCCATATGGTCGACACTATCCCCCGCAACATTAAGAAGTTCATTAAGGGTGTACCAGCCCAAATTCAAGATGTTGTGATAGGCAGCCGACCCAAAACCTTGGAGGAAGCCATCACTATCACCGCTCAACTTACCGAGAATCATATTCGAGCGGGCACCATGTCTGTGAAGGGTGCAAAGAAGGTGGAAAAGACGGCTACTGAGGCCGTTAAGGAGACTAAAGTTGAACCGTCTCACAACAACAACAACAAGAAGCGTAAGTTTACACCGGCCCGCAACTATGCCGTGGCTGCACCCAAACCACCTCAAAGACAACATGTACCTGTCGCCGCACCTGTGGCACAAGCTCCCATGGCAAGAGCCTATGTTGGTCCCTACCCCATGTGTAATACATGCAAATACCATCATGCAAGCAACATTCCATATCGAGTCTGCTCGTTGTGTGGGAAATATGGACACCTGGTGGCTACCTGTCTTAGGGCACCAAACAACGCTGCAATGCTCAACAACCGGACCTGCTATAACTGTGGCGAGATTGGCCACATTCGTCTGCAATGTCCTCGCAATGCGGGCAACGCGCCACCAGCTCGTGGAAGGGCTTTCAATATCAACGCCAACCAAGCACAAGTCAGCAATGACATTGTGAATGGTACGACGTTAAACCCCGTTTAAATCATTTCTTGTATTATTGATATTTCCATCTTTGTATTCATCGTATCAATAATATAATTTTTACCAAACAGGTATGTATCTTGTGAATGATCATTATGCATCTGTATTATTTGATTCGGGTGCGGATAAGAGTTTCGTGTCGTTAGAATTCGAGGCCATACTTTCTAAATCACGTACTAATCTGAAAAGACCCTACACGATCGAAGTCGCCGATGGAAAACCTATTGTCATTGACGTCATAATACATGATTGCATCATAAGCCTTAACAAACACGAATTCTCCATTGATCTTATTCCTATGAAACTTGGAAGCTTCGACGTCATCATTGGTATGGATTGGCTAGCCAAACACCATGACAAGATTGTTTGTTTTGAGAAGTGTATCCGTATACCGTTACCATCTGGGGATACTTTGAAAGTGTTCAGCGAGAAACCATCCCAAGGACTCAAACTTATGTCTTGCATCAAGGCCCGCAAGTGCTTAAGTAAAAATTACACGGCATTCATGGCATATGTAGTTAATACGAAAGCCAAGGGTAAGGAATTGAAAGATATTCCTGTCGTGCGAGATTTTCCCGAGGTTTTTCCCGAAGATCTTAAGGGTTTACCACCCGTGCGAGAAGTTGAGTTCAAGATTGACTTAATCCCCGATGCAAACCCTGTGGCTAAATCACCTTATCGTCTTGCACCGTCCGAAATGCAAGAACTAGCTAGCCAACTACAGGAGTTAACTGATAAGGGTTTCATTCGCCCTAGTTCATCACCGTGGGGTGCACCTGTTTTGTTTGTGAAGAAGAAGGATGGTTCGTTCGCATGTGCATCGATTACCGTGAGCTTAACAAGCTTACCATCAAGAACCGCTACCCTCTCCCTCGAATCGATGATCTTTTTGACCAACTTCAAGGAGCAACACAATTCTCAAAGATCGATCTACGTTCTGGTTATCATTAATTACGTGTTCACGATGCTGATATTCCAAAGACCGCTTTTCGTACTCGATATGGACACTACGAGTTCATGGTTATGCCTTTTGGTTTGACCAATGCACCTGCCGTGTTCATGGATCTCATAAATCCCGTATGTAAACCGTATTTGGATAAGTTTGTGATCGTGTTCATTGATGACATTCTTATTTATTCCAAGACAAAAATCGATCACGAGACGCACTTGTGACAAGTTCTCGAACTTTTGAAGAAAGAACAACTATACGCCAAGTTTTCCAAGTGTGAATTCTGGCTAGAAGAGGTCCAATTCTTAGGGCATGTGGTGAATAGCGAGGGAATTCACGTCGATCCTGCAAAATCGAAGCCGTGAAAAATTGGTGTGTTCCCACGATGTAAGGCCCCGCTCACCGGGCACCTTACTGTTGGTTCTTCATCGCACGTATGACATACATTTAATACATGATCATAAAATACGCAGCGGAATTAATAAAATATACATTCTCATTCATTCATAAAAGTCATTACATCATTGACTCGATTACAAAATGCAGCTTCTCTACTTTGTCTCTCCTCATAGGATCATACAGCGACCTCTAGAGGAGATATTAAGTTCAAAAACATAAAAATTATATTTTTATACTAAAGAATATTCCTTAGGTAATTCCGTACATCGGAACCCTGACGGAATACTCTTGACACTCCCATGCAACATATTCGTTGCATGTGCTACGCGCACGCTTCCAATGCGTGGCGAACTTATCAAAATCTATAGGAGATTTCTTGAGTAATCTCGTTTATTCAGATCCTCAAGAAATCTCATAATGACATGCAACGTGATGTGTTGCGAATATTATGGACCCGCAACCATGACGTTGCAGCATTATCAACTGGAGAATGCCATCCCAAAAGAGCTGAGTAGTCGCCTCGTGCCATCCTCAGCAACACTACCTGCGAACTGGAAAACACATAAAAGTCAGCGTTGCTGAGTGAGTTCTAGTTTTATAATAAAACATACTTTCATTCTCATTAACTGCTCTTTCATACATGTGTTCACACATCATACGTACACGTAGATATATCATTATTATCCCATCATTCATTACTTACTTTCATTCGTGTACACTTCATCATTCTCATTTACTTTCATACATACATACTTCACGTACTTTCGTACGTACTTTACTTTCATTCTTACATTCATTACTTACGTTCGAACATTCATTACATTCATTCATACTTTCTTTACTTTCGTTCGAACGTTCATTACATTCGGTGACATGTACAATACCCCACTTTCATCATACATACTACTGGTGCTGGACCTGTGGTGGTTAGCCACGAACGTTGTGCACAAAGCTGATCCAGTCACCTGGGGTAAGTACATGTACCACTTATCTTTCACTTCACTACTAACATACGTTAGCCGAGTCTGTTGCAGCGCGCGACTGCTCACCTCAGTGACAATCTTATGATTGCCTGCTAACCGAGTCTCTTGCAACACGAAGTTGCTCACCTCATTATCAATCTCAATGATTGACCCGATGTACATCCTTCGGGGTAGCTAACCCGTACACCGTTGAGCTAACACCTGCCAGGGGTGTGCACCTCCTTCACTTGCTTGCAAGCCTTTCTTACTTTCTTTCATTAATGCATGCATTCATTCATCATGTTCCTTCTTTCATTATCTTTCACTTTACGTTTTTAATACATTCGTTTCTTTCGTTCATTCATTCACGTAAAGTTATTAAAGATAAGACACATATACATAAGGAACATACATACTTACATATCATCAGTATTCACCATCTATCATGGCAACATCATACTAACATACATACATCATACATACACTTCTACATTCACTCACATCAGCCCTGTCCGGGCGACTGAACTACCACCAGTCGCATGTCCTCCATGCGACTGGGTCATGCGATTGGGCTACTCATGCGAATGGGTACTCAAACGTGCGATTGAACTTCCTTCCGTACGACTAGACATTCTGCGACTGGGTTATATGCGACTAACTCTTAACGTGCGACTGAACTACTCTGCGATTGAGCTTATGCGACCGAAACCCTCTGTCGCATCACCTATCGTGCGATTGAGACTCAATCGGACGTCTGAGTCTCAGTCGGGCGATTGGACATCAACTATTACTCATCCGGCCGAATGGCCCTTCAGTCGCATAACCCTAACTGGGCAGCGACTGGAGTTCTTCATGAACAGCAGTCGCGAACCCCCGCACCCAAACTCGTCTTAAACCCATTTTTAGCCCAAATCGACCCTCCCTAGCCTCAGGGATTCATACTAGGACATCATACAAGCATATACAAGTCAGCGTTGCTGAGTGAGTTCTAGTTTTATAATAAAACATACTTTCATTCTCATTAACTGTTCTTCCATACATGTGTTCACACATCATACGTACACGTAGATAATATGTTATTATCTCATCATTCATTACTTACTTTCATTCGTGTACACTTCATCATTCTCGTTTACTTTCATACATACATACTTTACATACTTTCGTACGTACTTTACTTTCATTCATACATTCGTTACTTACGTTCGAACATTCATTACATTCATTCATACTTTCATTACTTTCGTTCGAACGTTCTTTACATTCAGTGACATGTACTATACCCCACTTTCATCATACATACTACTGGTGCTGGACCTGTGGTGGTTAGCCACGAACGTTGTGCACAAATGCTGATCCAGTCACCTGGGGTAGGTACATGCTCCACTTAACTTTCCACTTTCATTCGTCGAGCATGCAAATCTCTAAGGGTCACTTCTCATCTCCGCCCTCATGGTTCCAACCCATGAGCCGACAAAGCATATCGTATCCGTCTGGTGCCCCTATGGCTCTCAGTCCATAGGCCGACACCTGGTGCCCCTATGGCTCTCAGTCCATAGACCGACACCTGGTTGCCCCTATGGCTCTCTGTCCATAGACCGACAACCTCGTTGCCCCTATGGCTCTCTGTCCATAGACCGACAACGTCGTTGCCCCTATGGCTCTCTGTCCATAAACCGACAACGCCTCATGTGGGGTCACGTTAACCCCGTGAGTGATCGTCACCACTCCTGCTGTAACAACCATCCCGTGACAGGTCACAAAGACACTGCCCCGTTGCTCCTAAGGCAACTATGGCTCACTGTCCATAATCTACCATAGGGCTCGTAATAGGCCTAGTTACTAGAACCAGGCACCATTTCCAAGACTTCTTAACCGTCAAATCCATCTCGTGCCCCTTAGACCATGCAAGACTTTCTTACGTTCATTAATTAATTAATTAATTAATGCATGCATTCATTCATTCATCATGTTCCTCTTTCATTATCTTTCACTTTACGTTCTTATTACATTCGTTTCATTCTTTCATTCATTCACGTAAAGTTATTAAAAGATAAGACACATCTACATAGGGAACATAAATACTTACATATCATCAGTATTCATCATCTATCATGGCAACATCATACTAACGTACATACATTATACATACACTTCTACATTCACTCACATCAGCCCTATTCGGGCGACTGAACTACCACCAGTCGCATGTCCTCCATGCGACTGGGTAATGCGATTGGGCTACTCATGCGAATGGGTACTCAAACGTGCGATTGAACTTCCTTCCGTGCGACTAGACACTCTGCGACTGGGTTATATGCGACTAACTCTTAACCGTGCGACTGAACTACTCTGCGATTGAGCTTATGCGACCGAAACCCTCTGTCGCATCACCTATCGTGCGATTGAGACTCAATCGGGCGTCTGAGTCTCAGTCGGGCGATTGGACATCATCTATTACTCATTCGGCCGAATGGCCCTTCAGTCGCATAACCCTAACTGGGCAGCGACTGGAGTTCTTCATGAACAGCAGTCGCGAAACCCCCGTACCCCCAGTCACCATAAACCCATTTTCAGCCCAATGCAACCCTCCCAAGCCTTAGGGATTCCTACTAGGACCCCATACAAGCATATACTAGTCCTAATTCATACCATAAACACAATACTCAAGATTTACCCAAATGGGTCAAACTTTCACTATTTCAAAACTAGGGTTTTAATGTGTTTCCAGCCCCAAAATCGTTAGAAAACATGTAAATGAGGGGCTCTAGAACTCACCTTAACAGGTAGAAGTTGATGAGCTTCGATTTAACTTGCTTCTCGACAATCGGTCAGCACTTTCCCTCTTTCTTCTCTGCTCTCTGTCGCCCTCTGCTCCCTCCCCGACTGAAAAATGGGAGGAGAGTGGAGCTGCTCCCCCTTTTATACCCACAGCTCAGTCGCGTCTGGTCCAGGGGCGACTGGACCTTCAGTCGCATGAACACCATGCGATTGGACCCCCAGTCGCACGTGTTCCATGCGGCTCGTCTTTCATTCGGGCGGTTGAACTCCAATCGTGCGGTTGAGCTTCAATCGGCCGAATAGCCATGCGGTTGACCTCCAGTCGCATAAATCACAGGCGACTGAGGCTCAGTCGCACAACCTACCAAAAGTCAAACTTTCGGGTGTTACAAGTCCACCCCCCTTAAACGGGTTTCGTCCCCGAAACCTGTTGTTCCTTAAACCCTCACGGGCCATACTGTCCCATTCCTTTTCCAGTCCATCACTTGGAACTCTATTGCTCCACATCGTTTATCAATGTTCGACTTCTGGTCTATCTTGGACTATCACCGTCGGTAACCCATGCATACTGATCAATGTTCATTTGACCAGCACCTGCGACTTCAAACATGCCATGTAGAACACAGTTACTACAATTAAAAGGAACATCACAGTATTCGAGCAAAGGCTCGGCGTCATAATCATTGTGCTTCAGAGCGTCACTGAGAACCTTCAACCTTAATGCTTGAAGAACAAGGCCTTCAACTTGGGTAAAGTTGCTGCTTACCCCAGGCCCTTGTTTGATGTTCTTTATGTATGAATAATGACCCTCTTATGAATCCAACGACTGATGAAAAGACTTTCATTAATCGTGCTATGTGTTGTTCCAATTATAGCTGCACTGAGATCGGTTTCTCTCAAGTTCCTTGCAGGTACACTTTGATTGAAAGGCAAATCGACTACTTTCATGCCCAAACCAAATTTATATTTTTCTTTCGCTCCCGACCTTCCATTCTACTTGTTTGCTACAACGTCGAAACTATGCGTACGTTATCGTTCGATGAACCAATCACAAGCTGAAACCGTCCCACAGACAACAGGTGACACAACTTTCTCAATTGCTTTGCTCAATCTTCTAGGGCACTTGGTAACCTAGTGAATTCATTAATAGCAATCCCTACATCGAATGGCTCGTCGACGTTCCTTCTCCTATCATGCAACTCACAACAGTAGGCAGTAGGAACGAACTACTACTAAGCCTGTCGTTCAGTCGGAGTCCGCTCTACCCTCCCCTTGGCTATGGAAAAAGCTGTTGCCTTTGCCCTCTGTTACCCTTCCTCGCACCGGGGCTTCTCGCTTTTGACCCCTTACACTCCCTGCTCAGATGTCCAGTCTCACCGCAATCGTAGCACTTAATCACGTGGCAATCCCTTGCCCTATGACCTTCCTTCCTACACTAACAACAGACGTTCAGTCCCTATTTGCACTTTCCTTCGTGATCTCTACTACCCTTCCCGCATTCCTCACCCTTTCTTGTTATCCTCTCGCGATCATTGACCTTCATCACCTTACCTTCTGCCACCATTCCACCATCACTATCTCGCCTTCCTTTCCCTTCTTAGCATAAGCTCGCTCCTCCGCTTCGCCCGATATCACCATCACCTCCCACTCGTCGTACAACCTTCCCGTAGATTTACCGCTGACCTGAACGTGCTTGGCCGGGTAGTGATCATGTGCCTACGGATGTCCTCCGGCAAGCCCTTCATGTACCTCTTGATTTTCCGCGAGAGAGGTGTACCCTGATCCGGCACCAGCCATGCCATCTCGTTGAATTTGGTGGGGTACTGGTGATGCTTCATCGTCCCCACTTCCAACTACAGGAACTCCCTTTCAACCTTATTCATCTCACGGTGGGGACAAAACTCCTCAATCACCAACCCTTTCAACTCTGGCCATCCCATCCTCCCGGTAGCCCGACTACCCTAAACTTGGACTATGTTGTCCCTTCCCGCAAAAAGCAGAGTCGACGAAAGAGTGAGCGGCAACTTCACTTTCTGATCCTCCCGGCACCCGCTGATATTTAGCACAGCTTCCATTTCCCTCACCCCCCGGTGAGTAGCAGCAGCGGTGCCGTCACCATCAAAAGTCGAAGACTTGCATCGTTTCACCCGAAGGCCTACTCCCTTCTCTGCCTCTCACCATTTCTAACAGTGTTCATCACCTCGGTCACTACAGACGGTAGGATCGTCTGCATGGTCTGGTACACTTCTTCCGCAACCGCCTCTGAGTTTACTCTCGGAATTGTCGTGACCCGATTCCCATAAACAGTTACCGAACTCACGTCAGGCGCTATCCTCGAATCATCTCCTCGCGACACACTATATTTGCCCTCGAAGTCCACCAACCCATCCATTCCAAGAACCCATTCGAGATCACCTAAGGTTATCACAAGTAGTCTAACCGGGTATCCATGACCTTCTAACTCCACCTCGTGGTCTCCTATCATCTCAGAAGTCCTGTTGGACCTACCTTGACGGTTTCTACATCGAAGCGCTCATCAATACTCCCACTCTCAATAGGCAACTTAGCACAGAAAATAACAGAAACAAAACTCTTTCTAGCTCCGGAACCAAACAACACACAGAAGACAATGTTTGATTACTAAATACGTACCTGTCACGATATCGGGGCCCATCCTAGCCTGTCCCGGCATTCCGTGAAGGCCCTGCGCCCTCTGCCCTTGGCTTCTTGCAATCCCTGCTTATGTGACCCCTTCCCCTGCAGTTGTAGCACCGTACCACCCTACACTCTCTGGCCACATGACCACGCTTCCCGCATTTGAAACAGTCATTGGTCCCCCATCTACATTCCCCAAGGTGTTCTCTGGAACACTTATCACACTTCCTCGTCCTAGCACCAGACGAAGCTACACTCCGGTCCTCCGTCCTCGCAACCTTTTGTTGTGGGTGGCCCAGTCATGTCCAACCGCTTTCTGTGCCAGTTCTTGTCGTCGCTATCTTTCGTGCTCTCTTCAATAGCAGTTGTCTCTTTCACCGCCCTAATTACCTCAGTCACCATGGACGGCAGAATTGCCTGTAAGGCCTGTTGAACTCCCTCAACAACAGCCTCTTTCATGGCGATCCTCAAACTAGTGCCATCATCACTGCCCTCCAGCTGAGGGGCCTTAGGCTCTTCAAGTGCCATTTCAGCCGCCCTAGCCATGTTTCTCGTGACACACGGTTCAGCTCTACGTTCACCACAATCCTTATCTGGCAAAACCTTAGAAGGTTTACCGCTAGCCATCTTTTGACACACACTGAAAGATTCAAACACCAACACAGTCATTCAAGGGATTAGCTCAGTTTATGTTAAGTACAGTAAGTCCCTAATTACAGTGGCCAGTTGTGATTAGCCACTTACTCTACTCTTCGTACCCGAGCATCACCTATCCTGACTACATTAGTATCTCAGTCTAACAGTACACATAACTCACATCACATGCGCACATAATAACCAGTTAATCTTTAGGAAAATACCTGATGGCACGCGACTACTCAGATGGCATCCTCATTCTCTCTGTCCCATTCTCAGTTTAAGTTTAGGTTTATTATAAAAATTTGCCCATTTTACTTAAACTTTTGCTCTGATACCAACTTGTAAGGCCCCGCTCACCGGGCACCTTACTGTTGGTCATCATCACACGTAAAACTTACATTTGATACATGATCATAAAATACGCAGCGGAATTAATAAAACATGCATTCACATTTCATCATAAAAGCTTTTATATCATTGTCTTGGTTACAAAATACAAGCTTTTCCTTACATTGCCTAACTATTCTATGATTGCTGCTGATGCGTAAGAAAACGAGAACAATCTCGTTTATTCGAATCCTCAGCAATCATAGGGTCATACAGCGACCTCTACCGAAAGAAAATAATAAAAAGAAAATATATTCTTCTTCATAAAGAAGATATTAAATTCAAACATATATTTTTCTTTCATAAACAAGATTTCTTAAATAATCATGTTTATCAGGATCATCAAGAAATCTTGCACTTGCATGCAACATGATGTGTTGCGCGCATTAAGGGCCCACAACACATGATGTGGCAGCATAATCAAAAAGTGAATGCCATCCCAAAAGAGCTGAGTAGTCGCCTCGTGCCATCCTCAGCAACACTACCTGCGAACTGGAAAACACATAAAAGTCAGCGTTGCTGAGTGAGTTCTAGTTTTATAATAAAACATACTTTCATTCTCATTAACTGTTCTTCCATACATGTGTTCACACATCATACGTACACATAGATAATATTGTTATTATCTCATCATTCATTACTTACTTTCATTCATGTACACTTCATCATTCTCGTTTACTTTCATACATACATACTTTACATACTTTCGTACGTACTTTACTTTCATTCATACATTCGTTACTTACGTTCGAACATTCATTACATTCATTCATACTTTCATTACTTTCGTTCGAACGTTCTTTACATTCAGTGACATGTACTATACCCCACTTTCATCATACATACTACTGGTGCTGGACCTGTGGTGGTTAGCCACGAACGTTGTGCACAAATGCTGATCCAGTCACCTGGGGTAGGTACATGCTCCACTTAACTTTCCACTTTCATTCGTCGAGCATGCAAATCTCTAAGGGTCACTTCTCATCTCCGCCCTCATGGTTCCAACCCATGAGCCGACAAAGCATATCGTATCCGTCTGGTGCCCCTATGGCTCTCAGTCCATAGGCCGACACCTGGTGCCCCTATGGCTCTCAGTCCATAGACCGACACCTGGTTGCCCCTATGGCTCTCTGTCCATAGACCGACAACCTCGTTGCCCCTATGGCTCTCTGTCCATAGACCGACAACGTCGTTGCCCCTATGGCTCTCTGTCCATAAACCGACAACGCCTCATGTGGGGTCACGTTAACCCCGTGAGTGATCGTCACCACTCCTGCTGTAACAACCATCCCGTGACAGGTCACAAAGACACTGCCCCGTTGCTCCTAAGGCAACTATGGCTCACTGTCCATAATCTACCATAGGGCTCGTAATAGGCCTAGTTACTAGAACCAGGCACCATTTCCAAGACTTCTTAACCATCAAATCCATCTCGTGCCCCTTAGACCATGCAAGACTTTCTTACGTTCATTAATTAATTAATTAATTAATGCATGCATTCATTCATTCATCATGTTCCTCTTTCATTATCTTTCACTTTATGTTCTTATTACATTCGTTTCATTCTTTCATTCATTCACGTAAAGTTATTAAAAGATAAGACACATCTACATAGGGAACATAAATACTTACATATCATCAGTATTCATCATCTATCATGGCAACATCATACTAACGTACATACATTATACATACACTTCTACATTCACTCACATCAGCCCTATTCGGGCGACTGAACTACCACCAGTCGCATGTCCTCCATGCGACTGGGTAATGCGATTGGGCTACTCATGCGAATGGGTACTCAAACGTGCGATTGAACTTCCTTCCGTGCGACTAGACACTCTGCGACTGGGTTATATGCGACTAACTCTTAACCGTGCGACTGAACTACTCTGCGATTGAGCTTATGCGACCGAAACCCTCTGTCGCATCACCTATCGTGCGATTGAGACTCAATCGGGCGTCTGAGTCTCAGTCGGGCGATTGGACATCATCTATTACTCATTCGGCCGAATGGCCCTTCAGTCGCATAACCCTAACTGGGCAGCGACTGGAGTTCTTCATGAACAGTAGTCGTGAAACCCCCGTACCCCAGTCACCATAAACCCATTTTCAGCCCAATGCAACCCTCCCAAGCCTTAGGGATTCCTACTAGGACCCCATACAAGCATATACTAGTCCTAATTCATACCATAAACACAATACTCAAGATTTACCCAAATGGGTCAAACTTTCACTATTTCAAAACTAGGGTTTTAATGTGTTTCCAGCCCCAAAATCGTTAGAAAACATGTAAATGAGGGGCTCTAGAACTCACCTTAACAGGTAGAAGTTGATGAGCTTCGATTTAACTTGCTTCTCGACAATCGGTCAGCACTTTCCCTCTTTCTTCTCTGCTCTCTGTCGCCCTCTGCTCCCTCCCCGACTGAAAAATGGGAGGAGAGTGGAGCTGCTCCCCTTTTATACCCACAGCTCAGTCGCGTCTGGTCCAGGGGCGACTGGACCTTCAGTCGCATGAACACCATGCGATTGGACCCCCAGTCGCACGTGTTCCATGCGGCTCGTCTTTCATTCGGGCGGTTGAACTCCAATCGTGCGGTTGAGCTTCAATCGGCCGAATAGCCATGCGGTTGACCTCCAGTCGCATAAATCACAGGCGACTGAGGCTCAGTCGCACAACCTACCAAAAGTCAAACTTTCGGGTGTTACAACTAGCTATCCTCTTTGATTATGTTCACCTGAAAAGATATGCTCAAAAATGTCAACACATGATGTTAGTGAGTTCCGCAGGTTTAAATTTAAAACATGTAATTGATGCTGTATAGATTTTGATATGGAATCATACTGCAAGCACAAACCACATAACATGTGTTTAAAGACAACCAAACCTAATGACGTTATGCATATAAATCTGACGGATATATTCACCCTTGGCCGGATTGCTAGCAGCTGTGTTGGTAACTCGCAAGTTAACCAATCGTCGAAGGGTGGAGGTGTCAACCCAGTAGTACTACCAATACCTAACCGTTGGTTCCCAAACCCGGGAATTAATGGTTGTATGAGTGTTCCCAAAATAACACCATGTATGCATGCAAAACAGTATCACGTTGATTCCAAGTATGAAAACAGAATATACAGTGTACAGCATTGAAAACGGTGAGCATACTTTTCCCCCATTGATTGAAAACATTGTAAACTTGTATAAACATAAAAAGGGGCCACGAAACTCACCTTGAATTGATGTATTGCATAAAGACTTCACAGAATCAAGCAATGCACGATCAAACACGTTCAACACCTAATATTGATTATAACTAAGCCTTTAAAACATATTCAGCGCGAATAGATGTGTTTGATTGAATTCGAGTCGGTTCGGTTTGACTCGTACACGATTAGATTTATACATTTGAGTTTGATTATAATTTTGTGTTTTATATACTAAATTTAATTAATTAAGTATATTTTATAACTTATGGTTATTTTTGTAAATAATATGTGAAATTATATGTTATATAATTTCTATAATTTTCAAAGTTATAATTACCTACGATTTGGTGTCTATTTTTATAAAAATGATTATTTAAAATATTTACAAATAATATTTTATGAATATTTTTAAGGTTTTTAAACAAAATAAATTTTCAGGAAATAATTTTATAAGTTTTAAAATAAGAACAGTTTATAAAATTTATTTTTATGATTTTTAGAAATTTTTGTATAATTTTTAGAAGCTCAAAAGGCTTTAAAAAAATAGTTGCAGTGGCCCGGGGTTGAACCCGGGACCTCTCGGGTGGGAAACATGTGCTTAACCGGTGAACCAAAGGCCTAAGCCGCGACTAAACTCAGTTTTAATTGTTTTTAAACATAGCTTCCCAGTTTCCCCCAAATCCGTATAAACCCTAGAATGGGTTCGATTAAATTGAACCTCGAAACGACATGGGATTCTGTAATTAACATGGGGCTTTGATTCCCCATGTTAAATCGAGTAGAATGGTGCATTTAATTACCTGATTTGATTCGTTTTGATGGTATGAATCAGATAAGAACAAGCCGCGGCAAAGGAAGAATCGAATGAGGATCAAACACTGATGAAAATCCAATTGTTTGCACAGGAAGCTTCGAATGAGGCTTATAATCAATAGCCCTATGCTAATTTCAAAAGATAATGCTCGGAGGTTGGTGATTGATGAGTTGCAGGTTCGATGAACGGAAGAATTCGAATTCGGTGTGAGTGTGTGTTTCAGAATGAATTACCAATTGTATTCGATTCATAGCCTGATAGTGTTCGAGTTGATTGAGTTAATTTGTCTGTGACCGTGTTTGAGTGGACAATCTAGCCGTTTGAAACGGTCGGGAATAAAGTGGAAAGATTTTTTACCGTTAATTTAACGTTACAACACGTTTTAGGATTGCATTGTGTTCGATTCTGGTCCACTAAACGATTCGGGGTAATTTGGGTAATTAAAATCGAGTTTTTAATCGGTTTTTGGTGGTCGTCGGCGTTTGGCCGGACTTCGGCCGAAGTTTGGCCGGAATTTCGAAAGGGGCGGGGGTTGGGTTTGTAAATTCAGGAGTTACAGATTTGGTCCCTGTGGTTTTATCATTTGTTATTTTATGTTATAAAATCAATTTTTAAGTTTCAAAAATGACCAATTGCCCCCTGGACTTCATTGTTATTATTATTATTATTTTATTTTTATCATTATGTTTATTATTGTTATTATTGTTATGATTATTATATATATATATATATTTGGTAATTATTGGAACGTTTTGAACTTAATTGTTTATAAAAGTACGGGATGTTACAGTCTCCCCTGCTTTAGGAAATTTCGTCCCGAAATTAAGAATGAACTTAAACGAACAAGAGAGTTTAAATGGGTAAATGTACGAACGGACAGTGATACACGTTTGATCATAGATACGGTGTTCCACTTTAGGGAATCCTTCAAGTCTCTTGATATAATATATACCAACTTGAACTCTTCCAGTGGAATACGAGGCGTTTTGAGAGGCAAACATTGGAAATGATGACGAGTTACCATGGTATGTTAGACTTATAAATCACCACTTACAGAATATAATTTCGTGGTAAGGTGATGTCTAGAAATCAAGGTGAGACCAACAATGATGAGAAAGGTTATCCGTCGGAATTTAAGAATCCCAACGTTAACATAGGAAACGACCTTAACGCATATCTTGTGAGTATGTATTTCTCCTTTGACCAACCATCGGTCTAAGAACAATACGCTATGCGAAGATCTTGGAATGAGTTCACGACGATGGTTATGTATATTATTAAAACAGAGGATGAATCAATCATTCGAAATAACGATCGATGTTTTAATGTCATACCATGGTACACGGATACTTGAAATAGATGCAGGTTAATTTCTCGACGTTGTGAGATTATGGGTTTGCTATTGCCTAAAGATTACTCTGAACCTTTCCTTGGTGGGTAAACTTGATAGCATTGCTGATCATGTGGGTGAGAATTTGTCTAATCCGTGAAACATCACCAATAACCTCCACTGGGACACCACCTCTTCTTGGCCTAAATTTTGTGGCCTCCAACCTCATAACTCCTGACTCAACTTTGGAAAAGTCGAGGATGTCACTAATAAGTTGAAGGACTAGATCGCCAACATGACACTCAAAAGTTTTTTTTTCTGATCTTTATCAAGTTTTGTTGTTGATAGCATTCTGCTATGCTAACGATCCCTGATAATGGAGATCTTATCTCGTGTGACATGGTTGCTAGCATTTGTTTTGCTCTCATCGTTTCCTCTGTAATATGAATAGTTTTATTAAGTTCTGTCTGTTTGGCCTTCTGCACAGCTATTTCTTCCCTTAGTTTTGCCATATTTTCTCTCTTTTTCACCTGATCAGCGATTTCCATGCCCATGTAATTAACACCAATTTTCTCCCCATCTTTGCTGAACACGGGTTCAACATATATTAAGAATGTTTTGGCTCCAAATAACTCAGTCTCAAAAGTAATTCCTCTCTTTGCTGGTAACTCTCTTCAGAACTTCTCTTTTAAAGTCTTGTTGTTCAAATTCAAGATAGAATTTTAATGATCTCCAAGGTTAAGGATTCAAAAGCGGTTCAAGGAGTGACGCGAATAATAGGAAAGGTATTTGTAAACATGTTTTGCAAGGTAGCAATATCTAAGTAAGTTTACATACGCAGTTCAACGGACCATGAGTTCAGCTGAGAACATTTATATGACTAGAAAGTCATGTTCATAAGTTGATAATATCTTCAGCAGGGGGATTGTTTAGGAAGGCTACCATCGCACAATCACGTTTTGATGATAACTCAAAATGAAAGTCGATAGATAAGGAATAAATGTTTCCATATAGTCAGGTTAAAATATGAGGATAAAAGGAGGGAAATCGATTTAAGAAATTTAAGTGCTCCAAGCTTGGAATCCAAATCAACTTAATACGATCGGGTTTCCTTTCAGGTTCGGAGATCATGCTTTGGCTTGATAGGTCGAATCACCAACATCGGTTCACCCTTCAAGTTACTTCATGCTTCTCGTTACTTGATTACAACCATGGTAAGTTGAAGATCAAGAATTGAGATTAGTCATCAAAGTACGGAATTCATGCTTATCTTGATAATAACAAGAAAACAATCGAAGGTTGACATTCGTCACCAAAATACGGGTTTCAATCCTATTTTGGTGGGATCATGTCATTTGTGAAATGTAAGTTTCAATGAGAATAATTGAAGTCAATCCTCAAGATAAGGAAGTCACCCTAATCCAGAGGATGAAATTTCACAAAACAAACAAATGGGAAACCATTTATCGAAATAGAGATTCATCAAGTAGGGGAATCTCCCCTGCTTTGATGAGTTAGAATCATTTAGGATATACGAGTGTTCTTAGTCATTGGTTGACTTGGAAACTCTTGCATTTCCCAAGGTGCGAGCAGTATGAAATTTGACTTAACGACGAAAGGAAAATTAATATCAATTAGGAATTTGGAAAATTTGAAGTTACATCAGTGTAACAAAGGAAAAATCATGCTTACAAGCTTAGGATTGAAGTTCGAGATAGCAGAATTTGTTATGATGGTGTTCAAGTCTTGAATAATTTAAATCAGGAAGATGAAATCAAGGACAAGAATGATTCGACATTATAATGAGATGTGAACATTTGATTCACAATCGAAGGGAATACATGGACTTCTCAAGATATGAGGTCAGCCATAACCTTATTGAAGACATGCGTACTTATAAGTGGTAACAAAGTTATAATTAGTTTATTCGATTATTGAGGTGAGTGGCCACTTATAATATAAATATTCAATTAACAAAGTATCCCGAGATGTAGGAATTCCACCTACAGCATTGCATGTTCTTAATTATAGTACATATTCTTAAGAGGATTTGAGAACCGTAAGTAACGGTTTAAAGTTTTGAAGACCATTCGGTGTTTAGGAAAGTGTTCTTGATACTTTCGAACCACTGTAGTAATCCGGTAGCTCCTTCGGTTCCACTGAACTTAGTGGGGTTGCAAGAACTGAAATACTTGCAGGTACAAGCACGTGGAGGGTTAGGACAAATAGAGATTTGAGCAGGGTTCACGTCTTGATTCAGATGATTTAGGAGGATTGGTATACCTCACGTGCTATAATAGTAACAATCTTACGGCTAGAGTTTCCAAATCAGGGTATGTTTTGACGAGTAGACATTTTGAGATATCATTAAGATATTTATGAGATTTGGGTAATATGAGCTATACAACATGGAAACAACCATCGGGAATTTGGCATAATAACAATGAGATGTTCCAAGTGTAATCGTTTGATTCATAAATTAAAGCGAGTACGTTGACTAACCAAAGTTTTAAGTCAACCACATCTTTGTTGGAAACATGCGTACCTATAAGCAGATACTCATCCCACTCTTCCAACATTGTATGTATTTATTGGTGAGGCACAATCCTTGATGAGATTTTGAAAGCCACGGGTAACAATTCAAAGTTTATTTTGATAACCATTTGATTTAGGCACACAATGCCTTAGAATATGATTTAAGATTTGTGTGTGCTTCGATAGGAATCAAAGTATAAAAATAATCACATATGGTTCCACTCATCAAGTTTCAATAATCCATGCTTTGGTCCATCAAGATCATTATGTAGCCTAGTTTAAGCACATTCTTAATATACGGTGATGTTTATATATAGGGTTCCCCGCAGCGTTCCACCACATCCACGATATACTTTGAATAATACTTAAACTAGTTACATAACATCTTAATTTTCCTTAGCTATCATTCCAAAGAATAACTTAACATAAGTTTGATGTGAGCTACCGCAACTTATGTATAGGCGGTTTTACTAGTATATAAATGGCTACAGACAAACCTATACATCGGTTCCACATGGGAATTGATGACTGTAGAGAAAACATTCCCAAAGTGTAAATAATTTAATGTGACGTAGCAAGATTCACAAAGCGTATACGTATAGTTTACAACCAAACCAATCCATGCCTCAGTCAATCGGGATCATCACGTAACCCAGTTTAAAACACATTCTTGGTATACCAAGGATGCTTATATATAGGGTTCCCGCAGCGTTCCCACCACATCCGTGGCATGCCTAGAACGATGTCTAAACCAGTTACGTGACATCCGTTTATCCTTAGCATAATCTTAAAGAATAACGTATAGTATGTGTAGAGAGTATCATTACTCCTCTACATTTATGTATTCCACTTTCATCCTAAGCATTAATCAGTAGTTACTGAAATGCTAAGTGGAGAAATGTCTCATAAGGTCAATATTATGATTGGAAATACTATGAAGGCTCTAAGTAGGACAGGACTTGAGTAAATGTTGATAATGTTTGATTACCTTTAAAAGGACTTATAATGTTTGATTGCCTTCAACAAGGACTTACTAGAATTATGACCCTATCACCCTAGGGTATAGAATAGAAACATGTGATACTCATGATCGTTACCTCATGGTAAGATTAACCAGACTTCTCATGCATGGTGAATTGCAATTACGTGTGCACCCGTAATGGTAATTTACCTTGCATGATCACCCTTAGCTTCACTTACCCCAAGCTAACATCATAGTATTATTTAGATTCATCAAACACAAATAATGTATTGTCCTTATGTCCATGAGCCAGTATTCCAATAATAGCATGTAATAGCAAATAAGCACATAAGCACATTATGTCTAATGATAACTGCATATTCGTCACATTTTCAGAATTTCAGTCATAACCTTGATAAGGTCGGATTCAATATCAGAGATCGACGCTACGCGTGATCACCGAAGTTCCCTAATAATATGATGTCGTACAAGCGTCTAGTTTGTACTTTTCCTTTTCAGTACTTGTAACAGTTAGAACACTTAACATTTGTAAGAGGATGTCAGCTGTTTGACATCTAGTATCAAAGTATCCCATGGAGAAAGACTAAGAGTATTAATGTCTTTCTCAGGATGTTCAAATAATATGTGTATATGTATAAAGTCAAGTATGTAGGAACATACTTGTATATTATCAGGTATATAGGAATATACCTGTATATTAAGTTCATAGACTTAATATACTTGACCCATTTGCCTTGTAGATTTGTGTATTGACCATAGTTTATCATTCATCCCAGAAATCCCCAGGTAGCGTAACGGGTCTCGCAATAAGATTTATACGAATACGCTTGCCTTAGCCGAAGGCTTTTTGCCAGAAAATCTAGAATACAGGTGTCTATGTGTCACACAAATCATGAAAGACATTTAGGTAAAATCAAATACACACAATTCCTAGCATGCATTCTATATGAAGGTTCTTAGGTTATGGTCTAGGTCGAATTCTCCACCTAATTCTCTATAACCAAGGCTCTGATACCAATCTGTCACACCCTCGCTTAGAGCGGAAACACGAGGATGCGACGGACGGGATCGTCATAACACTTGGTATAAATACAGAGATGTAATACATGCAAACTTCTCGTGTCATGACGTCCCCCGACACAATGGTGACTTGTGTCGTGGTTAGTCAGTTCCATGACTATCATAGTCTTATTGATTTTAAATCCAAAATACACATAGTTCACAAATAAATACAAATGGTATACATTAAAAATACAAAACTAATGAAATCCTGAGGGTCTCTGCTAAGGCATCAGCACTAGCTATCCTCTTTGATTATGTTCACCTGAAAAGATATGCTCAAAAATGTCAACACATAATGTTGGTGAGTTCCACAGGTTTAAATTTAAAACATGTAATTGATGCTGTATAGATTTTGATATAGAATCATACTGCAAGCACAAACCACATAACATGTGTTTAAAGACAACCAAACCTAATGACGTTATGCATATAAATCTGACGGAATATATTCACCCTTGGCCGGATTGCTGGCAGCTGTGTTGGTAACTCGCAAGTTAACCAATCGTCGAAGGGTGGGGGTGTCAACCAGTAGTACTACCAATACCTAACCGTTGGTTCCCAAACCCGGGAATTAATGGTTGTATGAGTGTTCCCAAAAATAACACCATGTATGCATGCAAAACAGTATCACGTTGATTCCAAGTATGAAACAGAATATACAGTGTACAGCATTGAAAACGGGTGAGCATACTTTTCCCCCATTGATTGAAAACATTGTAAACTTGTATAAACATAAAAAGGGGTCACGAAACTCACCTTGAATTGATGTATTGCATAAAGACTTCACAGAATCAAGCAATGCACGATCAAACACGCTCAACACCTAATATTGATTATAACTAAGCATTTAAAACATATTCAGCGCGAATAGATGTGTTTGATTGAATTCGAGTCGGTTCGGTTTGACTCGTACACGATTAGATTTATACATTTGAGTTTGATTATAATTTTGTGTTTTATATACTAAATTTAATTAATTAAGTATATTTATAACTTATGGTTATTTTTGTAAATAATATGTGAAATTATATGTTATATAATTTTTATAATTTTCAAAGTTATAATTACCTACGATTGGTGTCTATTTTTATAAAAATGATTATTTAAAATATTTACAAATAATATTTATGAATATTTTTAAGGTTTTAAACAAATAAATTTTCAGGAAATAATTTTATAAGTTTTAAAATAAGAACAGTTTATAAAATTTATTTTTATGATTTTTAGAAATTTTTGTATAATTTTTAGAAGCTCAAAAGGCTTTAAAAAAAATAGTGCAGTGGCCCGGGGTCGAACCCGGGACCTCTCGGGTGGGAAACATGTGCTTAACCGGTGAACCAAAGGCCTAAGCCGCGACTAAACTCAGTTTTAATTGTTTTTAAACATAGCTTCCCAGTTTCCCCCAAATCCGTATAAAACCCTAGAATGGGTTCGATTAAATTGAACCTCGAAACGACATGGGATTCTGTAATTAACATGGGGCTTTGATTCCCCATGTTAAATCGAGTAGAATGGTGCATTTAATTACCTGATTTGATTCGTTTTGATGGTATGAATCAGATAAGAACAAGCCGCGGCAAAGGAAGAATCGAACGAGGATCAAACACTGATGAAAATCCAATTGTTTGCACAGGAAGCTTCGAACGAGGCTTATAATCAATAGCCCTATGCTAATTTCAGAAGATAAGGCTCGGAGGTTGGTGATTGAATGAGTTGCAGGTTCGATGAACGGAAGAATTCGAATTCGGTGTGAGTGTGTGTTCAGAATGAATTACCAATTGTATTCGATTCATAGCCTGATAGTGTTCGAGTTGATTGAGTTAATTTGTGTGTGACCGTGTTTGAGTGGACAATCTAGCTGTTTGAAACGGTCGGGAATAAAGTGGAAAGATTTTTTACCGTTAATTTAACGTTACAACGCGTTTTAGGATTGCATTGTGTTCGATTCTGGTCCACTAAACGATTCGGGGTAATTTGGGCAATAAAATCGAGTTTTTAATCGGTTTTTGGTGGTCGCTGGCGTTTGGCCGACTTCGGCCGAAGTTTGGCCGGAATTTCGAAAGGGGCGGGGGTTGGGTTTGTAAATTCAGGAGTTACAGATTTGGTCCCTGTGGTTTTATCATTTGTTATTTTATGTTATAAAATTAATTTTTAAGTTTCAAAAAAGACCAATTGCCCCTGGACTTCATTGTTATTATTATATTATTTTATTTTTATCATTATGTTTATTATTGTTATTATTGTTATGATTATTATATATATATATATATATATATATTTGGTAATTATTGGAACCTTTTGAACTTAATTGTTTGTAAAAGTACGGGATGTTACAAAGGGAGAATGTAACATCTCGTATTTTGCAAAAATAATAATAATAATAATAATAATAATAATAATAATTATAATAATTATAATAATAATAATAATAATATAATAATAATAATGATAATAGTAATAATAATAATAATATTAATAATAATAATAATAATAATAATAATAATAATAATAACATTAATAATAATAATAATAATAATAATAATAATAACAATAATAAAAATAATAATAAAATACAGGGGGTGTTTGTGCAATTTCTAAAACTAAAAAGAAAATTATAACATGAAATAACAAGAGATGAAAGTCGAGGGACCATTTGTGTAATTTTTTTAAATCCACCTCCCACCCTCGATTTCCGGCGAGAGTCCGGCGACTCTCGGCCGATCTCCGGCGAGGGTTAAAACACCCAAATACGCGGTTTCGAACCCCACAAACGGTCCGAAACTTTTCTTGGATCCAATTCGAGCTGGAAACCAACGGTAACACGCGATGAATCAAACAAATTAACGGCTATAATCCACTTTATTCCGACCAATTTAAACGGCTAGATAACCCACTCAAACACTAACTTAATAAAATTAATCAAACCACTCGAACTTTAGCTCACTATAAATCGAATGCAACTCCTATTCATCAGAACACACACAAATTAAACCGATTCGATCATCACCTTTGTCTCGACCTGCAACTCATTCGAATCCCATCATATGAGTTCAAATACATAAAATTAACAGAGGGCTTTTGATCATTATCATCCTTGGAAACTTCATGTACAACGAATTTGATATCATCAACAACTTCACCTCGAACCAATTTCATCTCTAGCCGCGACTGTTCTTGATCTGTTCTCGCCCATTTGATCTCCAATCAGGTAATTAAACATACCTATATGATCGTATCACATGGGGATTAAAAGCCCTATGTTTAATTCGGTAAACATCACTGAATCGAGGGTCAATTCGACCCAAATAAAATCTAGGGTTCATCGAATTTGGGGGTAAACTGGAGTTTGTGTTTAAAAGAATTTGAAACGGAGTTTAAGCGCGGCTAAGGCCTTTGGTTCACTGGTAGTTGGGTGTGTGTATGTGTTGGAGGTCCCGGGTTCGAACCCGGCTACCTCCAACTATTTTTTTAATGCCTTTAAACCTCTAAAAATTTCAGAAAATTCTTAAAATTATAGAAATAAATCTTATAAACTTTTCTTATTTAAATGTATATAAATAATTTCTGTAATTTATTTTAGTTAAAAACCTTAATAATAGTTATAAATATATTTATAAATATTATAAATAATTATTTTTATAAAAATGGACACTATATCATGTTTAATTATGAAATAGTCCTGTAAATTGTAGAAATTATACATCTTATAATTTCATGATTATTTACAAACGTAATTTCTTATAAAAATATACTTTAACAATTATTTTAAATTAACAAATTATTATCGAATAAATCGAAATACAAGTAATTTCATTACTTGTCAAAACCTCAATTCCATCTAAAACCCTAATTCACGTTTAATTGTTAAGCTTATTATTAATCTCGTAACAAATACGTTTTAGGTACCTTGTAAAGGAATTCGTTGAAACGACGATTGTTATTAATTCTTATTAATCATCCAATGTATACTTAATCGCCATGTGAGTATTTCTATACCCATTTTATTATTTCACACACTTTTGGGTGAAACATGTTACATTATAAACGTTGCACTTGTAAACACGTTGAATCTTGTAAACTTATGGCAATTTACTTGTGTGTTGTGATTAGTTGAATCTTGTAGCTACCATGTAATATCGAATACATGTACAATCATTAACTATTGCTAGCCTGGCGACGTCATAGATCTATGGGCCTGACAAGCCTGCTTGGTTGATCCAAGTACACTTAGCTAATCGTATATACTTGTAAACGTTTGAGACTTGTAAAACTTTGTCAAGGTTTGATTGTGCATTCTGTCTTACATCCCTAGTTACCTTGTTCTCTAATTTACAACATGAATTGCCATCTTTTATATACTTATGTATTCAAAACTATAGAATGCTCACCAACAATATGTTGACCTTTTATTTTTAACATGTTTCAGGCAATAGCGTTATGTGGCTGTGAACAATCGTAACTCTCACACTTCGACGATTCCGCCGTCAAGGTTGGGGTGTGACAGCTTAAAGCTTCCGAATACTCCTTGTTGTCCATCAATAAAGAATCAGCCTGGCCTGAACATATTGCTCAAGAATGTGCGTTTTTTTGCGTGGGTCAATTGAACAATTTCTTTGATATTCGAAAGGTGTTCGTGTTTGGATCTTTTCAACAGAGTATAACTCCCCTTATTATTTTGGCAGCTTTGGCTTTTAGGATTAGTGTAAAAAGACGGTTTAATGTGGTCAAAGGATCACATAGATCCTTATCTCCACCTTCTGCCCTTAAAAGATCAGATAATCTAGCAATCAACTAATCTCTGACCTGTAGTGATTCAGATGAAGCTGTAGAGTTGTTTATTTGATAAGTGATGGCCTTTTATGGATTTTTAGCATTTGGAGCCATGTAAGTGACTCTGATGTGGCAGGAAGATATGATGTTGGCATCTTGATGTTGAATGCAATAAAGTTAGTGAATGAAAGGTTATCATAAGAAATGATACAAACTGAATCTCAAACATGAAATTAATGAAGTTTGTCTTAAACAAGTAGTTAGGATGGCCAAATTCTTAAAATCTAGTGCAACATAACTATAATATTTTGCGCCGAAAAAACGATAAATAGTATTATATAGACATCAAATTTAGCAAGGAATATTAGGGACCCTCAGCATAGAACTAATGAGCTAGTAATAATAATGCCTATACTCTAAATCTGGTTCAAGATTAAGGTTTGGGTCAGCACCCACAGACCTGGTCAGAACACAACACAGCCACATCAAACGCGCTGATCGAGTCAGCCGGGTCAGCCAAAATCAAACAGCCCTTAGTGTGATACATCACACGTCCCATGTGTCTAGCTTGTGAAAGTACCCTGATGATAAAGTGGCTATTGTGCCGGTACCTACGTCCTAGGTTGTAACTCGTAAGATGAAATGACTCGTAAACAAGGAGGTTGATTAAGGAAGATGAACCTGAGGTATCAAATAGGATTTGTATGACATGGGTGTCGGTAAATGAATAAATAAGTATCATGCCACAATTGTTTTATATGATGTGAGTTTTTGCAAAAAAAAATTGTTAAATTGCTAGTAGAAAGTTAAGTGTGAGGTTTATCAAATCATTTAGATTTTCTATTTAGGTTTTCAATATAGCATGCCATTTATAATTACCATAACAACTTGATAGTGTGACACAAGACATGTTCCATACATCTCATCTGCGAAAATGCATTAACTATGAGTATTTTGATTTATAGCGGTTATCTTGAAAACAATTATGAGATGAACGATGACTATTGGTGGGAAATTGAATGCGATTTTTAGGGACATTATTACACATAATAATCAGAGCATAACTGTGGTTGTTAGAAATTCATTAAATGTGACTAAATTTCTTTTAAATGTTTTTCAAGCATATGAATTTGCTGGTTTAACAACAGGGTTGCCTGATCAGTTGAACTATCAATAATAAATTTCAACTATTCCATTTAGATTGGGGTGTGATCAAACTTAAATTAAACAGAAACTGCAGTAAACAAGTTAACAAGCTGGAATGCTATAAACACAATCAATTAAAGGTATGACATGTTCTAAATTGTAAAAATGTAAATACACATGCGATAACAAAAAAGGTTCAACCGATTACAAAAGTAATAAAATTGATGATAAGTTATTGTAGTATAGTAATAGATGCAACTAAAGGTATACGTACTTGTATAACTTTTGAAAACTATAGAATTACTGACCAAATTCTAAACAATAAACAACATAACTAACTTTATACATTCATTTTAATGTATTAAAACATCAATACAAAAGAACCTAATAGATTGTGAAATTTATGCTTATGTTTTCTATCATGCGGGACTATAACACTTGCATCTAGTCCTATCATGAATCAACCTATCCTTAGAATACTAACGAATATTTTAAAGGTATAATCTTGTATCGTATAACATGTAAGTTTGTAACGCGCTTCATTTGAACTTCTTTTTAAGTTATAGGGCATGTTTGGGAAAAAATGACTTATGACTTTTTTAATAAGTTAATAAGTTAGTATGAAGTGACATTAACTTATTCACTCACAATAATCACATTATCAAACACTATAAATGATCTTTTAACTTTTATAAAATTGAAATATTAAAAATTAATAAAAACAAACACTACCAAAAAACAACAAAAACCACTATGGTCTCAACATATTTTGTTTAGGACTTGCTCATGTTTTACTCTAACATGTGGATTCCGATTTCCATTTTCGAAATTGTTTGTTTGTATCGATTTTTCTCACCGATGATGCTAGTAAGTAGTAACCAACAAGTTATCGCTAACTATATAACCCCTTTTCAACATCCTTCGTCTTCTTCTTCATTCACCTCTTCATCCATTCATCAATCATCACTATCAATCCAATCACCTTATCCAGATGAATCCATAAGCTCACAAGCACCGATGGAATCACACACAGGTATGGAATCAGACCTGCTATCTCGTCTCGCAGCAAACCATCTGTTTTTGGGTCAAATCGAACCATTTAGAGCTACAATTCTCGCTCTCCGATCGCGAAACCCTGATTTAGCTCGCATAATCCTTCAAACAGTTGTCGCGAACGGTGGCCGTTACGAGACTATACTTTTTGGTTCGAATTCTTCACCTGCTCTTTTAACGTATATATGTACTGTAGAACTTCTTCAGTTTAATGATGCTACATCGCGAGTTTGGAGTTTTGATTCGAGCACGTTGCGTTTGCGTGCTGAATTTTTGCTCTATGTTCAGATTATTACGTCTAGGGTTTTGGATAGTAGGAAGGAGAATAGTAATTTAGGTCAAAATGAATCGGATATTGCCAATACTGATTCGGTTAGTGATTTTGATTCGAACAAGAAGCTCAAGGATTCGAGAGGTGATAGTGATGGAACTGTTATTAGTGATAGTGATCTGAAACAACAGGCTAGTGAAACAAAAGGGGATACCAGCGGATTGGGTATTAATGGTATTGATTCGGGTACTAGTACTAGACATTGGGATTTTGAAGAGTGTTTGAGAGTATTGAATAAGATCTTGGAAGTTGGGTTCAAGAGGTTGAGGCCAGATTTGATTGAATTGGAAACTAGAGAAAGTGAAGAAGAGGGGGCCTTCTGACGGTGTTTTAGAGATGGAAGAAGGTGAAATGATGTTTTTGAGGGGAGTGATTTTGGAAAACGCTGATATTTTTGAGGCATTGTGTGAGAATATAGCGAAACAGGTCAAATGGGTTCAAGAGAATGATGGTGGTGATGACTCAGGTTTGGTCGACTCTCCTACAGTTCAAGAAGACGGCAGAGATGAGGATGTTAAGGTTCTTAAGTTGACACAAAGATGTGTCCAGATGGTGCATTTGGATGCCATGAAGGAATGCTTGAAGGAAGGTGACAATGATGGAGCTATCTCCCATGTTCAATTTCTTCACTTTGACTATGGGGTGATGAAGCTGATTACCGGTATGCATGAAGACACATTTTCTTTTAAGATTGACTTCCAGATTTACAGCTTTTATGTACGTCAATACAGTTTGATTTAATGCACTTTGCTAGATGATGCATACTTTTCTTATTTATGGCACGGCATTGGTAAAAAAGATGTCATACATGAAGGAGAAATGTTTATATTGCATTGAGCTATATGTCTTATCGACTCACCACTCAATATGAAACCTTCGTTTTGTCCAGACGAATAATATAATTCGATCCCGCCACTATACAGGAGCAAAATGAGTTGACTAAACCTTTCTTTTTAATTGATAATAGTTACAGTAAGATTATCTACCAAATTGGACAACACCTCAATTAGTCAATAGTTCTCAATTTGTTGATAAATCTTGGCTGGTCCTGTTCTTTTTTTTTTCAATTTCACATCATTAATAACTTGATTCAGTAATAGTCTTTATCAATTACTTTTTTTGTTGGTTATTTATTTGTTATTCCTTGTGATGTTGAAATAGCATGGTTTTGCAAGATCTCCTTAAGCGGGTTTTCTCAGGATTGGTAGCCTATGATGACACTTGGCTTACCACACGAAGTAAACTATTGTCAATATATGAGAAAGCACTTTCATCAAACTCCACAAATCTTGTTCATATGGTACAGGTATGAGGTTCTTTTCTCATTGTGCATTTGTAACTATGTTGATCTACTTTTACATCTGTGTATAACAGTCAGCTTTAGTAATTATATACTTCTTTCTACAATGTAATTGTGTACAATGGCACACAAGTCATGCCTACATGAATATGTCACATGTATTTTGCAGTCCATTCAGGAGGAATTGCTCTCTGAAGAGATAGAGTCACATAAAGTTTCAAATGGCAACCAGATTCCACCCCCTATTGTACGACTTTTAACTGCACAGATGACGCCTGGCGGCCAAACATTATCGTTGAAGTTGGCAATCTCTGCATGCATGAGGGACATGTATCATTATGCACGTATCTCAGGGTTGCATGTACTTCAATGTGTCATGGATGTTGCTCTTTCTGCTGTAAAGAGGGAACAACTTCAAGAAGCTAGCAGCGTATATAAATTCCTCAAACTTATTATTGTGTTAAGATCAAATATTCTGTTCTGATTGGTAGTTAACAGAGTAAATGATAATTGTTATTATAAATAATAATAAGGAGGTTACAAGATATATATAGACTTGAATAATACAAACTAGACATGAAACATAAAACAAGGAAACATAGTCCTTAAAGCATGGACCACTAGTCCTTAAAGCATGGATCCACTATACAATTAGACATTATTTAAATATGGAATTATATCTTGTCTAACATCCCCCCGCAAGCTAAGGCCGGGAAGCGACTCTTAGCTTGGATCGAAGAAAGAGAAAACGCTGGGTAGACAGAGGCTTTGTAAAGATGTCGGCAATCTGATCATCTGTAGTGATGAATTGTACTGAGAGTTGGCCTCTAGCGACTCTTTCACGAACTGAATGGAAATCAACTTCAATATGCTTTGTGCGGGCATGAAATACCGGATTGGCTGATAAGTATGTGGCTCCGAGATTATCACACCACAATGTAGGAGTTGAGCGAACTGGGACCCGTAATTCTTGTAAAACGGATTGTACCCAAGTGAGTTCAGAAACTGCATCAGCTAGAGCTTTATACTCCGATTCTGTAGATGACCGAGAGACAGTTTTCTGTTTACGTGCACACCACGAGACAAGATTACACCCTAAATAGATAGCAAATCCCCCGTGGAACGACGGTCATCTGGACACCCGGCCCAGTCAGCATCTGAGAATGCGGACAGATTGTTGAAGGTTGAATCCGCATAGGCATGGAGAACCTGAGTAGACTGCTGCTGAACAAGCAAGCCATGGGATAGAGTACCCTTTAAGTACCGCAAAATACGCTTTACCGCGGACCAATGATTCTCTGTCGGAGACTGCATAAACTGGCAGACCTTGTTGACTGCAAAGGCGATGTCCGGACGGGAAAGGGTGGCATATTGTAAAGCCCCGACAAGTTGTCGATAGCGTGCCGGATTGGCAAAAGGTGGACTGTCCTCTAAAGCAAGATTTGCTGATGTAGAAATTGGAGAGGAGAAGGGTTTGGAGTCCAATAGGCCCGCTTTTTGTAGAAGCTCCAAAATATACTTTTGTTGAGATAAAATGATGTCTTCCCCTTTGGAAACAATCTCAATACCCAAAAAATAAGAAAGTTTGCCCATATCCTGAATAGGGTAAGTTCGACTGAGGTGACTAATAACGCATCAACAGCCTTTGGATCATTACCTGTAAGTATTATGTCGTCAACATATACCAACATATAAGGACCGTGGCCCCGGATGTGTAAATAAACAAAGACTGATCGGTTTTGGAGCCTCGAAACCCAAGCTGATGTAAGGTGGAAGACAGCTGATGAAACCAAGCACGTGGGGCCTGTTTTAGCCCATACAAGGGCTTGTTCAGCAGGCAGACATGATCCGGTTTGTGAGGATCCTCAAAGCCTTGCGGCTGCTGGAGATAAACAGTCTCTTTTAAGGCTCCATGAAGGAAAGCATTTTGAACGTCTAACTGACGAAGGGGCCACTTTTGTGTGATCGCCAAAGAAAGCACAATACGAATAGTGGTAGCCTTGACCACAGGACTGAATGTTTCCTTGTAATCAATACCGGTTGTTGTCGAAACCCTTTGGCCACTAACCGAGCCTTATAACGTTGAATCGTCCCCTTTGGATCCCGTTTAATCTTGTAAACCCATTTGCAATCGACAATATTAGAACCCGGAACACGAGGAACTAGTGACCATGTGCCATTTTTCAAAAGTGCCGAGTATTCATCTGCCATAGCTTGACGCCATTGAGGAAAAGTGTTGGCAATAGTAAAGGAGGCTGGTTCGTTGTTAGGGTCGGTGGTAGAAGAGACAAAGGATGATATGTTGTAGGGTGTGGTAGGTTTTGGGTTGGGCCGAAGATTAGAAGGTCTAGGACGAGTAGCTGTTTGGGTACTGGTTTGGGCCTGGTTTGGGGCTGTCTGGTTACTGTTTTGGGGCTGTTCGGTGGCTGTATGAGTGTTGTTTTGGGGCTGGTTGGTGGCTGTTGGGAGAGTCGTTTGTGGCGGCGATGGTAGGTATGGATTAGGGGAGGCCTAGGAGGTGGTGGAGGTGGTGGGACAGGTATTCCCGCTGCTGGGGAGGCTGGGACAGCAGCTGGTGAAGTCTGGTCTGGTGGGTTACCAGCAGCCGTAGAGGTGGTATTTTGTTGTACGGAAGGTGGGATAAAGTCATCGGTGTCTGGTGGATTGGGATATATAGAGACATAGGGGTCGGGAGAGGGTGAAGGGGAGTGAAGATTGTTAAGTTGAGAAGATTTGAATGGAAAACAGAGTTCATTGAAGCGAACATGCCTGGCAATGTACGTCCGCTCGGTTTCGGGGTCAAAGCACCGATAACCATGATGATGGGAGCTATATCCGAGAAAGACACATGGAGTGGAGCGAAAGTCAATTTTGTGTCTGTTGTAAGGACGTAGGTGGGGAAAACATTGTGAACCAAAGACTTTTAAAAAGGAGTAATCGGGTGGATGACAAAAAAGATGTTGAAAAGGAGAGAGAGAAGAATTGGAGCGTGAAGGCATGCGGTTAATAAGGTAGACAGCGGTTTCAAAGGCAAAATGCCAGAAACGATGTGGCACATGAGATTGAGCAAGTAAAGTGAGACCTGTTTCAACCACGTGTCGGTGTCGACGTTCCACAACACCATTTTGTTCGCTGGTGTGTGGACAGGAAAGGCGATGAAGAATGCCTAATGATTGAAAGAAGGTGGATAGAGACCGAAATTCTCCACCCCCATCAGTTTGGACCTGTTTAAGTTTGGTGTGAAATTGTCGTTCAACCATAACCATAAACTGTTTAAAAATATTATAGACATCAGATTTATGTTTAAATGGAAAAATCCACATGAATTTGGAAAAGTGATCTACACACAAAAGAAAATAATTGTGACCCTCACTAGATGGAATCGGTGCAGGTCCCCAGACGTCACAAATAAGCAAATCTAAGATATGTGTACTTTTAAAAGTAGAAGATAACAAATGTAATTTTGATGATTTTCCAATAGAACAAGGTTCACAAAAAGAAACAGGACAATTATTGTTATTCAAAGGTAAATGATAAAAAGACAACATTGACTTCAAAAGATGATGATGAGGATGGCCCAATCTTTGATGCCAAATGTTGGAGGAAGCACGATGAGCAGAAAAGGCAGTTTTAGAAATAGATTGTTGTCTTGGAAGACGAAGCGAGTAGAGCCCATCATTACTTGGACCCGTGAGGAGGGTAGTGTGTGTAGACTTGTCCTTCACAGAAAAGAAAGAATCGTGAAATTCAAAATAAACATAATTATCACGACAAAATTGTTGAACAGAAAGGAGGTTTGTTTAATTTCAGGAACATGTAGGATATTGGTAAGGTTAAAGGTACGGTTTGGGGAATTAAAAGTGGATGAGCCAATATGTAAATTGGTAGACCCTTACCATTGCCAACATGGAGGTTGTCACCGCCATGATATGCATCAGAATGCTCGAAACTAGAGAGATTTGGGGCAACATGATGACTAGAGCCCGTGTCCGGGAGCCAAGAAGAAGAAGCATATGACCTGGTATCTGCAAAATTAGCCGATGGCTGCTGTCTTGGGCGAACAGTGGCTGGGTCCCGATTAGGACAGTGAGTGGGGAGATGACCTATGCCACACCTGTTACAGGATCCATAACTACGTTCTGATTTGATGCCCAACTGAATTGACTGCGATTTCCACCACTGGGGCCACCCGAGCGATTAGAGCTACCACGTCCACGACTGTTACCCTGCCGATTGTTGAAGCGATTGTTGCCGGATCGGTTAGTGTAGAAGGCTTGGGGCTGAGATGGCAACTGAAGTTGCACACCAAGTTGGGCCGCCAGTTGTTGGACAGCCTGAACAGCCGCATCTGATGGCGGTGTAGGGATGCCTCCGGTGGGTTTAGCCGAAGATGGAGCCATGGCTGAGAATGCCTGAGTAGGTGGAACAATTGGGGCAGAACGTTGAAGCATATAGTCGTGATCAGCAATCACGCCATGAAGTTCGTTGTAAGCAAGTTGACGAGTAAGGGCTGTGGTCTTAACGCCATGGTATTCGTCACGTAGGCCAGAAATAACCATCATAACAAGGTCTTTTTCCTTCAAGGGTTCGCCAATATTAGCTAGGGCAGAGGCATATTCTTGTGCACGTTGGAGGTATGCTGTAGGGGTTTCATCAGCCTTCATCTCAATCCTTAAAAGTTGTGTTTTTAAGGTATATTCTCGGGAGGAAGTGTGAGGTGCAAAGGCCCGCTCTAGGGCAAGCCAAAGGTCACGGGAGGTAAGAGTGCCTCTGGCATGATGTAAAGCGCCCTCAGAGATAGTGGAGATAAGGAGCATCCGAACGTGTGCATCGTTGGAAAGCCAGATTGGGTTCTGTGGATTGGGTTGGGATTCGGGTGGTGGTGCAGGTGCATTATCTTTGGGAGGGTCTGCAGGAACAGTTATGGTGGTTGGAGGGCAGGGTATGGTTCCGTCAATATAACCAAAAAGATTATTGGTGACTAAGAACGGGTGAATAACCAATAACCAGGAACTGTAGTTATCGGAGTTGAGAGTAAATCCAAACTTGTGGGAGTTGTGGACTGCTTTTTCTTTTTGATCAAAGGCAGTGAGGGTGGCCATAGGTAATTGGTTTTAGAAGAAAAGAAAGAAAAAAAAGAAAGAAAGAGGAAGATTGGCTGCAGGTTTGTGCAGGGATTTGCTGCAGGTTTGTGCTGCAGACAGTGGTTGAGGCCTGCAGGTTTGTGCTGCAGAAATTAGGGTTAGATTAACTGGCTCTGATACCAAGTTAAACAGAGTAAATGATAATTGTTATTATAAATAATAATAAGGAGGTTACAAGATATATATAGACTTGAATAATACAAACTAGACATGAAACATAAAACAAGGAAACATAGTCCTTAAAGCATGGACCCACTAGTCCTTAAAGCATGGATCCACTATACAATTAGACATTATTTAAATATGGAATTATATCTTGTCTAACAGGTAACATTGTATTTTATATAGATTCTTTCATTGTACCCCCAACTTCAACCCCTTGTGGCTGTTATGGGTTGGGATCTTTTGCCTGGGAAAACAGATATGAGAAGGAAGTTGATGCAGCTTTGTGGACTAGTAAATCACAAATTCTCAGGCTCGAAGAATCTTCTTTCTATGGTAATAAATCAGACGAGTACTGTTTTAATTCCAATTTAATCACACCCACCCCCCACCTAGCAACACGCGCACACATTCTTGCTTCTACATGAATAAATTAGTATCGTGTATAACTTGTTAAAGTTTGACAGGTGTCGTGTGTTGAACATCTTTGTGACTTCCTATGTTACCAGCTTGATCTGGCTTCTTTTGTTGCATGTGTCAATTCTGGACAATCATGGAGTTTAAAATCATCATTACTCTTGTCTGGGAAAGGGCAAATAGAGCTTGAAAACCAAGATTTTCAGTTGGACCCATTTGTTGAAAATCTTGTTCTAGAAAGATTATCAATCCATAGCCCCCTTCGAGTAAGTCTGTAAACTTTGTTGGGTGCTAACACTTTTTCTCCCTGAATTTTACATTTTTCTCTATGAAGTTATATGTTCACATCGAGATGAAATTGAGTCGGAAAATGTTTTTCTTTTCACTCTCATATTAGGTCAAACCGTCAAAGTCCAATTGTTTGGTCTTGGATAACGCGTGAGGTATTAGTTTTCTTCTCTTTTTGTACAGGTCTTGTTTGATGTAGTTCCAGACATAAGATTTCAAGATGCTATCGAGTTGTTTAGCATGCAACCAATAACATCGAATTTAGCAGCTTGGAAAAGGTAGCGTCCAATTTCTTTAGTTTAATAAACCGAGTCTCTGCATCAACATTTTAAGGAGTATTATTCTCATTGAATGTATTTGATTTCTGTCCAATTATTTGCGCATATGGCAGTTGAATCTTAGTGTATTTTAAAGATCAAGTGAACCAGTCTATGTCTATCTCTACTTCTAAGTTGTGTATAATACCTATTTTGCTTTGTGGTTGTTTTGCATTTCATAGAATGAAAGATGTTGAACTCATGCATATGCGTTATGCTATGGAATCTGCTGTTCTTTCCCTTGGATCCATGGGGAATAGTAAGAATAATGAAGTAAAAAGCTACGAAATGGCACTTTGTTACTTGAAAGACCTCAAGATTCACTTAGAAGCTATCAACAATATTCCACGCAAGGTTATTTTTTCTCCTTTCCCATT
Source organism: Flaveria linearis (assembly GCA_024085815.1). Taxonomy (NCBI): domain Eukaryota; kingdom Viridiplantae; phylum Streptophyta; class Magnoliopsida; order Asterales; family Asteraceae; genus Flaveria; species Flaveria linearis. Next base: position 65,624,585 of record CM044012.1, read on the forward strand.
ATTTAACGGAAATACAACAATATTGCTCTCACCAAATGACCTTTATTCACTAGATGTTGCATTTTTTGACCCTTTTTGCATTAAGATGCCAGTTGAATTGGAGAATGCAAGTTATAACGATAAAGGGTAACTAAGGATGATGAGAAAATTAGTGAATTATAACCATCCATTTTTTAAAATGACAATTATTTTGGGACAAGTAAAATAGGAACGTGGAAAATAATCTTGATATGGAGGGAGTAGCTAAAAGGGATGCATGTTGAAACTGGTCAAATGGGGTGAAGGTCACCCATTTGTTTTTATAATGATAACATAGTTTCTGTGATCATATCTAACACATTAACTATATAAGAAATGGATAGAAATTGTTTTGCAGGTTAACCCAATTCAACTCTTTTCTACATACTAAAATATGTTTCAATCTGAGCTGACCCATCATCCAACCCGCCATTGGCTATCTCTAATCTCACACCTAGGCGAATCATGACCCTTTTCAATGATGCAGATAATGATGGTGAACATTATCATCTCACTTTTGCATATGGATGATCTCTCTCGGGACTTGTCATCATCTCCACCACCTACTACACATCTTGACACTAGTGAGGAAAGTGGCGATTCCTGCACTAATGAAGAAGGCAATAATAGGGTCATATCATTCACCAGGGAGACTTCTTAATATATTGAGGCAAAATCTACCTTTATCTGTTACTGATCAGGAGATTGCCAATGACGGAAATGTCCCTACTGATGGAAAACGAGCCTTAGAATGGAGAATCTCAAAGGCAAGATCTTTCATTGAAGATTGGGAATGGCGGTTATCAATATTGCAAAGTCTTCTTCCATTATCCGATCGCCAGTGGAAATGGGAAGAGGCATCAACCGTGCTACGTGCTGCCCGTCTAAGCTGCTGAATCTGTGAGTTTGTTTATAGATTGTTGAATGCGTGCTTATACCAATTTAATGATATGTTTGACCATAGTTTATTATTTTTCAGTTGCATGCAAAGGGCAAAGTATGACATAGGAGAAGAGGCTGTTAGTCGCTTTTCCTTACCTCCAGAGGATAAAGCTACTCTTGAACTGGTTGAATGGTGGATGGAGCCTTTAAGAAAGCTTCTGTATGCACCTTAACTGCTGACTGGACATTAGTCACAACTATTTTCAGTTTATAAATTCTACGTTTATGCATAAGGGCTATATTTTTGTCATTCGACAGGCTGCAGATGCTGTTTCTCGTGCTGCTGATGAAACTTCTGTGGTCCAAGAATTAGATTTCTCCACTCTTCGCTCTCAATTAGGTCCTTTGAGTGCAGTATGATATTTTCCTTCTGTTATTTCTACTTCATTTATTGTCCTTTGTTTTAAAGTGGACCCATTGTCAATGTTGTATAAGAACTTACATTTTATGTGCTTGCCAGACTCTTCTATGTATTGACGTAGCTGCAGCATCTTCAAGGTCCTCATCTTTGTCTCAGAAGCTTCTAGATCAGGCAAGTGAAAAATACTTTTTCCATTCCACGAAAAAAAGAACAGATGGGCATCTTAATCCAACCTATTATTCTTGAAACAAATTCATTACCTATGCTTTCTTTTAAGTGCTTGTTACAATTATATGATGCTGGTAATCAATGACAACTTCGCATGGGTTTTGCAATGTTATAATGCATATGTTGATATATATTTAGAAAAAAAGTTTATTCTAGCTCGACTTGTGAATTGTGAGGTAACAGGCCCAAGTTATGCTGTCAGAGATCTATCCTGGTCGTGCTCCTAAGATGGGTGTTAATTATTGGGATCAAATTTATGAAATTGCAATAATTTCAATTGCCAGACGTCTTCTTAAACGTCTTCAGAGTTGTTGGAACAGGTCAGTATTCTCTATACGTTCTCTTAGTTACAAGATGTTTGTTATACTGTGTAATCTAATTTATTTTATGTTAAGCAACAGGATTACATAAAGATCTTTCATATAAGTAAAACTTACTTGCTTAATTTATTACACATATACATTTTTAGGAAAAGTTTCCAGTACTTCAGACGCTTTTAACAGGAGACTTGATAAATACTTCATCGAAAGATATCCAAAGGCAAGGACATAGGGAGCGTGCTCTTGCTATGTTACATCAAATGATTGAAGATGCTCACATGGGAAAGCGACAGTTTCTAAGTGGTAACCTTCTTTCTCCAATTAGTTTAATTTGTAATAGTAATTCGGTAGTATGATTTTTTATTATTCTTAGGTAAGCTTCTAATCTCGCTAGAGCTATTGCCGATGAGGAAAATGAAAGAGAATCTAGGAGAGCAGAGAGTTTGTATCACGATAAGATGCTTTGAATGATGACAAGAATGGAGTTCTAGGGCTTGGATTGAGACCCGTGAATCAACCATCATCAGGTGGTGAGAAGTCAGTCACGTCAACATCATATGATGTTAAAGATGCTGAAAAAAGAATATATGGCCCTCTGACTTCCAAAGCTACAACATATCTTTCCCAATTTATCCTCCATATTGCAGCTATTGGTGACATAGTTGATGGCACAGATACTAATGACTTCAATTATTTCTCTCTCATTTATGAATGGCCTAAAGATGTATTGTTACCTTGCCCTAGCTTGCTTTTTTATTTATTATTTTTATTTATTTTAACTGGCATTTTCAAATTTTGCGCCCTTATCTTATTTTCTGTTTGCAGCTGCTGACCCGTTTGGTGTTTGACCGCGGTAGCACTGATGCAGCTGCAAAGGTGGCAGAAATTATGTCAGCTGATTTTGTACATGAAGTGATTTCCGCATGTGTGCCCCCATTTATCCACCTAGGTCTGGTCATGGATGGGCAGATATTGCAGTAATTCCTACATGCCCTAAAAGTAATTCAGAATGTAAGTTCTTTCGCTTCTTCAAAAGAAGCCAAACCGAGTTCTTATTGTCCGTCCTCTGGGATACCTGGAGTTCCCTTGTTCCCTCTTCAGTTAGATGTTGTAAAGCATCTTGTGAAACTTTCCCCTGTTAGAGCGGTGTTAGCATGTGTTTTCGGGAGTTGTATATTTATGGTGGGGGTGACTCCACAATATCAAACTCCTTAAATGAGGGCTCGGTGATGAAACGTGATGCTGACAGATCATTCTTTGAGTTTGCACTTGATCAATCTGAGAGGTTACATGTTTATTGTAACGGAGTTCAGTTAATCTTTAGTGTTTTTATGTGATGACATTAACTTTCTATTGTAACAAGCAGATTTCCAACCTTGAATCGATGGATACAAATGCAAACTAATCTTCACCGAGTTTCAGAGGTTGCTGTACCGCTGAACACACGATTAATGATGGAAATGAGGCAAAAACTTCTGTGAAGCGTTTTCGCGAGCATGACAGTGATTCTGATTTAGAACATGATGACCTGGCAGTAGGCCCCACCATGTCTGTTCTCCCTGAAACCACTAATGAAAGTGGTATTTGGCAAGATTCTCCCAAGTCAGAGACTATTGAAACTGATACAACAGTCTTCCTTTCTTTGGATGGGAGAATGAAAACCCTACGAAAAAGCTGTTGAAAGGTATATTTTTGTGAATAATTTTCTAATGTTTCATTTCTGTAACAATTACATTTAAACTACTTAGTGTCGCTTACTCTATATCACTCATGGAACTTAGATTGATAGAAGAAGGAAATTAATGGATGCTCTTGCTCTTTCTGATCGATGCTTACGCGATGGTGCTTCAGATCATTTACTTAATTATTAATTGAACGTGAGGAGGAAGATCATACTGTTCACAATCGATCAGGTCATCCAACCTTTAGGATACCAAGTAATAGCTGGCAGTATTGCCTAAGGTTGAAAGATAACAACTTGCAGCATCACTTGCCCTCAAGTATGTGTACCTGATTTTTTTGTGATTCTTATGACTGAAAGTGATTGAGAGATCACATTATTAATTAGAACCAGAGAAAGTCTCTCATAAATAAATGTTTTCTTGCATTTGCAGATATTTGCATAGATGGGAGTTGGATGCTGCTTTGGATGTTCTCACCATGTGCCACTGTCACTTGCTCGAAAATGATCCTTCTAAACAAGGGTTTTCTTTTTACCAACTCATGATGTATAATTGGTAAAGGTGGCAATTATGAACGGGTCTACTTAGGTTGTGTTTTTATCTCCAATGTATAAAATATAGCTAAAGCTTTAAAAGGGGAATGGACTGAAAATCACCCATGTCTATTTTAATGCATGTTATTTGTACTTAAAACTGAGTCGGGGGGCTCTCTGTCTTGTAGGATAGAGGTAAGGTTTGTCCCTATCTCATTATCCCGGACCCTACTCGTTGAGTGGGATTTCACTTTGTTTTTGTTTTGTGTGTACTTAAAGCATAGTTACTTCTTAAAGATTTTAACAAATCGACAAAAAAAACCCTCACACGTGTGTTCTGTGTATAGGTTGTTCTAAGGAGACAAGCTTTAATGCGGTACAGTCATATAATATCTGCAGATGAGCGTTACAATAGTGGCAAGAGGTTGAATACTTTCTTAATAGAAAATTCTATGCGATGATAATAATTAATCTTGTTAATTTATATTTGATAACCATCATTTGCAATCTAATATTCTTAATTTATCAGGTTGAAGCAGAGTGTAAGGAAGATCCTGAGGGTCTAGCCCTCAGGTTAGCTGAAAAGGGAGCTGTTTCTGCTGCTTTAGAAGTTGCTGAAAGTGCGGGGTTATCTATTGAATTACGTAGAGAACTTCAGGGTCGTCAACTTGTAAAACTTCTTACAGCAGACCCTATTACTGGGGGTGGGCCCGCTGAGGCTTCGCGGTTTCTCTCTTCCCTGCGTGATTCAGAAGATGCTCTCCCAGTTGCAATGGGTGCAATGCAACAGTTGCCCAACCTTCGATCTAAACAATGCTTGTAAGTAGAGGTGGCAAAATGGGTGATCGGGGCGGGTAAGGGGTCATAATTGATTTGGGTCAAAATAGCAGTTTTGAAAGCTGGTCAAATGACTTGGGTTATTTATACTTTTATTTTCATAATCACCATGTATAAGTATAGATATATAAATTAATAATATTAATTTGCGCGGTGCAACTCCATGCATTGAAATTATTATTTATTAAAAATGATGATATATATTTAAGGATACTTCGTGTATTTAGATCAATGTTTACTAATTAATAATAATAATAATAAAAACTGTGATGTGAACTTGTGTACAACAAAAGAGAAGTGGAAAACAAATGCCACTTGCTGTCTTGCACTCTTGCTCATTTTTTACCTAAATAATTGCCCTATTGACCGATCTTCCAACCAATATGACGCAAATGGTTTCACACTTGGTATAACTTTCAGCCCATTTCAACCTGTTAGGTAAATTTTTATGGGCCAAAATCATTCGAACACTACAAGAAACGGGTCATTTGGGTTAATTAAAAGAATCTCGCTAAAATTGCCAGGCTCACTAGTAAGATTTTATTCTTTGTTTTCAGTAATTAATTTCGAACAAATCTACTAATTAGGCTTATGTATGTCTTATTTTGAAGGTTCACTTTTTCCTGAAAAGAAAGACAGCAACTTAACTGAACCCGAGCTTTCGCGACTTAATTTGTGGGCCCTAGGTCTTCGTGTGTTGGCGGTTTTGCCTTTACCATGGCAGCAAAGATGCTCTGCATTACACGAGCATCCTCAACTGATTGTTGAAGTCTTGCTGATGCGTAAACAACTGCAATCTGCTTCGATGGTACCTTAAACAAGAATTTTCTTTTTATGTAATATTCACAAACTGATTTTACGTTACATTTGGTGTATGTAATTTGTTTTCAGATACTTAAAGAATTCCCATCACTAAGAGACAACAATAAAATTCTCACATATGCTGCTAAAGCAATTGCGGTTACTATAAGCCCACCTAGACGTGAGTCACGAATACAAATTTCAGGCCCCAAAACAAGCAAAAGTCAGGAACTCCTACGCGTTCTTCTTTTTCTAATAGTCTAAGTAACTTGCAAAAGGAGGCACGGAGGGCTTTTCTTGGAATCCAAGAATAGTGCAGAGAAAACCACTACTCCTAAAGAAGTACAGAGGAAAAGAAAAGGGTCAGGACTTACACAAACTGATAGAGCTACTTGGGAAGCAATGGCTGGGATTCAAGAAGATCGTGTTTCATCATACACAATGGATGGTCAAGATCGTCTTCCTTCAGTTTCTACTGCTGATCAGTGGATGCTCACTGGTGATTTAAATAAAGATGAAGCTGTTCGGTCATCTCATCACTATGAAAGTTCACCGGATATCATTCTCTTCAAGGTACACAACTTTATACATAAAGTAACGTGTTAGCATGTAACATTTTCATTAGGGAAAGTTTATACATTATACAGGAACTGCTTTCTCTATGTTCAGACGAGAGTTCGTCGGCAAAAGGTGCTTTGGATTTATGTGTTAATCAAATGAGAAATGTGTTGAGCTCTCAACACTTGCCGGAAAATGCATCAATGGAAACTATTGGTCGAGCTTATCATGCTACAGAGACATTTGTTCAGGTATCCATGAGTATTTTCGTAATAAAAATACTGTATAGCTATGCATGGACTAATATCAAGCTTGTTTTGTATATGTAGGGGCTTCTTTATGCTAAAGCTCAACTTAGAAAGCTTGAGGTTCTGGTTATTCTGAAAGAAATAAAGACATTGAGGATGCGTCCTCTGATGCAGGCAGCTCTAGCGTGGGTAGCCAGTCAACTGATGAGCTGTCCGAAGTCCTATCACAAGCTGACATGTGGCTCAGGCGAGCTGAGCTGTTGCAAAGTCTTTTGGGATATGGAATTGCTGCTTCTCTTGATGATATTGCTGACAAGGAATCATCTGCACGATTGCGTGATCGGTTAATTCTTGAAGAACGATATAGCATGGCTGTATATACTTGTAAAAAGTGTAAGGTATGATGGTATCTACCTGTTTTTCAGATTTAATTTTAGTTTTTTAGTCTAATGGTAATCTCTTCTTTTAAGATTGATGCATTTGCTGTATGGAATGCTTGGGGACTTGCTTTAATTCGAATGGAACACTATGCTCAAGCTCGTGTCAAATTCAAGTATGTTCACCTCATGTTCATTCACAAATCTTCAGTTTTCTGTATTTGATTATTTGATAAGAATTTGCTTCACTGTTCATAGGCAAGCACTTCAATTGTATAAAGACGATCCTGCACCAGTTATTCAAGATATTATTAATACAATTGAAGGAGGTCCACCAGCTGATGTGTCATCTGTTCGTTCCATGTAAGAAAGGCTACCTACTTAATATTAATAAGAAACAAACATTTCCAGTATAATCCCACATGATAGTACGGTCTAGGATTATTAAGATTATATTACTAACTTCACTTTATGTTGCAGGTACGAGCACTTGGCTAAAGTGCACCTGCGATTTTGGATGATTCTCTATCTGCTGACTCATATCTTAATGTTTTATATATGCCATCTACATTTCCACGGTCTGAGAGATCCAGAAGATTACAAGAAGCTTCAGATGGGAGTTCCCTTAATAATTCGGAATTTGAAGATGTTCCACGCAGCAACCTGGATGCCATACGATACCTTGAATGTGTTAACTATCTACAAGAATTTACACGCAAAGATTTACTTGATTTTATGTTCAAGCATGGTCATTACAAGGATGCCTGCATGCTCTTTTTCCTGAAAACGGTGTTCCTTCACCACCTCAGCAACCGTCACTTGCTGCCATGTCGTCATCGACCCCACAGAAACCAGATCCACTTTCCACTGATTATGGAACTGTTGATGATTTGTGTGACCTGTGCATTGGTTATGGAGCCATGTCTGTTTTAGAGGAAGTAACGGCTTCTAGATTGTCATCCATGGAAACAGCTGATGCGGAGGTGAAGCAGTATACATCAGCTGCACTTAACCGCATTTGTGGTATTCTGTGAAACTTATAAGCATTTCAACTACCTTTACAGATTCCAGGTAATTCCTATGTTCTGTTGAATTAGATTAATCAACAATAATGCCCTACAATAACATATTTGATTGTAACTTAATGATTCAGGTGATAGGGAAGGATCATGTGGCTGCTGGACTTTGTTGTATCCAGTTATTTGTGAATTCATCTGTTTCTAGATGAAGCTATAAACACTTGGAAAATGCAAAGGTAGTGGCTTGTGCTTTAATGAACACATTTTTGAACCACTTATTTTTTCTTTCTGCTTAGTTATTTTACTTTTGTGTGTGAAGATGCATTTTGATGAAGCATTGACAGCAAGAAATAAAGTGGTGGCTCAACTAAGGTTGTCACCAAGGGTATTCGGGGAAAAAGTGCATCACAAAAACTAACAGAAGAAGGATTAGTGAAGTTTCCTGCCCGAGTTGCCATGCAGGTAGCTTGTTATACAATTTTATGTCTTCCCATTTATGCATTTTGCTACATGCTAACATGTTCTTGATTGTAGGTGGATGTGATAAAATCCTTTAATGATACAGATGGACCCCAATGGAAATACTCTCTTTTTGGAAACCCAATGACCCAGAAACTTTTAGGTAGTCGCTATGTTTTTTTCTATATTATTTAGAGGTGGTAATATTGATCATTATTCTTATGAATGGTCGATTTGGGAGCTAACTCAAATGAGTCAAATAAAAAAGTAACTAAAAAGGTGAGCTTCTACAAACAGGTTGAAAGTGGTTCAACGTCTATTTCTTATGTATACATCTTCTAAAATTTTTTTTTCTTCAAATATCTATGCTATTATTGTAGTCGATTAATTATGTATCACTTTTTTCTTACAAACAAACAAATAAGTGTTTGCGAGATCAACTGAACCCTGATCAGTTTGTTTTGAGCCGTACAAAATGATCCATTCAACAAAACCTGTTCGACCCATTACTCAAACCCCCGATCCACTGACATAAGGGTTCTTGTATCTTTGCTACAGGAGGAGGTGTGTGATAGCAGAAACTCTTGTCGAGAAGAACTTTGACCTTGCTTTCCAAGTGATCTATGAGTTCAATCTTTCCGGTAACAACTGCATCAACAGTCATAACAATCAATTCAGTCTTACTAGTATCTTAAAGAATTTAGTTATATATTCTCATTTTCTGACTAATGTGAAATTCCAGCTGTTGATATATATGCTGGTGTGGCATCATCACTTGCTGATAGAAAGAAAGGTGTCAATTGACTGAATTTTTTAGAAATATCAAGGGCACAATTGAAGATGAAGACTGGGACCAGGTAATTAATCATAAGTTCACTTCTAAAACAGTATATACTAATTTCACATGTGAATAAACATGATTACGAAAACATATAACTTGGTGCCTCGATATAGGTTTTGGGAGCAGCTATTATGTATATGCCAACAAACATAAGGAACGTCCAGATCGTCTTATTGACATGCTAACAAGCAGCCACAGGTTAGGTTTTTCATACTCTAAATACCATTTACTTGATGATAAATCGGATATATGTGTCCAACTATAAACTGTAATCATATTTTATACATTGTTGGCATTTCAGGAAAGTTTTGGCTTGTGTGGTGTGTGGCCGCCTCAAAAGTGCCTTCCAGATTGCTTCTAGAAGTGGAAGTGTGGCTGATGTCCAGTATGTTGCACATCAGGTATGCACTTTGCGTTTTTTTTAATGTTTGGTTGAAACTATACCGGGGATCCGATTCTAAGATAAATGAAGTGAAAATCATGACGCTCTCACCATTTTATACAGATTCAATTTTCATAACTTTATATAAATTTTGCATGTTAATCTAACCTAAGACCAATGGATGTTGCAGGCGTTGCATGCAAATGCACTTCCTGTGCTTGATATGTGCAAACAATGGCTGGCTCAGTATATGTAAAGTGTAACCCGCCAACCCCGATAGCCCGTTTTGTGAGGTTTGTAAATTCCAATGCACATTTTATAGCATTTTTGGCATTCAAGGGAAGAAAAGGTGTGTTTGTGCAGCAGAAGCTAGAAGAGGTGTATATATCATTCGGAGTGTTTGTCTGTCAACTATCAACACCATGATTGTAAGTTTTGCCTTCATATTGACCTCCAGGTGAAAGGTAGATGATATTTTGACTTTTATTAGTCAAATTTGCTAGATTTTGAAAGAAGAAAAAACTTGTTTTGCTTTGGTTACATTCAATTACAGAAGGTATCTGCAGCTGCTTTAGAATTATATTGTTGAGTAGAATTTATAACGGTCAAACATCTGTCTTGAAACTAGAAATTATATGAGACTTTGTACATTTATTATGTGATTAAGAAAGTCTTTTCGGAAAATGAATATAATCATTAATCCACAGATTAATCTTACACGTAGTACGTACATATTAAGAATTAAAATAATTGAGAGATAAATTTTAATAGAAGAATTTGATCAACACCTATAAACTCAAGGTCAACGTTGATAAGGGTTGACAATTAGACATTATTGTTATGATAGGTGTTAGAAAATTCAAGTTGTTTGTAAAAAATGTCACTGGAATAAATAGTTTTATGATAATTATTTATGTTTTTGCATTGAAAAATGTTCAGTTGCATTATGGGAAGGTGCATTTTATAATTGTTTTCTATCATGGATTATTAGTTTCTACTATTTTCAGCATAGTGAAACCGATTTTGATAATATGATAATATGATTGTTTAGGGTTAAATAGTACTTTTTCGGATATTAAATTGTATTTGAAAAAAAAAACATTTTGGTCGTCTGGTTTTTATAGCATCATACATAAATTTTTTAATAATCCAACTTATTAAACACTTGGAGCTTGCAAAATGGAAATGCTTGAAACACAATATGTTTTACACAGACTATTGAATCCGAACTTGACACATTTAACTATGTGTTATTTAGTTAAGCACTATATGGACATGCTCAATAAGCTAGTTATATGACACAAACATGTTATACATAAATAATCAATACGATTAGTTTAGCGTCAGTAAATATAAAAAGTCTAATAACGAGTCACATGACATGTTTCATGAATATTAATATTACTAACTTAACATGGCTAATAGATAATAAGATTATAAGAAATCTAAGAAGTTTAATGGGGATTGGTATAAAATTATAAAACTATGTTTTGATTAATGGATCTTAAATAAGTCACGTACATGTGTTAACCATTGACATAATTAACCTTGTTATGACAGGCTGAACAATGTTTAGACACCTTTTGTTTTGTTGTCAACATGTCAACTCATTAACGACCCATGCATCTATGACCCATGCCTATTTATTCATGTGTCTTAACTCATTTACCTTAATGTAATGTTGTTTAGCTTAACGTAATGTCGTGTTAGAGGTCGTACTCAAAAATTGCCGTCTCTAGAAATACTTCAAAAATATCTAATTATCTTAACTTCAAGCATGGAGTTAGGTTATTTAAATTTGATTATTCTATATCACATGATATATTTGAAAGTTGAAACAATATACTATAATAGTCTACAATGCCAAAGATCCCCTAAAGGCCTAAACCAATTACTTGGACGGTAAAATTTATAAGTCATGTCTAATCATAATTTTGAAAACTTTTAAATCATGCTTTTTAAAAATTTACTTAATCTTCCCTCTATATATTCTTGTTAAGTAACTTTGTTTTCTTTGGCCAGTTTTAGTTTCTCCCGTTTACATTTTTTTATGTAGAGACCATGAACCGTCAGGTACTTGGGCTTGTTTTAACTTAATAAACATATATTCATTCAAACGACAATTAAACAAAGGTTCATGACCTATTAAAATCATTCACAATGGTTAATGTCCTTTAAGGGTATTTTATGTCATATTAGCGTCAACTCAACGTCACCTTTTAACCAAAAATATGTGTAATGGTTAATGCCCCTTAAAATCCTTCGATCATTACCTAATTTTGAGATTTATGAGAAGCTATATCATTATGGTGGAAACACCCGCAATTTATAACGCCCATATAACACCCACAAATGTCCCATTACGTTGGTCTAACGTAATAAACATATATTCATTCAAATTACAAACAAAGGTTCATGACCACCTAATATTGGTAGTTATGATTGTACTTCACGAATATAATAAGAGTTTAAAATCTTTACAAGCGTAGAATAAGTAATGTATAAAAATAAAACATTTACTAGAAAAGAGATTGATTAGGTTTTGATCTTAAATTATACCGATCAAATTAAACCAACCAAAATTGATTCTTAAAAAATAAACCAAACCCGACTTGGTCTAATAGCAGTTCAATTCTAGCCTGAACAAAGCTTTGCCAACACTACGTTAAAATGTGAAATTTTTAGAAGGGTTACATCGGGGTAAGCATCTGAGTCTCCTTAACAAAACTGTGTTTTACCTATTTTGGTCTTTCGGTAACAGATGGTACAGATTAAAAAGTTAAACTGAAATCGAAAAAAATGTTCTAAAATAACAGTTAATTAATCAAGTATTTGCAATCCCTATATGGAAAGATCGGTCAAACCAGAAATACATTAATATTTCTGGAAAGTCATCAAAATAATTAATTATCCCCATGAAGTAAGCAACAGTTTAAATCTTGTATTTCCAAAACAGAAAGTCAAATCTTCACTTGTAAACTATATTATCCTCCCTAACATGGTGCTTCTTCTAAATACTTATAGAAATATAAAATCCATTTTCTAATATAGTTAAACACTACATATACACATCACAACAATCTTGAACAACACTACTAGTTCCACTACTAGCCAAACATGGGAGAGATGTTATCGGAAACCCGATCACCGATGCCATTGTTGTATAGGCGGCATTCGAGTGGCGAGGTGTTGAAAAACTTGGCTTCGGTCTCGAGTAGCCTTTTGCCAGCATTTGGAACAGTCGTTGGTGACGATTCTCCTCGTCTAAATAAATATGTCATTGCACCTTATGACCGTAGATATCGGTAAGTTTTTCAAAAGTGTTAATGTTAAAGATCAGTTTTGATACATGAGATATTTAGGTGTCATTTTATATTTTGAGACAAATGCATAAGGTTTTATCCTTTGTACCAAATGGCTTGTTTGAAGTGAACACCAACTAGCACCAAAGGGCTCGAACTGCTTCTTATGATTCTAGTAGAATTGGAAAATGGTTAATATTTTGCGGTGATCAAGGCTCTTGCGGGTCGATTTTAGCTGTCTATGTTAGACTATGAGGTGAATTTATCATTCATCGTTTCCTATTATATATCAACTTAGCGTCAAATTACCATTTCACCACCACCTTTATTTTCATGACGTCTTTCAACCATGAAAATATTCATCGTTCACATTACAAATAGTATTTACGAAAGTTTAAATATAAGATTAATATTAATAATAAGAAATAAAAAAAATACATCATTACAATTGATAAATACAAGTAAAATACATCGCTTCAAATTTATATACATAGTATTTGTTAGGTATTCAGGTTGTGTATATATATTCTATCAAATTTGAGCGAAGGTTTAAGTGCATTTCTATGTTACGTAATTCTTGAATTTTATTTTTCATTATCCTCCGAAAAATCTAAGTACGTGCTAAAGCCGGTTACAAGAAAAAAGGTACTTTTTTAAAATATAACAAAAGGAAAAATAAATAAAACTCTTTATTTAGATAGTTCTTTTAAAAGCTAACGAGCACAGGTTAAGAAGAACAATAAAATAAAATATCAATTGAAATATTGTAAGAAAAAACAAAAAAGAAAAAAAAATACGTGGAAAGTTTGCTCACAGTGTGGCGACTCACCGGAGCGGGGTCTTTATACGTGACACCACTCAGGGGCGGCTGGGGTCAGTGAGCGCCCGCTTAGGGCCTGACCTTCTCAGGGGCCCGAATTTTTTTTAATTTATATTTATTATATATAAATATGTAAACTTTTTTTAATATATATAAACTATTAATAAGTCCATTAACAAATCTAATAACATTGTGATTATTTTACTTCATTAAACTTTACCAAGAGCCCAATAACATTATGATTATTTCAGCCCATTAAACTTTACTTAAGAGTCCATTAACATTTTAATTAATTTAGCTCAATAACATTTATCTAATCTAAACTTAATTTCATAACGTTAGTAGAGCCTCCCATTCGCTTAATTAAGTAAATTAAATCATTTTTCTATAATACTTTTGTTTTATTTATTGTTATAACAATAATCACCGTATTATAAATTTTTTTATATACAAGTTATTCGTTTTAGACTTGTTATATATCGTATTATAGGGTCCGAATTTTTATTCTCGCCCCGGGCCCAGAGACTTTGAGAATTCTCGGGACCGGCCTTGACACCACTCATCGTGATACGGTGTTCTGGCATTACCGATGGTCCGGATCATCACCGTGGGTGAGTATACCGCCCAGAGAAGAAACGATGAACTCATGGACCAAGTCATCATGCATTGTTGCACTGATGATTGATCGATTGTCAAAGTAATTTTGAGGTGGGCCAAATTACTTTTGATGGCCCAAATTGCTTTTAGATGGACAAAAGCAGTGACCTATGGGATTGCGGGTCCTCTAAGTGGGCCATGGCCCAATTTTAGTGAGGCCAGTGATTAGTTTTTAGGTGTGTTAAAATTTGAGACTTAAACTTGTAATTGATAAAAACCAAATGTTTGTAGTTTGGTTTAAACAGATGAAATCAACTAGATTAAGTTCAAACCGTAAAAGCAAACCATTATTGTAACTAGTTCGGTTTTGTTCGGTTTCAACTGTTCAATGGTCTGGTTTTGGTTAGAAGAGTTTAAACACGTTACGGCTTGCTTTTGCTTTTACCTGAATACCGTTAGAGGTAAAACCGTTATAATTAGACCGTGAACACCTTTAATATATATATCAAGTTTAAACATACTTGGTGTAAAAAAGCAGTAATTAACTAAATATATTTAATAACAATATCAATCGATAATATACAGAGTTTAGAGTTATCGCATAGGTAGGACATCATCTATTCTAATCAATCCACTATGTCGGTGGATTATTTTGATTATTTTGATTTTTTTATTTTTTTATTTATTATTTTTTTGTTATATATTATATATATGTCGGTGGGGATTTTTTATTTTTACTTTTTTATATTATATATAGCAAAACTGAGACATGCAAGGGTATCTAGCTTGATGACTTGTGAGCTCTTTCACTATACATAAGACCCGGGTTCGAGTTTAACATTCACTATACTTTGTATGCTTTCTTAATTAATTATATTTTAGTTTCTCTTATAATAGTAGTAGTAGTTCAAATTATATCTATCTTAAAAAACTTTATTATATAATATTAC
Source organism: Flaveria linearis (assembly GCA_024085815.1). Classification (NCBI taxonomy): domain Eukaryota; kingdom Viridiplantae; phylum Streptophyta; class Magnoliopsida; order Asterales; family Asteraceae; genus Flaveria; species Flaveria linearis. The sequence continues at coordinate 65,639,860 of CM044012.1, forward strand.
GTGTATATTTTTGTGTGTAAATTTTGTTGGAACGAGTTGAGTCAAATATTATAATTTTATTTCGTGTATAAATTCGAGTTACTCTATGTTTTGCTGTAAATTTTGCTAGGAAATGTGTTAGAGCGAATGTAATCTATGCTTTATCATGCCGCCTATGTCTTTCCCGCACTTGCTTATTTTGATGTACATTTTGAGTTGTTATACGTTTTAACGTAAATTGTGTTTGAAATATAGTCGATTTAAATAAAATATATTTCATTTGATGGTACAAATTCGTGTTACTCCATGTTTTACGTAAATTTAGTTCGGAAACAAGTTGAGTCGATTATATTTTATACTTGATCATGACACGTACGTTCGCCGCCGCAGCAACGCGCGGCATGTAAATTACTAGTTATATCATAATCTCGAGCAAAATTAAAAAAAACTACACCAAGTCAGAGTTCATACTTAGTCTAAAACTAGTGTAAAAACTCGACTCATTTACACCCCATTATCTAGATTATATTCATGTGAATATATGTAGGTGGTGGCAAGCCTTTCTAGTGTTATTAGTCATATACTCGGCATGGGCATCCCCTTTCGAGCTAGCGTTCGAGAAGGTCGCCACAGGCTCTCTCATGTTGGCTGATTTGGTGGTCGACTTGTTCTTCGCCATTGATATCATCCTAACGTTCTTCGTGGCTTACTTAGACAAGGCAACATATCTTCTAGTGGACGATCATAAAAAGATCGCCACACGGTAAAACCGACCACTTCCAACCATCGATCGTTATTTCATATAAACCATTTATACGAACGAACCGCACATGTTCAAATTTCAGGTATGTCACACACATGATGTTCCCGATGGATGTCGCGTCCACACTGCCATTTCAGTCCATCTACCGCCTCTTGACCGGTAAACTCCACCACGGGCAAATCTTCGGGTTCCTCAATCTCCTCCGACTGTGGCGGTTACGTCGTGTTAGCGAGCTCTTCTCGAGGTTAGAGAAAGACACGAGATTCAGCTACTTCTGGACCCGCTACATTAAACTAATATGTGTAAGTGCTAGCTTTACACCTTTACTTTAGTTTCCCATATATCCCACTTGTTATGCTTCCCCTCTTTCGCGATATAACACCACAATCTGCGCCCTGCAGGTTACACTATTCGCGGTGCACTCAGCGGGATGCTTCTACTACTGGATCGCCACCCATCACCGCCACCCGGAGGACACATGGATCGGGTCGATCATCCAAGATTTTGAAGATAGAAGCATATGGTTAGGATACACCTACTCGTTGTACTGGTCAATTGTGACCCTTACAACGGTAGGTTATGGCGACCTACACGCGGTCAACACCGGAGAAAAGGTGTTCAACATCTTCTATATGTTGTTCAACATTGGACTCACATCCTATCTCATCGGAAACATGACTAATCTAATCGTTCATAGCGCTGCTAGAACCTTTGTGATGGTACATTACGTTATATATCTTCTCATTCAATGATTTCTATTAATCTTTACAGATTTGGGCATGATTACGGTTATATATATTATTAAAACTGTTCTAATTTCGTGCTAAAAGAGGGATTCGATCAATGAGATCTTAAGGTATGCAAGCAAAAACAGATTACCAGAAGGTTTGAAACAACAAATGTTGGCACATATGCAACTTAAGTTCAAGACAGCAGAGTTACAACAAGAGGAAGTTCTTGAGGACTTACCGAAAGCCATCAGATCGAGCATCGCGCAACATCTTTTTAGGAAAACTGTTGAGAAATCATATCTTTTCAAAGGGATTTCAGAAGATCTTAGTAGGCAATTGGTTACAGATTTGAAAGCAGAATACTTTCCACCTAAAGTTGAAGTTATACTACAAAATGAGATACCAACTGACTTTTATATTACTGTTTCTGGGTCCATGGTAACTAACTTTGAATTATGTCATATTTTCATTACAAACCCTCCCTACTTTATGTTATTTGTTACGTTTATTTATTTAGTACTCTGGTGTGTTGATACAGGAGGTGCTAATACATCGGAACGGAACGGATCATGTACGAAATTTTATTTCATTAAACATCAAAATCTAAGATTAATTAGACAAATCAGGAATAATACCGTACTATAAACATGGTTTTTTCTTATGATCTACTCCTTCAACTAGCAGATATGATTAATGCAAGCGGGTGTGATTAGTTCAGATCTTCTGGGATCTGCTAGTCAAACTAGCATATGTGAACAATGCAAAGTTTTAATAGGCGGTGAATTATAGTCATCCATTTCTACAAATGAAATATGCATTGTTCACATCCGCTAGTTTAACAAATGACAACAGATCCCATTGAGGTCTGCATTATTTACATCTGCTAGTTGAAAGAGTCGATTACATTGAAATAAAAGTGGTTTAAAACACACTTAGAAACCATGTTATAATTCTAAACCACGTTACTTAATGTCCACCATCTAGATACGATGATTACATAACTAGTCTAACATTCAGTGACATTTATCCTTTCATCAATCAATAGTTAAGGTTGTTTTGTTTCTTCAGTTCCTGACAACTCTAGGACCAATGGACATGTTTGGCGAAATCGGTGTGTTCTTCAACATTCCGCAACCGTTCACAGTAAGAAGCAAGAAACTGTCTCAGGTGGTTCGAATCAGCCATCATCACTTCAAGGAACTGGTGCAGCCACTTAACCGCGACGGAAAGACAATCATGTACAATTTCATTCAGGTTAGTTTCCGGTTCTTAACCATCTAGGCTCTTACTACAACCATAACTTTTTAGACGAAGTGTAATCATAAAATTCTTTTTCTCCTCAAATGATTATTTAAAAAAAAATCTTTATATATAAGAAAACTGACAAATTCTGGTGACCGAAGGATTTACTAAATTCTTGCAAATATATATATATAACTAACATGTTGGTTTTTCGTGTTAAAGTACTTGAAGAACTTAAAGAAGGAGGTACAAGACGAGATAACATTCTTAATAGACCATCTTTGCGACTTAAATATCGACGTTAGTGATTCTTCATCTCTTAAACATATGATCATTAATGCATCATGCATCTTCTGTTATGTGTTAATCGATGAATGACGAAAACTTGCAGAATGTGACAACCTTTGAGGAATCAGAAAACCATGAAACTTATTATGATCACGAATACAATCAAGGTTGGTGATTACAAACTACAATACAATGCTAGAAGTTGAAAAAATTATCACAATAAACGATAATAAGAGCAAATTAGTGTTGTAATTTGCAGTAACACCCATTGATGCACATTCAAGATCATCTCCAATGAGGGTGATAATCCATGGGCATAAACCATATGAGAATAGAACAGACGCCGGAAAAGTAGTCGGGCTGCCGGAATCGGTGGCGGAGCTGCTGGAGTTAGCAGGTAAGTGATTGAAACGAACACCATGGTTTAGAATTATGAAGATTTTGCGATTGATTATTACTGAATAATGTATTACAACATACTGAATACGTGATCTCATACTAATAAACCTAATTAACATCTGATGTTTTGATGTGACGATACGATATGATGATGTGTTGCAGAGAAGAAACTAGGGAAAAGAGGTAGTGTAATTCTCATGGAGGATGGATCTCACGTGGAAGATCTTGATGCTTTAAGAGATGATGATCACCTGTTTATAATTTGATGCATTTCTAGCTGATTAATGTGCTACATTATGTAACTAAATCAATGGTGATTTGCAGTTTTTTGTAATTTTTTGGTTGTATGTAACACAAAAACTCATTAAATGTTAACATACTTGTAACACAAAAACTCATTAAATGTTAACATACTTGTATTTTGTGTGATTGTATCCAGTTGCTTTGGTAAAATAATATGAAAGTATATTACATGTAGTTAGAGGATGGCCTACATCTGTCATTGGTGTTACTCAGTTTCAGATATAATGTATTTAAGATTTATTTAATAAAATATTGTCTTGATTTTTTATGTCTAAAAACAAATGTACACATTTACCATACATGTGCATATATTCATTTTTTTATATATATTTTAAACTTCAACTAGTACACACAAGGTCTTTTTAGGCTGTTAATATGATTATTTTTAACAAACCATCCTATAAGATATCGCATCAAAAAGTAAAAAAAAAATTAGATAGATACATGAAATGCTTCATAAAATGTTTTTTATAAAAGAAAATTAATCGTCTTAACTGTGTTTTGAGACGGTTACTAAACCGCTTCAAAAAAGTATTATAAAAAACTAATTTTTGTACACCGACAGTGGACAATGAGACTATGGACGGAAGAATAAGAAAGGTGGTGTTTGGTTTTTAAGAAAACCTCTTCCCCACCTCTTCATCTGCGCGCACGCAGACGCGGGAAGAAGTTTTCAGTGCACAGACTGTTTTTTTTTTGGAAGACGTTTCATTAAAAACGTCTGCGCGAGGTCTTCTTGGTGCAGACATGGACTAGTGCCTTCAGGCGGGAAGACATTTCATCAAACCTCTTCTCCCTTCAAAAAACCTTTTTAACTCAAATAGCAGCCCCTCTCCTCCCGCAGCACGCCTCTCTTTCTGCAGCCCCCCCGTCGCGCCACCTCCCCCTCCGCCGCGCCGCCTCTCCCTCCGCCGCGCCGCCTCCCCCTCTGCTTCGACCGCAACCATCATCATCTTCGGTCCACCACACCTTCTTCGACCGACCGCAACCACTCTAGAACCCAACCATCGAGCCCCCCAATTCAACAATCGACCGAACCCCAAATCAATAGTCGACACCGTTCGACCTTCCAACACCATCGCGGACCACCACTCCCGAACATCACCATCGACCAACTTCAACCTGTCAACCGAACACCTGTCGACCGAACACCTAAAATCCAAAATCAACCACAACCCAAATCATCTTCAGTCAACCTTCGACCATCATCATCGACCATCATCGACCTTCTTCGATTTTGTATTTGTTTCTTCTTGAAATCGAGGGTGAGAACAGAGAAAGCATCGAGAGTTTTGTGAAATGGGGTTTCAATTTGGTTTCTTTTGTTACTTTGGCTTGCAATATATATGATATTTATATTAACTAGATTAAATGCCGCGCGTTGCTGCGGCTGTGCAAGTTTGCGTTTTCTGCTACTAAACGGTTTTGAGAGTGCTGGAGAGCATGCTATAGCAGATACCTAAATACATGCCGGTCTCTACTGTTAATTACGATTTAGGGGTGGGGGCAAATAGGTAATTACATAAATAGTTCAACGAAGAAAATATTGTGATTACATAAAAAAGAATATGAACGACTACTCTACTTACCACTTTGATATGGTGGTTGTCAACTCCACGTTCCTTGATCATGTCAATGGCTGTAACTATTGTGCCACCTAAAGATTATTAAAATACGAAAAAATATGAAATAATTGGTGAAAATAAAATCAACATAAAGGGCAGGCTTCAACGTATGAGCAGAAACAAACAAAAAAGAAACTTACCTGTTGCTAGCATAGGATCTACAACAAACACTCGAGTTCCTTCAGGAAACTTTTCAGGCAACCTACATCATTTTTAATAAAAATAACTACCTTATTGATAATATTAATAAGTATGTTGTTATAAAACTTACTTAAATATATTAGATACCATACTCATATTAAGGATTTCAAAAAGGATGTTTCCGTAATATAAATTAATTTTAACTTTTATGTTAGATATTTTATAATACACGACTTGTGAATTTTTGGAGTAAAATGGTGGAGTGAATAATATTATACCAAAATTACACCATTCTGGTTCCGCTTGAAAATAATTATAGCAAAGCTAATCATAGATGGTCTATAGTATCAAAAGCCATACATGGATCTAACTCCAAAAAATCAAAGAAAATCATCAAATGATACAATATCATAAAACTTTTAGCAGATTCCTAGATAGCATCTAAACATGATGGAGATATGTTCAGACTTCAGTAATAAGTAATGACCCTGGTTGGAATTCTTACTTGTTCAAATATACCGTCGGTTTAAGAGTCTCCTCGTTTCTGCTAACACCTTCATTTACAAATAAAAGTAAAAATAAAAATGAAAAACAGATATATAAAAAATTGACGGTAAATGTGAGCCTTATGTAAAATTGTCATAATAAATACACTTGGCGATTAACATATGACATATTGACATTTAAATTATTAATTACCTAGGTAGTATGTCTTGGTTGCCGGTAAGATTGACGATGCATGCTCTGCAAGAGCAAGACCAACTCTCAGAGGATCGGAACAACCTGCAAATGTGGCCTATGAGTTAGGACATAACCTAGCAAAGTTAAAGTTGCATGTATATGTACAACTCATTGCCTAATTGGTTAGGACATAACCTAGCTTTATTTTCTTTGTTCATGCTATTTAATATTTTTTAAAGCTCAGTTGATTAGGAATTAAAACACCTTTTGATCTCAAAAGCTAGGAACAGGTTTAATAATCAAGAAAATTTAAAGAAATAATCATGAACTATAATCTAATAAAGACCATTCGAATATTTGTGGTTTTTTATAACTTTTATGGAAACATAACCTTTATATAACAACTCGCCCTTGTTTTGATCCACTTATTTAGCCGCCTCTTATAATGATGATAAGCTAACCTGATTAATCCACATCAAAATAGAGCAGTGTTGGCATTGCAACCTTAGCACGATCTTATTCGTAATTTTTGTCAATTTCATACAATAAATCATTCATAAAGTTCTTCAATTTAGAACACGATATAACAATCTACCAAACTGAAGCAATTGATGATGTTGTGTTAAGAAACAGTTCAACATGAAAGAAAATAATAATTCACCTTATTGTGAAACGTGGGTTTTGTTTGGCCACCATATTTTCTGTCTTAACGACGCTTCCCTTGTGCAGCCAAGCTAATTTTTCCCTTCCTGTAATGTGTCACCTTATGAAAGGTATGTACGTTTTCTGCGTATCCTGTTCTTGTAGTTTGGTCTTAGGAACATTCACCTTTAAAGAATCACTAATTCTATCAAATAATGATTTCATTTTGAAATAAGAAGACCATGACCATGAAGGCATAGAAAGATACAAATCAAAACCAACTGAAGGTAATATGCAATTTAATCACTTCTGCTAACAGATTTGTGTGTTCCTCAATTAGTTAAGTAAATTAACAAAAGAAAACAGAAACTCTTTTGAACTAATACTTATACATTTGTGATTGATTTTGCGTCCGCCCTTAATAATACTAAAAGTTCTACATTTGAAGGTAGGACTTCAAAGGCTAGTATGCACATTTACATAGTTTTCTAAGATGTATAAGGCGAACACACGCACCAGATTAGATGAACATCTACGTGAAGGAAGAAAAATTAAAAGCAAACCTTCATCAGCTTAATATATCAGCATATAAATTGCTTGCGCAATTTCCCTTTGTGACTCTCAAGTAAGAAAATCAAATAATCATTATCTACAACAATCTAATAGCAAAGACTAATTTAACAAAAGAAGAAATAAAGTAATATACAGGAACTTAGATACTACACTTGTATGCCCAAAAAATCTATATTTTACCCTGAAGAGAAAAAAAATAATATATAGCTAAGAACATTAGCCCTAACAACAAAATAAGCCGATGAAGAAACGGAAGAAGCCTACCTCCACAATCAATGGAAGAGGGGTAAACAACCAAATGAGAGGGAACCGGAGCTAACCTAAAAAGAAGTACGGTGGCAACATTGTTCTGATTGCACTCCAAAAATCGTCCAGACCTTCTGATTACGCTTCACCGGATCATCCGAAACCACAAACACCACCACCACGCCACCGCCACCGCCACCACCACCAACCTCCACCTCCACCGTCGTCAGATCCCCAATCCCACCGATGAAAACAAACCCCAACAAAAAACCCTCAAAGCTATACGAAGGTAACGAACCTGCAAATCGGAGAGGGGTGCTGTGAAGATGCATCGGTGAGGGGTGCATCGGTGCAAATTAGAGAGGGGTGTTGTGAAGATGCAAATTGGATAAGAAATTGGCAGGGGATTAGGGTTTTGTTGGGTCGGTGGCACTGTAGCCACCGACCAAAGTGTTTAATATGTATTAGTAATATGTATTAGTAATTTTAACTTAACCTACTCATATGATCTATGGGTTATGTGGTTATGCTGATTGTGATTTGAAACATTGATCTAAAATATATATAAAAGTGATAATCAATTATATTATGATTTGTTTATTAATAAGATATAAATTTGATTGTGTGGTTATGCTGATTGTGTGGTTTTGATTGTTTAAAAAATAGGTTTAATTTAATTACAAAATATTTTAGCATTCTGCAGATGTTAAAAAACAAACAGTCTTTTTCTTGCAAACTGCAGACGTTTGGTCCACCTCTTCCTCTTCTGCTGCATTGAAATTATTATTTATTAAAAAATGATGATATATATTTAAGGATAACTTCGTGTATTTAGATCAATGTTTACTAATTAATAATAATAATAATAACAAACTGTGATGTGAACTTTGTGTACAACAAAAGAGAAGTGGAAAACAAATGCCACTTGCTGTCTTGCACTCTTGCTCATTTTTTTACCTAAATAATTGCCCTATTGACCGATCTTCCAACCCAATATGACGCAAATGGTTTCACACTTGGTATAACTTTCAGCCCATTTCAACCTGTTAGGTAAATTTTTATGGGCCAAAATCATTCGAACACTACAAGAAACGGGTCATTTGGGTTAATTAAAAGAATCTCGCTAAAATTGCCAGGCTCACTAGTAAGATTTTATTCTTTGTTTTCAGTAATTAATTTCGAACAAATCTACTTAATTAGGCTTATGTATGTCTTATTTTGAAGGTTCACTTTTTCCTGAAAAGAAAAGACAGCAACTTAACTGAACCCGAGCTTTCGCGACTTAATTTGTGGGCCCTAGGTCTTCGTGTGTTGGCGGTTTTGCCTTTACCATGGCAGCAAAGATGCTCTGCACTACACGAGCATCCTCAACTGATTGTTGAAGTCTTGCTGATGCGTAAACAACTGCAATCTGCTTCGATGGTACCTTAAACAAGAATTTCTTTTATGTAATATTCACAAACTGATTTTACGTTACATTTGGTGTATGTAATTTGTTTTCAGATACTTAAAGAATTCCCATCACTAAGAGACAACAATAAAATTCTCACATATGCTGCTAAAGCAATTGCGGTTACTATAAGCCCACCTAGACGTGAGTCACGAATACAAATTTCAGGCCCCAAAACAAAGCAAAAGTCAGGAACTCCTACGCGTTCTTCTTTTTCTAATAGTCTAAGTAACTTGCAAAAGGAGGCACGGAGGGCTTTTTCTTGGAATCCAAGAAATAGTGCAGAGAAAACCACTACTCCTAAAGAAGTACAGAGGAAAAGAAAAGGGTCAGGACTTACACAAACTGATAGAGCTACTTGGGAAGCAATGGCTGGGATTCAAGAAGATCGTGTTTCATCATACACAATGGATGGTCAAGATCGTCTTCCTTCAGTTTCTACTGCTGATCAGTGGATGCTCACTGGTGATTTAAATAAAGATGAAGCTGTTCGGTCATCTCATCACTATGAAAGTTCACCGGATATCATTCTCTTCAAGGTACACAACTTTATACATAAAGTAACGTGTTAGCATGTAACATTTTTGTAAAGATTTGTAAGAAATCTTCAATACAAACCCAAAATAGGTGAGAATGCAGCGATATCCAAGAGGACTGCACTGATTAAGTGCAGCGATGAAGAAGAAGAAGCTGCCCGATCGAAGAACATGCAGCGATGAAGAAGAAGAAGCTGCCCGATCGAAGAATAAGCTGCCGAAGAGCAAGCTGTCGATGAACAAGAAGCCGATCAGCAAGAAGAAGCGGCTCTGTGTTTTGTATGTGTCGAAATTGTGTTTTAGAACCCTAAGACCGATGGAGATATAAAGACACAGAAATACACTTCCACCCCTTAGACTTTGGATGCTTCCAACAATGTTCCCAACTTTGAGACTTGACACTTTTAACCCTGGTAATGTCCTGCAATAAACATTGGACAGAAAACTAGAAATGGAAATAAGAAAGATAAAGATAACCTGTTGCAGATGAATTGAGTTAATAATTTTAACACCCCCCCTCAATTCAAACTGTGAACATGTCAATCAGACCTAGTTTTTGGCACAGCAATTCGTGTTGAGCGACAGACAACCCTTTTGTAAAAATATCTGCAACTTGATGAGCAGATTTAATTTGCTCTGTTTTAAAAATTCCAGCACTAATTTTTTCTCTAAGAAAATGAAGGTCCAATTCAAAATGTTTAGTTCTTTCGTGAAAGACAGGATTAGCTGCAATGGATATTGCAGCATTATTGTCACAGAACATGGGGACAGGTGTCTTGAGATTGATGTTTAATTCTTTAAATAAGTTAATGATCCACATGACTTCACAAGCAACAGAGCACATTGCCCTGTATTCTGCTTCAGCAGAAGAGCGGGAAACAGTGCTTTGTTTCTTGCTTTCCAAGAAACAAGAGAGTTACCTAAGAACACGCAATAACCAGAAACAGACCTTCGTGATTCTAAACACTTACCCCAATCAGAATCAACAAAGGAAACTAATTCAAAAGAATCATTCTTCGAGAAAGAAAGACCTTTACCAGGAGAATGCTTTAGGTATCTAAGCAATCTAAAAGCAATGTCAAGATGCGTTTTGGTTGGAGCATGCATAAACTGGCTCAGGAATTGAACAGCATAGGAAATATCAGGTCTGGTTAATGACAAATAAATCAATTTTCCAATCAATTTTTGATACATGGACATGTTGGACAAAGGGGAGTCCTCTGACTTACATTTTGAAGAAACAAGGAAGGTTTGTTCAATTGGGGTACCAACGGGTTTACATCCAAGATAACCAAACTCGGATAGTAAGTCCAAACAGTATTTTCTTTGTGAAAGGTTAATACCCTTGTCTGTATATATAACCTCAATCCCCAAAAAGTATTTTAATTTACCTAGATCTTTTATCATGAAACTCGAACTTAAAAAATTTTTTACTTTTGATATTTCATGATTGTCATTTCCAGTTATCACGATATCATCCACGTATACAAGTAAGGCAATAAACAAGGATCCATTTTGCTTAACAAACAAGGAATGGTCACATAAACTTTGTTTAAAGCCATTTTTAAGTAAAACTCTAGTGAGTTTTTCATTCCATTTTCTGGATGCTTGTTTCAAACCATATAAAGACTTAACCAGCTTACACACTCTAGTATCAGATTTCGAGTAATATCCCTCAGGCAAGGTCATGTACACATCTTCAGTAATGTCACCATACAAAAAAGCATTGTTAATATCTAACTGAAACAATGACCATCCATTTTGAACAGCAAGACTGATTATGCATCTAATCGTTACCATTTTAACTACAGGAGAGAATGTTTCGTCAAAATCAATACCCTCTTTTTGATTATATCCTTTAGCTACTAATCTGGCTTTATACCTATCTATTTCACCATTTGACTTATATTTGATTTTATACACCCATTTACATCCTATGGGTTTTCTACCCGGTGGTAGATCAACGACAACCCAAGTATTATTTTTATGCAAGGCTTCCATTTCAATATTCATAGCGTCTATCCAGTTCTTATCCTTGGATGCCTCGTAATAACTTTGGGGTTCAATGGTCTTATTTAAGTTAGTAGCAAAACAAAAGTTTTCAGGAGATAAGTGGGCATAATTAACAACTTTTTTATGCCATATTTACCTTCCCCTCAACTATATAATCAGAAAATTTTTTTGGTAAAGACCCTGTTCTAGTTGACCTTCTTGATGCATGATTTTGGGTATTTGCCCCTCAGAATGGTTAGTCTCATCATTAGGTACTGAGGAAGTGTCAGCCGTCACATGACCCTCACATGTATCAGCACTTGGTGCTGAAGATTAGTTTAGTTTCAGCCTCGCCAAAAGTGCTGCTACTTGTGTTATCAGGTTGCTGATCCTCACTGGCAGAACCTTGAGACTTATCCCTCTCCTCATCATAGGGGACTTTGTCATTAAAGATTTTATATGGCTCCTCATTAAAGAAATTCAGTGATTCAACTCAGGTGAGGACTGACAATCGGAATCAGTTATAGTTGTTTCTTTAAAAGGAAATGTATTTTCATAGAATTTACATCTCGTGAGAAAAATGTAGTTTTTGTTTCAAGATTCCAAAGTTTGTAACCCTTTTTTAAGTTTGAATACCCAATTAAAACACATTTGTCAGCCCTACTGGAGAATTTATTAGTGTTATTCAAAACTGTACTAAAACAGAGGCAGCCAAAGTTTCTTAAATGATCTAGAGAGGGTTTAAAACCAAACATCATTTCATAGGGACTCTTTCCTGATAGTATAGATGAGGGGGTCCTGTTTATTAAATAAGTGGCAGTTAGAATGCATTCAGACCAGAAATTAAGAGGAACACCTCCTTGAAACAACAAAGCACGAGCAACATTTAATAGATGCCTATGTTTCCTTTCAGCAATCCCATTTTGTTGTGGGGTATGCGTACAAGATGTTTGATGTAAGATTCCTTTAGATTCAAAAAAACTTGATAATTGATTATTCACGAATTCAGTGCCATTGTCACTTCTAAAAACTTTGATTGCTTTATTAAACTGATTTTCAATCAGATGGCAGTAAGCTGTTATGCTTTGGAAAGTCTCATCCTTTGTTTTTGAAGGTAGCACCAAACTGTTCGTGAGTAATCATCAACAATTGTAAGAAAATATTTATATCCTTCTTTACTGGTGATCTTGTACGGGCCCCACAGATCAAGATGAACAAGTTCACCTATGAATCTTGATTTGTGGTTACTCAAAGGAAATGGGACTCTGGTTTGTTTTGCTTTGTGACATATGTCACAAGGCTGTAATCCTTTATAGTGTCAATTTGAAAACATCTTTTAAGATATTTAAAACATTATCAGAAGGATGTCCAAGCCTAGAGTGCCATAGTCTAGCATTTTTTATATTATTATAGCACACATTCATAGACTGACCGTGTTTAGCAAAGAAGTATAAACCACCGGTTTGTTTACCAGTCACCAAGACTCTCTTTGACTTCAAATCCTGAATATGACAACTATCTTCATCAAAAAACTTCTAACTTGTTATCTCTAGCGAGTTTATGAACAGACAACAAATTTACACTGTATTCAGGAACAACGAACACATCTGTTAATATAACGTTATTTGTTAAATTCAAATTACCAATCTTTATTACTTTGGCAGATGTACCATTAGGGTGACCAACTGTTATGTTTAGATTTGACACATCAACACAGTTGGTAAGATGTTTATCAGTTTTGGTCATGTTGATTAGCCCTGAATCAACAATCCACCCAATTTCAAAAATATCTTTTGAAATGGATGAACAATTTAAGATGCCAACATTAGAGAGAAATCATACGAGTGTTTTTACCTCCAACCCAGAGGTTTGGGAATCAGTGGGATGCTTTTCACTAAGGATATTCATCAGTTTTGAGACCTGTTCAGGAGTGAAAGACAAAGAGGCAGCAGAAACAGGACAGACTTGTTAGCAGGATGTGTTGGGTTATTTGAGTTGAAACCTTTATTAGATTGATTTCCACTTTTCTTTTTATAGTTGGGTGGATAGCCAACAAGTTCATAACATCTTTCTATTGTGTGACCAATTTGATTACAGTGGCTGCACTTGAGATTAGGGTTAGGTCCCTTTCCAACTCTCTTCTTATTATCAAAAGACTGATTTGCCTTAGTAAAAAATGCTACGTTCTGATTTTGTTTTGTCATAGAAGAACCACCATTTCTGTGAGATTCTTCCCGAGATATAATGGAGAAGGCGTCTCTAACAGTTGGAAGAGGGTCCCTAATGAGCAGATTAGTTCTAACGGGCTGATAAACATCATCAAGGCCCATGAGAAACTGCATTAACTTGATTAAGTGACTGAAATCATTAAATTCTTTAGCAGCCTTACATGTGCAGGAGGGAAGTTGGAGCATAGAATCAAGTTGTTTCCACATTGTATTCAACTTATGATAATATTCCGATACAGAACTACCATTTTGTTTTAAAGCATTTATGTTCTGGTATAGATTGAATACAACAGACCCATCTACTTTATCGTATGTTTCTTTTAAATCTTTCCAACATCAGATGCAAATTTAGAGTACTTGTCCTACATATAGCTCATCTGTTATAGAGTTTAGGATCCAAGATAGTACCACTGAATTGCATCTATCCCATTGTTTTGCTAGCACCTCATTATCAGTAGGCTTCTTACATGTTTCATCAATAATCCAATTTTATTTTTAACTTCAAGTGCGAGTTTCATTGAACTTGCCCAAACAGAGTAGTTTTCTGTTCCTTTCAGTTTCATTGTTATAATAGATAATGTATTTGAATCATTAGCATGTAAATAAAGTGGATTGCTAGGGTCCAGTTTGCTTATAATGTTTCATTAACAGCTAAAGCTTCAGATGTGGATCCGTCACTCATTTTAGTTTCGTTTGAAAAACAAGAAAAGTAACCGATAGGACAGATAAAATAATGAGCACACAATCACACACACAGAGGACGCACAAGGGTCAGAGCCAGGTTTTCACACCACTACAGTGGCAGATCAAGGATTAACCCAGGGCGTTAAATGCAACCACACAATGAAGATAACCACACAAGTGAATGCACAGAGAATCAAGATAGATGTCAATGCAACAACAAAAAAAATGCAAAACAGGGGATGGCTCTCCCTGTTGGATATAACCAGTACCGGTACTCCTAACCCGGTCAAAATATGCCTAGACACAACAGTACGTGTAACAGAAAATAATAAAAGAGAGTAGAAGAGATGTCCTCACAGTGGGGTGTACCAAGTTAATGGTATTCCAATAAGCGTGACCCGTAACCTTCTAGGGTTACAAGGTCACAGAAAAGAAGAACCCAGCAGTTAGTAACGCGTAACCTTCTTGGGTTACTACGTTATTATAGATATAGGGGCTTTATTACCCTGAACCAGATCCGAACCAGCAGCAGTCAACCGTCAACAGTCGACTGAGGGCACCAAATCACCGTGAACAGGTTGAATGAAGCCACCAAATGCAAATAAACGAATCTAAGATCTAGGGTTTCAAAGATGTCAAAAAAAAAAAAAAAAAACCCCAATCTCAGAAAAACACCAGAGATCGTTCAGTCCAAATCCCCAAGGGATACGAAACCCTCGGTTAAGAACAGAAGATGTATCAGCGGAAGGCTCACAGATACAGAGCCTAAGCTCTGATACCATGTAAAGATTTGTAAGAAATCTTCAATACAAACCCAAAATAGGTGAGAATGCAGCGATATCCAAGAGGACTGCACTGATTAAGTGCAGCGATGAAGAAGAAGAAGCTGCCCGATCGAAGAACATGCAGCGATGAAGAAGAGAAGCTGCCCGATCGAAGAATAAGCTGCCGAAGAGCAAGCTGTCGATGAACAAGAAGCCGATCAGCAAGAAGAAGCGGCTCTGTGTTTTGTATGTGTCGAAATTGTGTTTTAGAACTAAGACCGATGGAGATATAAAGACACAGAATGGAACTAGTAGTGTTGTTCAAGATTGTTGTGATGTGTATATGTAGTGGTTTAACTATATTAGAAAATGGATTTTATATTTCTATAAGTATTTAGAAGAAGCACCATGTTAGGGAGGATAATATAGTTTACAAGTGAAGATTTGACTTTCTGTTTTTGGAAATACAAGATTTAAACTGTTGCTTACTTCATGGGGATAATTAATTATTTTGATGACTTTCCAGAAATATAATGTATTTCTGGTTTGACCGATCTTTCCATATAGGGATTGCAAATACTTGATTAATTAACTGTTATTTTAGAACATTTTTTTCGATTTCAGTTTAACTTTTTAATCTGTACCATCTGTTACCGAAAGACCAAAATAGGTAAAACACAGTTTTGTTAAGGAGACTCAGATGCTTACCCCGATGTAACCCTTCTAAAAATTTCACATTTAACGTAGTGTTGGCAAAGCTTTGTTCAGGCTAGAATTGAACTGCTATTAGACCAAGTCGGGTTTTGGTTTATTTTTTAAGAATCAATTTTGGTTGGTTTAATTTGATCGGTATAATTTAAGATCAAAACCTAATCAATCTCTTTTCTAGTAAATGTTTTATTTTTATACATTACTTAATTCTACGCTTGTAAGGATTTTAAACTCTTATTATATTCGTGAAGTACAATCATAACTACCAATATTAGGTGGTCATGAACCTTTGTTTGTAATTTGAATGAATATATGTTTATTACGTTAGACCAAACGTAATGGGACATTTGTGGGTGTTATATGGGCGTTATAAATTGCGGGGTTTCCACCATAATGATATAGCTTCTCATAAATCTCAAAATTAGGTAATGATCGAAGGATTTAAGGGGCATTAACCATTACACATATTTTTGGTTAAAAGGTGACGTTGAGTTGACGCTAATATGACATAAAATACCCCTTAAAGGACATTAACCATTGTGAATGATTTTAATAGGTCATGAACCTTTGTTTAATTGTCGTTTGAATGAATATATGTTTATTAAGTTAAAACAAGCCCAAGTACCTGACGGTTCATGGTCTCTACATAAAAAAATGTAAACGGGAGAAACTAAAACTGGCCAAAGAAAACAAAGTTACTTAACAAGAATATAGAGGGAAGATTAAGTAAATTTTTAAAAAGCATGATTTAAAAGTTTTCAAAATTATGATTAGACATGACTTATAAATTTACCGTCCAAGTAATTGGTTTAGGCCTTTAGGGGATCTTTGGCATTGTAGACTATTTATAGTATATTGTTTCAACTTTCAATATATCATGTGATATAGAATAATCAAATTTAAATAACCTAACTCCATGCTTGAAGTTAAGATAATTAGATATTTTTTGAAGTATTTCTAGAGACGGCAATTTTTGAGTACGACCTCTAACACGCATTACGTTAAGCTAAACAACATTACATTAGGTAAATGAGTTAAGACACATGAATAAATAGGCATGGGTCATAGATGCATGGGTCGTTAATGAGTTGACATGTTGACAACAAAACAAAAGGTGTCTAAACATGTTCAGCCTGTCATAACAAGGTTAATTATGTCAATGGTTAACACATGTACGTGACTTATTTAAGATCCATTAATCAAAACATAGTTTTATAATTTTATACCAATCCCCATTAAACTTCTTAGATTTCTTATAATCTTATTATCTATTAGCCATGTTAAGTTAGTAATATTAATATTCATGAAACATGTCATGTGACTCGTTATTAGACTTTTTATATTTACTGACGCTAAACTAATCGTATTGATTATTTATGTATAACATGTTTGTGTCATATAACTAGCTTATTGAGCATGTCCATATAGTGCTTAACTAAATAACACATAGTTAAATGTGTCAAGTTCGGATTCAATAGTCTGTGTAAAACATATTGTGTTTCAAGCATTTCCATTTTGCAAGCTCCAAGTGTTTAATAAGTTGGATTATTAAAAAATTTATGTATGATGCTATAAAAACCAGACGACCAAAATGTTTTTTTTTTTCAAATACAATTTAATATCCGAAAAAGTACTATTTAACCCTAAACAATCATATTATCATATTATCAAAATCGGTTTCACTATGCTGAAAATAGTAGAAACTAATAATCCATGATAGAAAACAATTATAAAATGTACCTTCCCATAATGCAACTGAACATTTTTCAATGCAAAAACATAAATAATTATCATAAAACTATTTATTCCAGTGACATTTTTTACAAACAACTTGAATTTTCTAACACCTATCATAACAATAATGTCTAATTGTCAACCCTTATCAACGTTGACCTTGAGTTTATAGGTGTTGATCAAATTCCTTCTATTAAAATTTATCTCTCAATTATTGTTAATTCTTAATATGTACGTACTACGTGTAAGATTAATCTGTGGATTAATGATTATATTCATTTTTCCTAAAAGACTTTCTTAATCACATAATAAAATGTACAAAGTCTCATAAAATTTCTAGTTTCAAGACAGATGTTTGACCGTTATAAATCTACTCAACAATATAATTCTAAAGCAGCTGCAGATACCTTCTGTAATTGAATGTAACCAAAGCAAAACAAGTTTTTTTCTTCTTTCAAAATCTAGCAAATTTGACTAATAAAAGTCAAAATATCATCTACCTTTCACCTGGAGGTCAATATGAAGGCAAAACTTACAATCATGGTGTTGATAGTTGACAGACAAACACTCCGAATGATATATACACCTCTTCTAGCTTCTGCTGCACAAACACACCTTTTCCCCCCTTGAATGCCAAAAATGCTATAAAATGTGCATTGGAATTTACAAACCTCACAAAACGGGCTATCGGGGTTGGCGGGTTACACTTTACATATACTGAGCCAGCCATTGTTTGCACATATCAAGCACAGGAAGTGCATTTGCATGCAACGCCTGCAACATCCATTGGTCTTAGGTTAGATTAACATGCAAAATTTATATAAAGTTATGAAATTTGAATCTGTATAAAATGGTGAGAGCGTCATGATTTTCACTTCATTTATCTTAGAATCGGATCCCCGGTATAGTTTCAACCAAACATTAAAAAAAACGCAAAGTGCATACCTGATGTGTGTTAAACTATTAATGTTTTTTTTTATTTTCAATTCATTTCTGATTTATGTTGTGTTTTATGTTGAGGGGCTGATTTGTCAATTCTTGGAAGATGCGGGTTGTAGCTGGGTGCATTAATAAGTACGAGGTCTGATGATGAGCTGGTGAGTTGATGATTGGATTTATACGGAAGCTAGAAGGTTCGATAGTTTAGTTCAGTTCATCAGAGAGAAAAAGAGAGTTGGAGATCTAGAGTTTTCTCATCTTGCTTCAAACCCATTTTCGTTCATCTTCTTGAAGATCTTCTGGATAATCAGTGAGGACAAGCAACTCATCGTTGCTTGTCTTAGTAGCCTGTGTTTCAGTTTTCTCAGTTGATGTATTTTGTCTCAGATTCATCTTTTGAGGTTAGATCTGTTCACAATCTGTGAGATCTGATCTTAGTTTGTAACTGCAGTTATTTTGTTGTTGATCGTTGAATCCAGAAAAGTTAATATGGTATCAGAGCCATGTGCTCTTGATCTCTGAGGTTTTCTGGATTATTCGCTGACCCTGAGTTTTAGGGTTTAGCACTGTGTTCATCGGTCACAGTTTGGGGGTTTTGGATTTCTTCGTTGACCCTTGAGTTTTAGGGTTTCACCCTGTGTTCACCGATTTGGTTTTTTGGTTGTGCAAACATCTCACCGTGGCTACATCGAGCACGAGTGTTTGAGTTTGCGTAATCTCGTGGTTTTGTCTCGGTATCAAAGATTGTTCATCTTTGGTCTGTGTTGGGCGTTGCAGATTCAGATCTGAGTTTCTGAATCTTTGGGTGTTGCAACTTTGTCTCGGTATCAAAGATTGTTCATCTTTGGTGTGTGTTGGGCGTTTCAGATTCAGATCTGAGTTTCTGAAT
The DNA here is from genome assembly GCA_024085815.1 of Flaveria linearis. NCBI lineage: Eukaryota > Viridiplantae > Streptophyta > Magnoliopsida > Asterales > Asteraceae > Flaveria > Flaveria linearis. The sequence goes on from CM044012.1 coordinate 65,659,400, forward strand.
CGATCTATTATCATCTTACTGGGAGTAAAGACTACACAACCCTAAGTGAAGGTTGTGTAGATATTGCTGAAAAATTCCGCTGCTGTAACTCGAAAGAGGTTTATTGTCTGGTATTTTCTTGTTGAAGCTTCTAAAGTCCCTTCCTAGGGCACTGCTCTGTAAGGTGTAATTCTTCCTTAATATTGGTTTGATTTCTTCATTTCATTGCATTTTAGGCATTATTGGGCTGGGCTAGATGGACCAGTGTTGATTATCTGTCTGAGTTGTGCATATCATATTATACATTTTTTTCTTGAGTCTCTGCTCCTCCTTTAACACCTGGCCAGTCATCTTATTGACCGGGTATCTGGTCCCTGAAGGAGTTTCGCAGAGTCTCACTTCTGTGCTGATAGTTGTTGTGTCTCTGTTTGTTTCCATTATTGTTTGTTTCCATTAGTTGTACTAAACTGTGTTGATATGGCTTTGGTTGATACTTCTCCCACCTTGATTAGTAGTTTGGACTTTGGTGACCCTTTATATCTTCACCCCAGTGATACAGGTTCTCTTACTCTAGTGTCAGTTAAACTAAAAGGTACTGAAAACTATAATGTGTGGGCTAATGCTATGGAACTTGCTCTTCATGTTAAGAACAAATTTGGATTTGTTGATGGTACATGCATTAAGTCTACTACTGATGAGGTCCTTGGTAGGCAATGGGATAGGTGTAACTCTGTAGTGTTGTCATGGATACTCAACTCTTTTTCTGAAGAACTGTTTGTGGGTCAAATTTTTTCAAAATTGCTTCTAAAGTATGGACTGAGTTAAAAGAAACATATTCAAAAGTTGATGGTTCTGTGACCTTCAAATTGCATCAACAAATTAATAACCTGAAACAAAATGGTAATTCTGTTTCCGAATACTATCATAAGTTGTCCTCCATGTGGAGACAGTTAGATGTTCTAAATGATTTACCTATTTGCACTTGTGATGCCTCTGATAAGGTGTCAAAATATAATCAAAACTTACGGTTGATGCAATTTCTAATAGGTCTTGATGATAAGTATTTACCTTTGAGATCCACCATTCTTTCAAAAGAACCTTTGCCTTCTGTTAAGGCTGCATTTTCTTTAATATCAGGTGAGGAATCTCATAGGGAAATAACCTCATCTCATATGTCACAACCTACTGCTTTTGTTACTAAAAGTACTGTGGTAAAAAAAAATCCTAATAATAAAGGTACCACTTTAAAATGTACTAATTGTAATAAAAATGGTCATACCATAGAAAAGTGTTTTGAAATTATTGGGTATCCTGCAAACTACAAGGGAAAGGTAAATGGGAACAGATCTAAATCCAATAATGTTACTACTAGTGACCTTAAATGGACCCCATAGATCTAGATGAATTAATTCACCCAAACTTATGGATTTATGATCACTAGAAGGAAAAGAAAGCCTAGACTGTTTGGCTCTTTGACACACTTCACAAGGTAGATTAGAATTAGGAACTTTCAGTTTAAGATCTTGATTTAAGACTTGTAAAACTTGAAAAGAAGGATGTCCCATTCTAGAATGCCACAATTTTAACTCTGTTAACTCAAGACCATTACTGTTTCTACACAAAATTTCATCAAAATTAGGGTGACCAAAGTAATACAGGCCATTCACCTGTTTACCAGTCAGAAGAGTCTTTGACCGGGATAAGTCTTGAATTAAACAACTAAATTCATCAAACCAACATCCAAGTTTATTATCACTAGCAAGCTTATAAACAGATAACAGATTGACTGAATATTCAGGAACAACCAACACATCAATTAAAACAACATCTTTTGATAGTTTAAGTTTTCCAATAGATTTTATAGCTGCTTTGGTTCCATTAGGGTGACTAACAGTCATATGACAGTTTGAAACATCAATCAAATCATACAAACATTTATCAGATAAAACCATGTGTTGATTAGCCCCAGAATCTATCACCCATCCCCTACTGTCCTTAGAATCAGTCAAGGAAACACACAAATAATAGAAGAACAGACACTATTTTCCCTAATACCTGCCATATTTGAGGTTCCTTGATCAACATTCACTGGATCACTTAACATATTAATGAGTTTAGCATACTGATCAGGAGTCAATTGATAATTCCCACCTAAATTCACAGAAGTATTCAAGTCAACAGTCAGGTGACACTGATCATGGTAACAGTCAAACAGATACTACTGTTCATCCTGTTTCTGTTGACAGTGGGTCTCAATCTGTTGATGTTCAGTCTGGTGGTAAAGGAAAATTGGTGGTAGATCATAATAATCTAACCACTGGTGTGCCAAATGTAGATCTGGATAGTTCAGATATATCAGGTATCCCTGAGGGCAGTAGTTCTGAAAATAGGGGTGTTTTTCGTAAGTCAGGAAGGGTGGGAGTTTTTCCTAATAAATTCAGTGATTTTATTGTTGAAGGCAAAGTTAATATGGTATTGATAAATATGTTAATTTTGCTAATGTGTCAAATTTGTCAAATTTGTCTAGTGATAATTTGTGTTTCCTGACTTTACTTGATAAAAGTTCTGAACCTCGATCTTATAAGGAAGCTTGTAAAGATAATAATTGGGTTGAGGCTATGAATAAGGAAATAGAGGCCTTGAATAGGAATAATACATGGATTATTACTGATTTACCTAAGGATAGAAAACCCATAGGTAGTAAATGGTTATATAAGATTAAGTATAAGTCAAATGGGGAAATAGAAAGATATAAAGCTAGACTTGTGGCTAAAGGATATAGTCAATGTGAAGGAATTGATTTTGAGGAGACATTTGCTCCTGTTGTTAAAATGTCTACTGTTAGAACTCTTATCTGTGTTGTTGTTCAATTTGGATGGGAGTTATTTCAACTTGATGTTAATAATGCTTTTTTATATGGTGATTTACATGAAGATGTATATATGTCCATTCCAGAGGGCTTTGGCTCTGCTAAAGATAATGGAAAGGTATGCAAGTTAATTAAATCGCTGTATGGGCTTAAACAAGCTCCTAGACAGTGGAATGAGAAACTAACTACTACCTTGATTTCTATTGGTTTTGAGCAAAGTAAAAATGATACTTCTTTATTTGTTAAGTCAGTTAATTCTAATATTGTTATTCTGCTTGTTTATGTAGATGATATTGTCATTACAGGTAACAGTAAGGATGAAATTAATAATGTGAAACTTATGTTAAATAAAAGTTTTTTGATTAAAGATTTGGGAAAATTAAAATATTTTCTAGGTATCGAAGTACTTGAAAATACTTCTGGTATTTCTTTAAATCAAAGGAAATACTGTTTAGAATTATTAAATGAGTTTGGAATGCTTGCATGTAAACCTGTTTCTATTCCTATGGAGCAGAATTCTGTTATTCATGATGCTTCTAATATGGAATCAAATGATTCTATATTAGATAATATAACTGTGTATCAGTCTCTTGTTGGCAAACTCATTTATTTGACATTAACAAGACCTGATATTTCATATACAGTTCATTGTCTTAGTCAATATATGCATAAACCTCTTCAGTCTCATTTTAAAATTGCTTTAAGATTGCTAAGATATTTGAAATTAAATCCTGGTCAAGGATTAATGTTTAATAAGCAATCTGAGTTTGTTTTGAAAGGGTACTCAGATTCTGATTGGGGTAAATGTTTGCTAACAAGAAGATGTGTTACTGGTTATTGTGTATATTTAGGAGATAATCTAATTTCTTGGAAAAGTAAAAAACAAAGTACAGTTGCTAGATCATCAGCTGAGGCTGAGTATAGGGCTATGTGTTCTACTGGTTGTGAATTGTTATGGATAAAGAAAATCTTAGAAGATATGAAGGTTAGTTGCTCTATTCCTATAGAAATAGCCTGTGATAGTACTGCTGCTATACTTATGTCTGCAAATCCTGTATTTCATGAGCGTACCAAGCATTTTGAAATTGATTTGTTTTTCTTAAGAGAAAAAGTGTCAGCAGGAATTTTTAAAATTGTTAAAATAGATACTTTACAACAACCTGCTGATATTTTTACAAAAAGTCTTGGAGTTGTTCAACATAATGTTTTGTGTAAAAAATTGGGTCTTATAGACTTGTTTGCAGAATTGAATTGAGGGTGGGTGTTAAAACTATTAATGTTTTTTTTTATTTTCAATTCATTTCTGATTTTATGTTGTGTTTTATGTTGAGGGGCTGATTTGTCAATTCTTGGAAGATGCGGGTTGTAGCTGGGTGCATTAATAAGTACGAGGGCTGATGATGAGCTGGTGAGTTGATGATTGGATTTATACGGAAGCTAGAAGGTTCGATAGTTTAGTTCAGTTCATCAGAGAGAAAAAGAGAGTTGGAGATCTAGAGTTTTCTCATCTTGCTTCAAACCCATTTTCGTTCATCTTCTTGAAGATCTTCTGGATAATCAGTGAGGACAAGCAACTCATCGTTGCTTGTCTTAGTAGCCTGTGTTTCAGTTTTCTCAGTTGATGTATTTTGTCTCAGATTCATCTTTTGAGGTTAGATCTGTTCACAATCTGTGAGATCTGATCTTAGTTTATAACTGCAGTTATTTTGTTGTTGATCGTTGAATCCAGAAAAGTTAATAATGTGCAACATACTGGACATCAGCCACACTTCCACTTCTAGAAGCAATCTGGAAGGCACTTTTGAGGCGGCCACACACCACACAAGCCAAAACTTTCCTGAAATGCCAACAATGTATTAAAATATGATTACAGTTTATAGTTGGACACATATATCCGATTTATCATCAAGTAAATGGTATTTAGAGTATGAAAAACCTAACCTGTGGCTGCTTGTTAGCATATCAATAAGACGATCTGGACGTTCCTTATGTTTGTTGGCATATACATTAATAGCTGCTCCCAAAACCTATATCGAGGCACCAAGTTATATGTTTTCGTAATCATGTTTATTCAACATGTGAAATTAGTAATATACTGTTTTAGAAGTGAACTTATGATTAATTACCTGGTCCCAGTCTTCATCTTCAATTGTGCCCTTGATATTTCTAAAAAATTCAGTCAATTGACCACCTTTCTTTCTATCAGCAAGTGATGATGCCACACCAGCATATATATCAACAGCTGGAATTTCACATTAGTTCAGAAAATGAGAATATTATAACTAAATTCTTTAAGATACTAGTAAGACTGAATTGATTGTTATGACTGTTGATGCAGTTGTTACCGGAAAGATTGAACTCATAGATCACTTGGAAAGCAAGGTCAAAGTTCTTCTCGACAAGAGTTTCTGCTATCACACACCTCCTCCTGTAGCAAAGATACAAGAACCCTTATGTCAGTGGATCGGGGGTTTGAGTAATGGGTCGAAACAGGTTTTGGTTGAAATGGATCATTTTGTACGGCTCAAAACAAACTGATCAGGGTTCAGTTGATCTCGCAAACACTTATTTGTTTGTTTTGTAAGAAAAAAGTGATACATAATTAATCGACTACAATAATAGCATAGATATTTGAAGGAAAAAAACATTTTAGAAGATTGTATACATTAAGAAATAGACGTTGAACCACTTTCAACCTGTTTGTAGAAGCTCACCTTTTTAGTTAACTTTTTTATTTGACTCATTTGAGTTAGCTCCCAAATCGACCAATTCATAAGAATAACGATCAATATTACCACCTCTAAATAATATAGAAAAAAACAAAGCGACTACCTAAAAGTTTCTGGGTCATTTGGGTTTCCAAAAAGAGAGTATTTCCATTGGGGTCCATCTGTATCATTAAAGGATTTTATCACATCCACCTACAATCAAGAACATGTTAGCATGTAGCAAAATGCATAAATGGGAAGACATAAAATTGTATAACAAGCTACCTGCATGGCAACTCGGGCAGAAAACTTCACTAATCCTTCTTCTGTTAGTTTTTGTGATGCACTTTTTCCACGAATACCCTTGGTGACAACCTTAGTTGAGCCACCACTTTTATTTCTTGCTGTCAATGCTTCATCAAAATGCATCTTCACACACAAAAGTAAAATAACTAAGCAGAAAGAAAAAATAAGTAGTTCAAAAATGTGTTCATTAAAGCACAAGCCACTTACCTTTGCATTTTCCAAGTGTTTTATAGCTTCATCTAGAACAGATGAATTCACAAATAACTGGATACAACAAAGTCCAGCAGCCACATGATCCTTCCCTATAACCTGAATCATTAAGTTACAATCAAATATGTTATTGTAGGGCATTATTGTTGATTAATCTAATTCAACAGAACATAGGAATTACCTGGAATCTGTAAAGGTAGTTGAAATGCTTATAAGTTTCACAGAATACACAAATGCGGTTAAGTGCAGCTGATGTATACTGCTTCACCTCCGCATCAGCTGTTTCCATGGATGACAATCTAGAAGCCGTTACTTCCTCTAAAACAGACATGGCTCCATAACCAATGCACAGGTCACACAAATCATCAACAGTTCCATAATCAGTGGAAAGTGGATCTGGTTTCTGTGGGGTCGATGACGACATGGCAGCAAGTGACGGTTGCTGAGGTGGTGAAGGAACACCGTTTTCAGGAAAAAAGAGCATGCAGGCATCCTTGTAATGACCATGCTTGAACATAAAATCAAGTAAATCTTTGCGTGTAAATTCTTGTAGATAGTTAACACATTCAAGGTATCGTATGGCATCCAGGTTGCTGCGTGGAACATCTTCAAATTCCGAATTATTAAGGGAACTCCCATCTGAAGCTTCTTGTAATCTTCTGGATCTCTCAGACCGTGGAAATGTAGATGGCATATATAAAACATTAAGATATGAGTCAGCAGATAGAGAATCATCCAAAATCGCAGGTGCACTTTTAGCCAAGTGCTCGTACCTGCAACATAAAGTGAAGTTAGTAATATAATCTTAATAATCCTAGACCGTACTATCATGTGGGATTATACTGGAAATGTTTGTTTCTTATTAATATTAAGTAGGTAGCCTTTCTTACATGGAACGAACAGATGACACATCAGCTGGTGGACCTCCTTCAATTGTATTAATAATATCTTGAATAACTGGTGCAGGATCGTCTTTATACAATTGAAGTGCTTGCCTATGAACAGTGAAGCAAATTCTTATCAAATAATCAAATACAGAAAACTGAAGATTTGTGAATGAACATGAGGTGAACATACTTGAATTTGACACGAGCTTGAGCATAGTGTTCCATTCGAATTAAAGCAAGTCCCCAAGCATTCCATACAGCAAATGCATCAATCTTAAAAGAAGAGATTACCATTAGACTAAAAAACTAAAATTAAATCTGAAAAACAGGTAGATACCATCATACCTTACACTTTTTACAAGTATATACAGCCATGCTATATCGTTCTTCAAGAATTAACCGATCACGCAATCGTGCAGATGATTCCTTGTCAGCAATATCATCAAGAGAAGCAGCAATTCCATATCCCAAAAGACTTTGCAACAGCTCAGCTCGCCTGAGCCACATGTCAGCTTGTGATAGGACTTCGGACAGCTCATCAGTTGACTGGCTACCCACGCTAGAGCTGCCTGCATCAGAGGACGCATCCTCAATGTCTTTATTTCTTTCAGAATAACCAGAAACCTCAAGCTTTCTAAGTTGAGCTTTAGCATAAAGAAGCCCCTACATATACAAAACAAGCTTGATATTAGTCCATGCATAGCTATACAGTATTTTTATTACGAAAATACTCATGGATACCTGAACAAATGTCTCTGTAGCATGATAAGCTCGACCAATAGTTTCCATTGATGCATTTTCCGGCAAGTGTTGAGAGCTCAACACATTTCTCATTTGATTAACACATAAATCCAAAGCACCTTTTGCCGACGAACTCTCGTCTGAACATAGAGAAAGCAGTTCCTGTATAATGTATAAACTTTCCCTTAATGAAAATTGTTAAAATTATTAACTCAATTCATCTGCAACAGGTTATCTTTATCTTTCTTATTTCCATTTCTAGTTTTCTGTCCAATGTTTATTGCAGGACATTACCAGGGTTAAAAGTGTCAAGTCTCAAAGTTGGGAACATTGTTGGAAGCATCCAAAGTCTAAGGGGTGGAAGTGTATT